>VFSX01000348.1:52500-60000 GCA_016618255.1 Chlamydomonas sp. UWO 241 | reverse complement strand
CGGGTCGGCTTGTGTGTCGGCGTGGGCCTGCCTGTGGCAGTCTAGAGGTGGCCTCACTGGGCAGGGTGGCCATGACCTCGTATTAATAAGGGTGGTCGGCGGACTGCACTCAAGGGGGGCAGCGTGCGGCGTGGTTGAATTGAATTGGTGTTGTGTCCTGCCTCTTGTGTCCTGCCTTGTAGTGCCTCCCCCCCGGGCTATCCCAATTGAGCAACTGTGATCCTCGTTGTGACGCATGCACATGCGCATGCTAACGGCGGCCTGCTGCTGATCTGTCTCTCCTCCAACTCACCTTCAACTCAAACACACAATGCAAAATCTGCCAGATCTTCTGCTTTCGCGAGCCGACAGCCGCCGTGGTGCTGGGCCTCACGCGCTACTACAACTCGTCCGCCTTCTCGGACCTCACCATCGTCGCACCCGATGGCGCCAAGATGGCGGTGCACCAGGTGGTCCTGGCGTCATGCTCGCGCCGCTTCCGCGACGTGCTGGAGCAGGGTGAGGGCTGGGCTGTGGCTGGCACGCATGCGCAAGGCACGCATGCACGCATGTCCAACGTGAACCCCCCTGCATGGTGTTGCTGCATGGTCCTGCGGCGCCATGCATGCGCAACATTTAAATCGCGGGCGCCTGGAGCATGCATGGCAACGCGGGGGGACATGTGCCATGGCCGCCCGGGGCGCTCCTGTGCTGGGCGGTGCACGCGCGGCCCTGTGCAGCCTCTGCACCTGTGCCCCTGCCGGTGGTGCCGCCAATCTCGTACGGGGAGCCTGAATTAATTTGCCTTGAGGGGCAGCCGGCTGGCTTTGAGGAGCCCTGCTGACCGGCAGGCTGTGCCGAGCCAGGCCGGTGCTGACCCGGCCGTGCAAGGCAGGCATTCTCTCAAGGCGCCGCGCGGCCTGCATTGCAGGTGCCTTGGGCTGGCCCGCAGTGACGACCAGGCAGGCAGCGCGGCCTTGCTAGTACTTTCTCTAGTACTTTATCAGCCATCCCTTGTTCAGTGTTTTTGTTACCGGCTGCACGCAGCCATCCGGCTGCAATCCGACTGCACACAAATTAATTAGGTTGACGGCTGCGCAGCCGGAATGACCGTTTTGTGAAAAATCGAGTGTGGGGGAGGAACACTCCCCGGAGTCTAATGGCACGTATTGTAGGTCTAAACTGATCTACGTGACGAGAGCTTTCCGAAGCCGTGTCCAAAATTACATTTTGACTTTCCCAACACTTGAAAAGGGCACTTTTAAGATTTTCTCTCGGGGCGCGGTGGTGGGCGAACTGGTGGAGCTAGGCGCTGGGTGCTGAACGCTGGGCGCGGCGCTTGTGAACTGGTGGAGGCTCCACCGTGGAGCTACTAGCTAGGGGGGAGGAGGAAGCAGCGAAGAAGTAGGTGGAGACAGAGGAGGGGTAGAAGAGCGGGCACACCTCGAAGGATGTGGGCTCAACCGGCGCGTGATCTAGTTATGTTGTGCAGGTGCTGTGCAGGTGCTGTGCAGGTGCTGTGCAGGCGCTGTGAAGATGTGCACGGGACTGCACAATGCTGAGCAAGTTTCCAAGCAAATCCTATGAAATTCAAAGCTCTATTAAAAAAAAGTCTGAGCGGCCGGGGACAGGCCGGGGGCGCTGCCCCCGGATCCCCGCCAGGGGCCGTGAGCGTGAAATAATTAACACTCAAATCCTTCTCAAGAACCACTGCTCCGAGGCCCTTCCGGCGTGGAAGGCGGTGGCAGTCAGACGTTTACGTAGGCAGGGGGATCTGGTCAGTGGGAGAGAGAAATAGAGTCTGCGAAGATGGAACTCGAAGCGCGTGACGCCCCGGCAGGATTGAGTGCGCCAAAAGTGTGAAAGTGTGAATGTTTCACACTTTCCGGCTGCAGGACATTAATTCAAACTCCTATTACCAAAAACACTGCCCTTGTTTCAACGATCCCCGCTGGAGCTTGCCTTGGCAGTCGGTAGTATGGATTCCCGTCTCGTTCTCTACTTCAGTTATACATTGTGCTGTGCCTCAACCGACCCTGCAGGGAATCTGCGCGGCGAGGAGCTGTCCTTGTGAACGCACGCACACTCACACACACACGCCCCCCCCCCCCCACACACACGCATGCAGGGAATCTGTGTGGTGAGGAGCTGCCCTTGTATACATATACACACACACACACACACACACACACACACATGCAACCCCACCCTCACATACATACACGCACACAGGGAATCTGCATGGAGAGGAGCTGCCAGTGCGGGGTGTCGATGCGGTGGGGATCGACCCCCCCCCCCCCACACACACACATGCACACACACACACCCCTACACCCCTACACACACACGCACGCACGCACACAGGGGATCTGCTCGGGGAGGAGCTGCCAGTGCGGGGTGTCGATGCGGTGGGGATCGCCCCCCCCCCACCACCACCACACACCCATGCCCCCCCCCCACACCTACACACCTACACACACACACGTACGCACACACACACAGGGAATCTGCGCGACGAGGAGCTGCCCTTGTCAACACACACACACATGCTAGCTAGCCCTTGTCAACACACACACACATGCTAGCTAGCCCAATGGCACGCAGCCAGATGCGCAAACTGGCCTTGCGCCCATCGCCGCCTCGTGCGATGGGGACGCGGAGTAAAACGCTGAAGGACCTCAACAACCTCAACCTGATGGCGCTGGGCGCTGGCATGGCTGCCATTGCTGCGGATGCTGCTGCGGCGGCGGGAGGCGCGGGGGCCGGTGAGGAGAGCATGGAGGGTGTCATGGTGGTCGCGGGGACCCCTTCCCCCCGCGCTTGCCTCCTCACCCCGGGCCGCGGCACGCGTGGGGCGACCAACGCGGAGGTGCCGAGCAGTGCGATGTCCAGCCCAGTCCGGGCACCCGCCGACCACGATGAGATGCACATGGGGATCCCACCGCCCGACCCCAGCGCGGCGATGCACAGGGGGATGCGGGAACTCCTGCGCGAGGAGTTTGCGGAGCAGAGGGATCTGATCCGGGAGGAGTTCAGCAGGGGCATGGCGGCCCTGGCGGCGCGGGTGACGGAGACGGAGGCGCGGGTGGCGGGGGTCATCGCGGCGGTGGCGACCCTGGACGCGCGCATCACGAGCAAGTTCGCCCAGGCCGACGTGGCCTTTGGGCCCCTCCTCCGCCTTGTGCCAGAGCTGAGCGTGGCGAAGGACGGGGTGGCCGATCTGGATGAGCGCATGGGGCGCATGGAGAAGCACGAGGTGCTGGCTCTGGCCCAGTTCCATGTGGACCAGGGTAAGTCCAGGGAGATGGCAGCAAAGGTGGCTGCGCTGACGGAGCAGGTGCAGGCGCTGGAGGCAGCCGCTCGGGGGGGGGAGGCGGCGGGCCGGCAGGTGCCGGTGGCGGCGCGCGCGCCAGTCACGGTCGCGCAGCCAGTGCCGGCAGCACAGCAGCAGCTGCCTGGGCCGCCGCAGCCGCCGGGCCCGCCACCGCTGCCAGCGGCTGTGAGCGGCGGGGGCCTCACGTTCGCCGTGGTGGTGCGGGAGCGTGTCAGCGACGCTCGCCACGCGCTCGCACGCGGCACGGAGCGAGCTCTCACCACGCTGCTGGGGCCGCACCACGTGACCGTGGTGCAGGCACGCGTCATGTTTGCTAACGACCACAAGAGCAAGGTGGTCTTCACGGTCGCGAACGAGGGGCATGCGGCGTTCATCCGCGCGCGCATGCTCCTGCCGCGGTGCACGGCGAACATGAGGCGGCCGGGCTGTGCCATCTTCCCACACCTGCCGTATGCCGAGCACCAGAGCCAGAGGCGCATGGCAATGCGGGGAGGTGGGGCGGGGGCGGGAATGACGGCGGGGGCGGTCGCGGCTGCGGTCGCAGCAACGGCGGCGGCGGCGGCGGCGGCGGCTGGCGGCCGCGGCGACGACAGGGGCGGGGACAAGGGCGGGAACGGCACGGGTGACGGGGGCAAGGGAGGGGGCATGGGCCCGGGGGGCTGCGGCGTGACCACGCTCCCCCCCAGCTGAGCGGCCTGCGGATCATGAACTGGAACATTATGAGGGGACATGACCTCTTACACAATCACCCCACCCTCACCAAGTGGCTGCAGGCAAACGCGGACGTCGTGGCGTTCACCGAAACCGGGCATTCCGGTAAGCCCCCACCTGCCATCCCAGGATTCAAATGCCTCGCATGCAGCCAGCGCCCCCACAAATCAGACAGTGGGGGGGTTGCGCTGTATGTTAGCCATGCTGTTACGGGGAAGGTCAGCGTTATTCGGGATGTGCCCGAGCTTGGGATGCTCCGAGCGTTGATGCCTGGGCAAACGGGCGCTAGGGACGTGTACGCGTGCGCCGCGTACATCCCCCACGCGAAATCCAAGTATCTGCTGCTCGAGGGGGGGAACCTGTCAGTAGAGGCACACATAACAGCCCTGGTAGAGGGCATCTCTAAGTACCGGGCAAAGGGGGAGGTCCTCGTGCTGGGCGACCTCAACGCACGCACAGGGCAGGAGGATGATAGGGATAGGGACAGGGGGGATGGGGGGCCCGCCCCTGCGGTGCGTGAGGGCGACATCGCGCAGGCAGGGCAGGTGGGGCCGAGAGAGTCGGCTGACCGCGTGCACAACGCGCATGGGCAGCGCCTGCTGCAGTTATGCCGGGACATGGGAATGGTTATCCTTAATGGTCGCCTTCCGGGGGATGAGCATGGGGCCCTCACCTACCACGCACTGGGGCAGGAAAAACGTAGTCTGGTCGACTACTTTGTGGCGTCCCCTGACCTCGCCTTTAGTGGCGCGGGGGCACCACGGCCGGGCACTACCCTACATGTGCACGACCAACACCCACCAAGGCTAGGCGGGGGCAGGTTTGACCACAGACCAGTAGTACTGACCCTTACTTATGAGCCCGCTACTGCGGTACCTGCGGCTCAGGCCGGCGCCCCGAGCGAAACGCCGGCCAGGTTTAGGTGGCCACAGGGGGGCGAGGGGGCGTACGCACAGCTCCTGGGGGGGATGATGACGGACGTTTTGGGAGCTCGGGGGGCACCGACGGTGGATGAGGAGCTCAGCCGCCTCGAGGGCGCGGTCGAGCGGGCAGCCCGGGCGTTGCACGCGTCGGGTGAGGTGGGTGCGGTCTTGGTGCGGCCCATGACCGGGGACGGGGGGGTGCGACCACACAACATATGGTACACTCAGGAGTGCAAGGACGCACGCCGCGCGTGCCGGGAAGCGGAACGAGCGCACGGGGCGCAGTCACCGGCCGCCAAAGAGGCAGGGAAGGCCTATAGGCGGACCGCGCGGCGCTCCCGCCGCGCGAGCGAGGCCCGGGAACACACCGAGCTGATTGAGGACAGGAAGGGGAACCCTCGGCGGTTTTGGCAGCGGGTGAAACTGCCTGGCCAGGCGGTCGGTCTGAGGGACGTGGAGGGGTGGACAGATTATTTTAGGGATTTGCTGGGGGACAACCATGCTAACGCCACTGATACGACTCATACGACTAATACGACTAACACGGATGATGCCACTGACCATGGGCACGGGGCCCCGTTTGCCCTCCCCACGACGACGGCCACGGAGCGGGCGGCAGCGCTAAATAATTCATTTA
Source organism: Chlamydomonas sp. UWO 241 (assembly GCA_016618255.1). NCBI lineage: Eukaryota > Viridiplantae > Chlorophyta > Chlorophyceae > Chlamydomonadales > Chlamydomonadaceae > Chlamydomonas > Chlamydomonas priscui. The sequence goes on along the minus strand of VFSX01000348.1, from coordinate 54,416 downwards.
CTGAGGCGGAGGTGTATGCGGCACTGATGGGCATGGACGCGGGCAAAGCCCCAGGCGTAAACGGCATGCCGATAGAGTTCTATCAGAGGGCATGGGCTAGGGCGGCGGAGGGGGGCGATGCAACGGATGCTGTGGATGAGGAGCACCTGCTCGCTGGCCCCATCACACACCTGCTCAATCGGGTCTTCCGTGAGGGGTACCCGACTGCATGGCACTTGGGGGCAACCACGCCGGTGCCAAAGCCGAAAGGCAGCCTAGACGTGCGGGACGATTACCGAGGGATCACGGTGGGGAATGCCCTCGCCAAGCTATACAGCTTGGTGCTTATGAACAGGCTGGACGCCTTAGCAGAACGGGAGGGGTACAGGGCGCGGGGCCAGGCAGGCTTCCGGAAGAAGAGGGGGACCCCAGATAATGCCTTCATCCTGCAACACCTTATTGAGAAGAGCGGCCTCCAGCGCAAACCGCTGTACGCTGCCTTTATTGACTTCAGGAAGGCTTACGATTGCGTGCACCGCCCATTGCTTTGGGAGTGCCTAAGGAGCCTGGGGGTACATGGGGAGTTCATGGCGGCGCTGATTGCCATGTACGATGGGTCCGCAATGTGTGTGCGCATCGATGGGAAAGTGGGACCCGCGTTTCCTTCACACAAGGGGTCATGCAAGGCGACCCACTGTCACCGCTGCTGTTTGGGCTTTTTATTGACGCATTGGAGGGAGTACTAGACGCAGAGCTCCCGGGTGATGGGGTGGAGATGGCGGGGCGGTTACTACGGCTGCTGCTGTACGCTGATGACTTGACGCTGCTGGCAGAGTCGCCCGAAGCGCTTCAACGCATGCTAGATACTCTGCACGCCTTTTGCGGCACGCGCGCACTAACAGTAAACGTTAAGAAGTCAGAAGGGGTGGTGTTCAATGACCAGTTCTGCCCAGTCGGGGCGGCAGGGGGGAGGGTAACGCTGAAGTTTGCAGGAGCAGATCTACCCATGACACACGAGTTCCCATATCTGGGCATGCTCTTTCCACCACCGGCGGGCAGTGGGGGGGGACGTGGGCACCCGACGCTCTAGGGGCCAGCGCACCAGATACGCGCTAACTCGCAGATGCTATATAATACGCCTTAACAATGTTGGCATTAAGGCCCACCTGTTCGACACGCAAGTACGGCCTGTGCTAAATTACGGGTGTGAGGTGTGGGGCCCTGCGATGATGGCGGATGCTGGGGGGGGCGTGTTTGCCGGGGCGGGCGGACGGTGGGAGAGAGGCAGGAGTGGGAGGGGCGCTAAGGCCGCACGCGACGGATGGCGCACCCTGGAGGAAGTGCTTCTGCAATTTACCCGTGCGTCCCTAGGAGTCCGCAGCAACGGGCAGCAACTGGGGATTTTGGCGCGGGAGGCAGGGTGGCGGCCGCTGGCGGCAGATTGGCTGCGCCAGGCGACGCGCTTTTGGGATAAGGCGCGGGGGCGGCCTGACGGTGACCTGCTTAAAGATGCAATGCGGGAGAGCTGGGGGCTGGCCGAAGCGGGGGGGACGTGCTGGGCGGCACGCTTGCAGGTGTGCCTCGGAACTGTGGGGCACACCCTGGCGTGGGACCAGGTGGGACCGGTACGCATCACCAACCTGCTGGACGTGGCGACCGCGGCGTGGCTGGCCGCCGCGACAAGCACACCGGCGCTGCCGAGCGGCACTACCGTGCGTGATGTACCTGAGGAGTGGTCGCGCGGCTTTAAGATGCTGACCTACATGCGGTGGATGGCGGGTAGCGACAGCGAGCCACCGGCCCTGTTGAGCTCAGGGCTGAACAGTGCTGCCCGGATCACGGCTCTAGCTAGGTTCAGGATGGGGCTCCATGAGCTGCAGATAGAGCGGGGGCGCTACGCCGTGGCGGGACAGAGGCAGCGACGCAGCCAGCGGGCG
>VFSX01000348.1:0-47500 GCA_016618255.1 Chlamydomonas sp. UWO 241 | reverse complement strand
GTTGGTGCATTGCCATACTAAGGCCTTCAACGGCCTGCTCTGCTCTAGACCTGGGGTGTTGCTACAATTAAAGAAAAGGGTTCGACAGACCGACTTCCTCACGTGCTCCTTCCAGACCCTCGCGCACATCCTCACAGACGCGACGTCGAAACAGGTTGGTGGTCACTTGCCATCCAGAGGCCTTCAAAGGCATGGTAGTATAGGCCTGGTGTGTAGCTGCAATTAAAAAAAAACTGGGGAAAAAACAAAGTGTGAGGGGTAAGGCAGACCGACTTGCTCACGTGCTCCTTCCAGACCCTCGCGCACATCCTCACAGACGCGACGTCTAATCAGGTGCGGCCCTTGCCATGCTAAGGCCTTCAAAGGCCTGATGTTCTAGGCCTGGGGTGTCGCTACACTTTCAAAAATAACAGAGAGACAACACAGTTTGAGGGACCTGCAGACCGACTTGCTCACGTGCTCTTTTCAGACGCTCGCGCACATCCTCACAGATGCGACGTCGAATCAGGTGCAGCTTTCTTTTGAGATATTTGCCTAGGGGGTGTTCTTATATTTTGCGGCCGGCTGACAGTGTGGCTCCTGTTTTTTTATTGCGTTTTTTCTGTTCGGCGGTTGCTTTCGCAGACTCGCTTGCGTGCTCTTTTCAGAAACCCGCGCACATCCTCACAGACGCGGCATCGAACCAGGTTGGTTCCTTGCCATGCAGCAATTGCACACAACGGCCTTGCTGGCCTAGGCCTGGGGTCTTGCCGCAGTTCATAAACCACAAGAGGAAACGGCACTGAAGTACAAGAACTGATTCGGTGCACTTTTCAGACCCTCGCGCACATCCTCACAGACGCGACGTCTAATCAGGTGCGGCCCTTGCCATGCTAAGGCCTTCAAAGGCCTGATGTTCTAGGCCTGGGGTGTCGCTACACTTTCAAAAATAACAGAGAGACAACACAGTTTGAGGGACCTGCAGACCGACTTGCTCACGTGCTCTTTTCAGACGCTCGCGCACATCCTCACAGATGCGACGTCGAATCAGGTGCAGCTTTCTTTTGAGATATTTGCCTAGGGGGTGTTCTTATATTTTGCGGCCGGCTGACAGTGTGGCTCCTGTTTTTTTATTGCGTTTTTTCTGTTCGGCGGTTGCTTTCGCAGACTCGCTTGCGTGCTCTTTTCAGAAACCCGCGCACATCCTCACAGACGCGGCATCGAACCAGGTTGGTTCCTTGCCATGCAGCAATTGCACACAACGGCCTTGCTGGCCTAGGCCTGGGGTCTTGCCGCAGTTCATAAACCACAAGAGGAAACGGCACTGAAGTACAAGAACTGATTCGGTGCACTTTTCAGACGCTCGCGCACATCATCACAGACGCGACGTCTCACCAGGTTGGTGGTCCCTTGCCATGCAGAGGCCTGAGAGGCCTGGGGTCCTGGGGTGTCGCTTATTTTTGTTTTAACTAAAAAAATAAAGTTTGAGGGACCAGCAGACCGACTTCCTCATGTGCTCATTCGAGATGCTCACGCACATTCTAACGGACGCGACGTGGAACCAGGTTGGTCCCTTGCCATGCTAAGGCCTTCAAAGGCCTGCTAGGTCCTGGGGTGTTGCTACGATTTCAAAACACACACACACACACACACACACACACAACCAACCAACCAACCAATCGTTACATGAGGCTGTTCACACACACACACACACGCACAGACAACCAACCAACCAACCAACCAAGCGTTACATGAGGCCGTCCGCATGCACCGGCAATGCCTGTACTACTAACAGCAATGCACCCCGGCAATTGTTACGAAGTCTGACCCGTGCACTGGGATGTCTTTCGAATAGCGGGTGACCGACCAGCGCCTGAATCGAGTGGATAGTATCCTTGGTTTGGGGGGGTCTGGGGGGGGCTGCCACTCTGGCCAACCAACTTCAACTAGGGTTGCCACTCTGGCCAACCAACTGATGATGGATGTTACAGTCAGGGACACCTCTAAAGGCGTATAAGACCGTGCTCGGCGCGTATGGCCCGAGCACCTTACTGAGATGGCTGGCTGTTGGTGGTAGGGAACCCCAACTCTGCAAAGAGCGTGGGCGCACCCCTAGGTCCCCTACCGCAGCGGCAGCAAACGCTTGTTGAAGTCGGTGAGCGCATGTTGGGAAACGGAAACGCAAGGCAGGTTCGTCGCCAATCGCCAAAAGAGTCCCCCTGTGGGCAGCCTGCCATGACGACTCTGTTTGCCCAGGCCCCCCTGGAGGGTGGGACCTGGCCATGCATGACGCATGGGGCGCAGGCAGAGCCCCATGCATGGAGTTGGACAACCATGCACCATGCCAGGCGGGGACTTTTCTGCTTCAGCGCCGCCAGTCGGCACAGCCGGCGTGGTTGGCCTCAAAGGCCAGGAGGAGGACGGTCCTTTCCTATACGCTCCTTGCCAGACATGTCCCCAGGGACTTGTTTGGGTCTAAACTAGCCGGCGGGAGCGGTAGTCTAGACGGCAGGTAACCGGCTGGTGGCTATCGTCCTTCACAGGGCGGTGGCACTAGGACTAGTGTTGTCTTAGCTGGAATGCCATGTAACTGTAACTGTAACTGTGGGGAGAAAGGCCAAGACGTGGCCAAGACGTGGCCAAAAAGGATATCAAGCCGGGCCGCAACCTCTACATGTTAAGGGGTTTTCTAACTGGGATTTCAACCAGCATTCACAGGATTCTCAACCTGTTACCCTTAACCCGGCTCTGAGCAGAAGCTGACCCCTTGTTGTTGCACCGAGCACGACATTGGACGTGTCGCAGGCCCCCCCTGCTGAAGGGGGGAGGCACAGAAGGACTCGGTGAGGGGCACATCCCTAAGCCTAACTACCTAAAAAGGGGCTGGAAAAGGCGGTCAGCAGTGACCAACAGTGTGGGATTTGGTAATAGGTTAGAGAGCAAGCTTGCCCCCCCGGTTATAGCGGATAAATATGTTCCTTCTGCATACTCCGTTTTGAGGTCGTCATCTTTGAGGCAGCTTTCACGTGTGAGACCCAGCGTGGGCATTTCTCAGGTGCGCCAGCTGCGGTGCACTGCAAACGGCACAGTCCATCGCAGCTCCTCGGGAACCCACGCTTGGGTCCCCGCCACTATCGTGGCTGCCTCATTGACTCCTAATTCAAAACATCGTTCGCTTCAGGTCAATTATTCCTCCCGATCCTCTACCATCTCCAGGCTTGTGTTACGTATATCAAGGCACGAGACCAGAAAGTTGGCCATGTCACGCCAAAAACAAGGGTAAAGTAGCCCCGGGCTGGGGTTCATAAACGCCCGCATCTTCGCATCCAAGCCTTTATTGTCCCCAGGGACGCTCAGGAAAAGGGTGTGGAACTGTACGCGTGTCTCCGTATACGCTGGACACTCAAAAATCACATGTGCCTCATCCTCCCGCATGCCACAAAGGCGACAGAGCCTCTGGCTGCGTGACTCTGCCTGCGCCGTGTGGCGCCCCTTCTCTATCTGCAGTTCATGCAGCCCCATTCTAGCGTGCGAGTGTCGTGATCTGGGCGGCGCAGTTCAGCCCCGTCCAGAGCATTGGTGCGCCGCCACAGTCGTCCGCCATCCACCGCAAGTAAGTAAGCATCTTGAAGCGGTGTGACCATGAGTCAGGCACTGAGCGGACGACGCTGAGCTGGTTGGCGTCCTCTGGCAGCTCTGGTGTGCTGGTCTCTGATGCCAGCCAACCTGCCGCTGCTGTCTCTAGCAGGCGGGCGATGCCCCCCGCCTCCTGGCCCCACACCAGCGTGTGCCCCACTGTGCTGAGGCACTCGCTCAGCTGTGCCACCCAGCTCTCTCGCACGCCACCCGCCGCTAGCTCCCAGCTCTCCCGCATTGCCGCCTTCAGCAGATCGCCATCCGGCCGCCGTAGCGCTTTCGCCCAGAAGCGCGCCGCCTGCCGCAGCCAGTCGGTCGACAGCGGTCGCCAGCCCACCTCCGTCGCCAGCAGCGATAGCTGTTGCCCACACCTGCGAATACGGAGGGCCTCGCGCACAGATTGCAAGTGCAGGGCTTCCATGGCGCGCCACTTGCGGCGCGCCGCCTTGGAGGGGCCCCCGTCCCCTCCAGCCACCCCCACTTGTCGGCTGCCCCCGAGAAGATCCCCTGTACCCCCATGCCCGCCCCCGCCATCAACCCTGGGCCCCAGATCTCGCACCCGTAGTTAATTACAGGTCGCACCAGTGCGTTGAACAGGTGCGCCTTTATTACCACGTTGTGGAGGCCCATGGCATCGTATCTGCGCGCTAGGGCGAAGCGTACACGCTGGCCCGCCCCCTGCCTCTGCTCCAGCCCCGCGCCTATTGCCTGACGGCTCCCAAAAAGCATGCCCAGATATTTAAACTCGTGATTCATGGGCAGGTCCATACCAGCGTACTTCAGGGTCACCCTTGCCCTGGCACTCGTGACCGGGCAGTACTGGTCGTTAAACTACCACTTGGGTTGCCACTCTGGCCGACCAACTTCAACTTCAATCGCAGCGTATCATCTCCCCACGGGCCAATTAATTCCATGGGCGATAGTCGAGGTTGTCCATCGTGCAATGCATACGTCGCCGCAACTACTAGATCCGTTCGGCCGCGGCCTACTAGACTGAGTTTTCGTTGGGCAGGCCATGAAGACGTCGGATCAGCTCCTTGGACCGATGAACTGGATGGGCGACGGACGAAGGCAGGCGGGCCTGGGATAGGGGCTCGGTAGTTGGGAAAGGGGGGGTTGGAAGGGGCGTGGGAGGGGTCAGATGAGGCATCAGGGGGGTCAGGTGAGGCATCAGGGGTATCGGAGGAGACGTGGGAAGGATTCAGGGAGGCATGGGAGGGATCAGAGGGGGCGTGGGGGGATCAAAGGAGGCGTGGGAGGGATCGGAGGAGGCGTGGGAGGCGAGGGGGGAGAGGGAGGGGGGTTGGGAGGGGTCGGAGGAGGCGTGGGAGGCTAGGGGGGAGTGCGCGTGCGCGTGTGCGCTCACGGATGGGGGGGGTGGGGTGAGGAGGGATTGCCAGCCTGGATTGCCAGCATGGGGTCAGCGTGCGCGGGGGGGCTGGGGAGGTGCATGGGGCGGGGGTGCATGGGCCTGCATGGCGCGCACATGAGACGGCGAGCTCCATGTGGGGGTGAAAGCGTGGGTGGGTGGTCGACTGTGGGTGGGTGACGGTGGGGAAGAGTTGGACTGTGTAGTTTGGAGCGTGTCAGGGGGAGTGAAGGGTGCTGAAGGGGGATCATGGCAATGTGAGGTTCTCTGTGGTGCATGGTGTCGTGGCGCCGCAGTGGGTCGCGGCCAAGAATCTGCTCGGCGTCAGGCGGTGGCGGGGCGGTCCATGATGCGGTCGACAGTCTGCCGAGGAGCTGTTCGGCGCTGGCGAGGGCATGGGACTGGCTCTGCGAAAGGATACGGATTGGGACTGTGGACGAGGTTGCTCGGCTCGCTGAGGCTGCCCCCTTCGGGCGATGACGATGGTGGTGGATAGTCCAGGGTGGGCCGCAGTACATAGGCGGCAGTCGACGAAAGGGGGCGGGGCGATGAGGGGGGATGGGCGACAGCGACTCACATGGGCCGACCGCCGCGACTCGCGCCCATGGAGTGGGCCTCCCTGAGCGGCCCAGGGAGTGGGCGGCCCAGGGAGTGGGCGGCCCAGGGAGTCACACACAGGGAGTCACACACAGGGAGACGCACAGACACACGCCACACACACAATTCACACACGCACAAACAAACAGGCGGACGAGGCGTCTGTCTTTCGTGCTGCGTGGCGGTGGGGCATCGCGCAGCTGAGCCACATGCAGTATCTGCCGGAGATCCTGAAGGTGTGTGCATGCGTAGGGAGAGGAAGAGGGAGAGAGAGAGAGAGAGAGAGGGAGAGAGAGGGAGAGAGGGAGACAGAGAGGGAGAGACAGAGAGGGAGGGAGGGAGAGGGAGAGGGAGAGGGAGAGGGAGAGGGAGAGGGAGAGGGGGAGGGAGAGAGAGGGAGAGAGAGGGAGAGAGAGAGGGAGAGAGAGAGAGAGAGAGGGAGAGACAGAGAGGGAGAGACAGAGGGAGAGAGGGAGAGAGAGAGAGAGAGAGAGGGAGAGAGAGAGCATAGATCTACGCTATAGGCAACATATGTTCAGTTGCACTGCTGGACAATGTGCACGCGGTGCAGTCGCAGTAGGGGTGTGCATGCATGCGTGCTTGGGTGGGGCATCGCGCAACTGTGCCGTTTACCGCTCGGGGCCAGGTTCCCCATTTCAAAGACAACCCCCCGACACTTGACGGGAGATGGAGTGGACGGGTGTATTGACAGAGGTTGTGAGGGCCCTACCAAACTCCCAACGCCTGATCCGCGCAAGTGAATGTGGTCATAACGTCTGAGACGGTCCGGGTGCACCTCAGACGGTCCTGGGCGCGTCTCAGACGGTGGTGGGCGCCTGCGGCGGTCGGTCTGAGCGCCTGAGGCGTCGCCTGATCCGCGCAAGTAAATGCGACGCCTGAGGTTGCGCTACCTCAGGCGTTGGGAATGTGGTAGGTTCCTGCGGGGGTGGAGTGCATGACAAAGTGACCCTACCACATTCCCAACACCTGAGGCGACGCCTTCACTTGCGCGGATCAGGCGGCGCACGCACGCATACGCACACACACACACACAGACACACAGACCCTTCCCCTTCCCCTCGCACACCCACAACACACACCCACACACGCACACACAGACACACACACATCTTCAGGTGGTTACGGTGCCTCGGGACCTGTCCATCGAAGAGCTCATGACGCTAGCGACCCTACAGGGCGGAGTCGTGGGCCCGCCGGCGTGGCTTCCGCTGAAACAGGTTTGTGTTTGTGTGTTGTGTGTTGGGGGTGGGGGCATGTGTGTATGTGTGTGTGTGTGTGTGTGTGTGATGCGACCCTACAGGGCGGTGTTGTGGGCCCGCCGGCGTGGTTTCCGCTGAAACAGGTTTGTCTTCGTGTGTGTGTGTGTGTGAAGGGGGGGGGCATGTGTACGTGTGTGTGTGTGTGTGTGTACGTGTGTGCGTGTGTGTGTGTGGCGGTGTTTGATGGGACCCTACAGGACGTTGTCGTGGGCCCACCAGCATGGCTTCCGCTGAAACAGGTTTGTGTTCGTGCTTCGGGGGGTGGGGGCATGTGTGTGTGTGTGTGTGTGTGTGTGATGCGACCGTTCAGGGCGTTGTGTGTTTGTGTTGTGTGTGTGTGTGTGTGGAGGGGACGATTTGCGTGTGTGTGTGCGTGTGTGCGTGCGTGCGTGGGTGGGTGGGTGGTGTGGGCGCCTGGTGGTTAGCGGAGCTGCTCCTACCCAGAAGCCCTCTTTATCATAGTTTTTCAGTTTTTAAATGTACACGCCCGGAGGACCCGGGGGCGTGAGTTAAGGCCTAGACTACACTGCTCGTACCCAGAAGCCCTCATCATAGACAGTACTCACATGCCACTCCATCCAGAAAACACCAGCGGGCCTGCTGTCGTTTAGAAAGGCAGCTGATGAGGCGTCCGCCGCATCGACTCTGACATTGCGACTGCCGTTCGGAGGGTGGCTGACGAGGCGGCCGCTCCGCCCGAGTCAACAACTGACACACAACTGACGCCGGTGTTCATGCAGCACGTTCTGACCGGCTCCGACATCGGAACTGCCGTCCGGATGGTGGCTGGCGAGGCGGACGATGCACACGAGTCAACAACTGACACTGCAACTGACATTAACCAACGCCAAACTGACACACCAACTGACACCAACTGTCGTACAACCAACCAACACACACCTGACACAGGCGCTCATGCAGCACTTTCTTGCCGCCTCCGACACCGAAGCTGCCATCCGGAGGGTGGCTGACGAGGCGGCTGCTGCACACGAGTCAGAAACTGACGCACAACTGACGCACAACCGACGAACAACCAACGCACCACTGATGCACAACTTGCAGGCGCTCATGCAGCACGTGCTGGCCGGCTCCGACATCGAAGCTGCCGTACGGAGGGTTGCTGACGAGGCGGCTGGCGTGTCGCTGGTGGCAGTTGCTGCTGGGGAGTTATTCGAGCTGCACGTGCCGCCGCCGCCGCCGGCACAGAACGAGCCAGCACTGCCGATGGTGTGTGTGTGTGTGCGTGCGTGTGTGTGTGCGCGCGTGTGTGAGTGAGTGCGCGCGTGTGCATCCCCAACTATTGATGTCGGCAAAATCAGCGTACACTTGATTTAAAATAAAAACGAACAAGTAGTGCAGTTGCTGCTGGGGAGTTAGTCGAGGTGCACGTGCCGCCGCCGCCGCCCGCGCAGAACGAGCCAGCGCTGCCGATGGTGGGATATCACAAAAGCCCATGACACAGAATCCTAGGATGATGGGAACCCCTAGATAGGGTTCAAAAGGGGTCCTAGATAGGACGATTTGAGGGCCCTAGATAGGGTTCAGAAGAAGATCCTAGGCAGGATGATTGGAGGGCCCCTAGAGGTCATAGCCAAGCCAGTTACTGTACGCGGATGACAGGAGATCCTACTAGGATCTAGGCTAGATTGCATATGCATTGCACGGCAAATTTCCCTTTCTCACCCCCTCCCCCCCCCTTCTCACACCACAAGAGCACAGGAACAATCTCACGCAGACCGCCACCGCCGCGTGCCCTTCTTGGATGACGGCACAGCCCCCCTTTCATGCATTGCACGGCAAATGCCACTTCCTCACCCCACCCCACCACCCACTAACCGCAGGAGCACAGAAGCAATCTGGTGCACGCCTCTGCCGCCGCGTGCGCCTCGGGAATGATGGCGGATGGCATGCAGCAGGCGCAGCAGGCGCAGCAGCAGGCGATTCAGGCACAGGAGGCGCAGCAGACAATTCAGGAAATGCTGGCAATGCAGGCGCAGCAGCAGCAGGCGCAGCAGCAGGCGCAGCAGGTGCAGCGGGGAGGGGGGGGGGGCATGGCGTGAAGGGGCGCGGGGGCATCTGGTGCAGATGGGTCACTGCCTAGGATCACCGCTTAGGATCACCGCCTCACCTAGGATCACCGCCTAGGATGACCGCCTCGGATGACCGCTTAGGATGACTGCCTAGGATCACCGCCTCATGATGTTTTTTACAATCGTGTGTGTCGCACCTACCGGCAGCGTATTCGACTTCAGATGCCTGGGTGTCTGGGTGGTGGGGGGCTAGTGGGTCGGGTCTGGACCTAGACAGGGCACTCGGCCCTCAGATCTGACTCCTCCCCGCCTAGGATCACCGCCTAGGATCACCGCCTAGTATCAGTATCTTCCATCACGTGCTCCCGCCTCCATCTGTTTGTGTAGCTTTGTTGTGACCCTTTCCCCACACCTCCACACCTCCACACTCCACACCCTCACACGCAGGTGCCCCCCGCCATCAACCTCCCCCCGTCCCACCGAGGCTCGAACCACTCTGGACTGGGGGGAGATGCCCCACCTTCCCTTAACTATTTGTGTTTTATGCTGCCTACCCGACCCCACTATTTGTCGGGTTTAAAATTATTTATTAAATCCGTTTTTTTACTATTTGTCTGTTTTGCTGCCTACCACTCCACACTCGCCCCACACCTACACACGCCCACCCACACGCAGGTGCCCCCCGCCATCAACCTCCCCCCGTCCCACCGAGGCTCGGACCACTCTGGGCTAGGTGGCATGCCGCTCCCATCACCGAGTGGTTACGACATGCTCGTGGGCTATGCACAGAACATGCCGCGGACGCGGGAGGCTGTTCCAAAGGGGCAGTGCCAGGTGCGTCAAGTACAGCTGTAAAGGTGTGGGGTGGTTTGTGTGAACAAGGGGGGGGGGGAGGTTGCCGCTCCCATCACCGAGTGGTTACGCCATGCTTGTGGGCTATGCACAGAACATGCCGCGGACAAGGGAGGCTGTTCCAAAGGGGCAGTGCCAGGTGCGTTTCTGTCTGTGTGTGTGTGGGAAGGGCGGTATTGTGACAACCACGTTAACGTTTCATCTCGGAGTACGACATGCTCGTGGGCTATGCACAGAACTTGCCGCGTACGAGGGAGGCTGTGCCAAAGGAGCAGTGCCAGGTGCGTCAAGTACAGCTGTAAAGGTGTGGGGTGGTTTGTGTGAACAAGGGGGGGGGGGAGGTTGCCGCTCCCATCACCGAGTGGTTACGCCATGCTTGTGGGCTATGCACAGAACATGCCGCGGACAAGGGAGGCTGTTCCAAAGGGGCAGTGCCAGGTGCGTTTCTGTCTGTGTGTGTGTGGGAAGGGCGGTATTGTGACAACCACGTTAACGTTTCATCTCGGAGTACGACATGCTCGTGGGCTATGCACAGAACATGCCGCGGACGCGGGAGGCTGTTCCAAAGGGGCAGTGCCAGGTGCGTCAAGTACAGCTGTAAAGGTGTGGGGTGGTTTGTGTGAACAAGGGGGGGGGGGAGGTTGCCGCTCCCATCACCGAGTGGTTACGCCATGCTTGTGGGCTATGCACAGAACATGCCGCGGACAAGGGAGGCTGTTCCAAAGGGGCAGTGCCAGGTGCGTTTCTGTCTGTGTGTGTGTGGGAAGGGCGGTATTGTGACAACCACGTTAACGTTTCATCTCGGAGTACGACATGCTCGTGGGCTATGCACAGAACTTGCCGCGTACGAGGGAGGCTGTGCCAAAGGAGCAGTGCCAGGTGCGTCAAGTACAGCTGTAAAGGTGTGGGGTGGTTTGTGTGAACAAGGGGGGGGGGAGGTTGCCGCTCCCATCACCGAGTGGTTACGCCATGCTTGTGGGCTATGCACAGAACATGCCGCGGACAAGGGAGGCTGTTCCAAAGGGGCAGTGCCAGGTGCGTTTCTGTCTGTGTGTGTGTGGGAAGGGCGGTATTGTGACAACCACGTTAACGTTTCATCTCGGAGTACGACATGCTCGTGGGCTATGCACAGAACTTGCCGCGTACGAGGGAGGCTGTGCCAAAGGAGCAGTGCCAGGTGCGTCTTGTACAGCTGTAAAGGTGTGGGGTGGTTTGTGTGAACAAGGGGGGGGGAAGTTGCCGCTCCCATCACCGAGTGGTTACGCCATGCTCGTGGGCTATGCACAGAACATGCCGCGGACAAGGGAGGCTGTTCCAAAGGGGCAGTGCCAGGTGCGCTTCTGTCTGTGTGTGTGTGGGAAGGGCGGTATTGTGATAACCACGTTAACGTTTCATCTCGGAGTACGACATGTTCGTGGGCTATGCGCAGAACCTGGCGCAGACGAGGGAGGCTGTGCCAAAGGGGCGGTGCCAGGTGCGTTTCTGTGTGTTTGTTGCTGTGTGGGGGGCGAAGGGGGGCTGAGATGCCACCCTCTACATGTCATGTATAAGGAGGGATTGGTAGCAAGGGGAGGGGAAAGGTAAATGGGTGGAGTGGTTACGACATGCTTGTCGGCCATGCACAGGACCTGGCGCAGACGAGGGAGGCTGTGCCAAAGGGGCAGTACCAGGTGCGTGTGCTCTGTTTTTTAGCGGTGAATTGGGTGTGAATTGAATAGTTGAATATTAAATTATATATGTATATCAAAGTTGAATAGTTTTTAGCGGTGAATTGGGTGTGAGATGGCCCTCCCTTGCATTTCCTCTAGGAGGGAAAGGGTGTGTCGGGAGCAGTGGTTCCGCTTAAGATCTTGGGGAATTATGGAACAACCCGGGCCTCACGGCTCACTCCCCAATCTCGACCCGACGGTGGCGTTTTTTTTGCGGAAAGCGCGTGACAATGTCGATTTTGCAGTTTGAGGTTTGAAATTTGTGCAATTCTAACCCGCAGCTCCAGGCCTCCCCCAGTGACCCTCCAGCCAAAAACTGGCCACACCAAAATCGCAAAACGGCCTCGTTCGCTGCTTTCCGCATGCGGGATTACCTTTCATACACATGATCTACGCATGCATTACGATGGCGTGTGGTGGGAGGCGTCGTGGGCCGCCGCATGACGGCATCTGTCACGACCCCAAGCAACCATCCAATGGCCAAACGACTCTGCGCGCCCCTCCCGCCCACACGCGACGCCTCCTACTGATACGTACCACACATAACATGAACCTGACGGGGGGCTGGTCCCCGTGGGGCGTGGCGAGGCGATGCGCCCGGTTTGGGGGCATCCCGAGATTAGCGTCCTTGGGCATCGCGCACAGGCAATCTCCGCGCGACTTTGCGCAGTAATTCGCTTGCCGATATGTCCATATCAACGCCTTCGTCGTGGGAGACTGAGCGATGGAGAGACGGCGCAATGCGGGGCGTCGAGGCCATGTTTCAAAAAAACGGTGCCGGAAAATGGTCGTGAAACATGACCTCGACGCCCCGCATGTCGCCGTCTCTCAACCGCACAGTCTCGCACGACGAAGGGATCGATATGGACATATCGGCAAGCGAATTACGTCGGGAGCGCTGCGTTTGACCCCCTCACGGAGAAAAAAAACGAAAACTTTAGGGTTTGCAGTTTGGCCGCTTTTTGGCCGCCTTGGGGAGAGGTTCACTGGGGGAGGCCACCAGCCCAAATGGGCTAATCTCAACCCGCTGTTTCAGGTATGCGGGTTCGGGGTTGGCTAACGGTAACGCTGCCTCGTGCCTGACTCAAAGAGCACACCTCCCGCCTGATACTATTGGTGGCCATATCGCTGATGGCTGTCAACGGCTGCCGGCACTTGTCGTCTTGTTTTGTGAGCTGACGGCGTGTGCGCAGTGTCGCCACCGTCGCAGCTCCTGCTGGCGCTGTTCTTGGTTTTGTGTGCGCAACTTTCTGACCAATGCAACGTTCGTTTCCTCGCCATGTGGAGGACTGCTTCAGCTCGCTGACCGGGATTCGCGACACCTCCCAACTCGCACGGCCTCTTAAAACACGAGCTCCCCCCCCCCCCCCCCGATACGATTGAAGGCCAACATCGCCGACGGCTGCTGACGGCTACTGACATTTTTTTTTGTGTTCTGTCAGATGGAGGACTGCCACAACTCGCTGACCGGGCGTCGCGACACCTCCCTCTTAACTCGTGAGGGCACACCTCCCGCCTAATATAATTGGGGGCCAATATCGCCAACGGCTGCTGACATTCTCCTTTTTGTTCTGTCAGATGTAGGACTGCCACAACTCGCTGACCGGGCGTCGCGACACCTCCCTCATAACTCGTGAGGGCACACCTCCCGCCTGAAAGTATTGGGGGCCAATATCGCCGACCGCTGCCGACGGCTGCTGAAATTCTCCTTGTTGTTTCGTCAGGTGGAGGACTGCTACAACTCGCTGACCGGGCTTCGCGACTACCACATGCGCTACAAGATCTGCGAGTTTCACCTGAAGGTGCGTATCAGAGGAGTGTTTGGTGGTAGGTGTAACAGCCACGTGCATGTCAAGTAAGGAGTTAGCACATAGGGTGCTTATGTCTCACCAGGGAGTGGTTTGACATCTCGAGCTCCGACCCTTTTGGAGCGGGAACCCACACCCAGCTCTCCGACAGATGAAGGCCCAGTGGCTAAGCTTTCAAATTCAAAGATGTGACAGGCCGAGATAGGCCAGTCACAGTAGGAATACTGACAGGGGTTTACGCAGTTCTCATTTTAACAGGAGCAGTGATTTTCTTTTCGGGATTTTTAATTAATTATTCCACAGCTGGAATTTGCTTTGACCGCGTTGACCGTTGACCTCCCGTTAACCGTTTGCCCTCGTATATAGGTCCCTTGAAAGCTCCAGGCAAGCTCTGTCTGGCGGGTTCGGCAAACTTTCTATCCACGGAGTGGGCTGAGCTGTGTTAAAGGTCAAAGTGCAGCCGGAATACAGCCAAATGGCTGTGCACAGCCGAAAAGAAAATCACTGAACAGGAGCAAAACCGGAACCTGGGGCGCACGCAGAGGGCGGGGGTCGTTCCCCCGTGTGGCACTTTTGGTGTGTGAGTTTGCGTGGGAATGGCCTTAACCAACCCAGCCAAAGCCTTTAGACCTCACCAACAGTGTGGGCGCTTCCACCATCTGACTTTCCCCATCCACCCACACTCTCCGACACTCCGTATGTCCACGCTTTTCACACCCACACTCAGGCGTCAAGCATCATCATCCGAGAGGGCGTGTTACAGCGCTACTGCCAACAGTGTGGGCGCTTCCACCACCGTACTTTCCCCACCAACCAACACTCTCCAAACCCTCCGTATGTCCACACTTTCCACACCCACACTCAAGCGTCGACCATCATCCGAGAGGGGGTGCTGCAACGCTTCTGTCAGCAGTGTCAGCGGCTTTACCCCACACCCTCCAAGCCACCTCACGCCCCACCCGCGCGTCTACGCCATGCTAGGCGTCTGACGGTCTGTCGAAATCAACAGCAACCCGTCTTTCCACACTTTCCACACCCACACTCAGGCGTCGAGCATCATCCGAGAGGGGGTGCTGCGGCGCTTCTGCCAGCATTGTGGGCTCTTCCACCCCACACCCTCCCAGCCACCTCACGCCCCACCCGCGCGTCTACGCCATGCTAGGTGTCTGACGGTCTGTCGAAATCGACAGCAACCTGTCTTTCCACACTTTCCACACCCACACTCAGGCGTCAAGTATTATCCGGGAGGGCGTGCTCCAGCGCTTCTGTCAGCAGTGTGGGCGCTTCCACCACCTGACTGGCTTCGACGGCGAGAAGCGATCGTGCCGTGCGCGCCTGCAGGTGTGTTCCTTGTTGCTGGCTCTCATTCAGCTGTGCTTGGCTGCTGGTGTGATGGTTGAGCATTTTGATGCACTTTGGGTACACTGGGTTTGATGGTCACAAGCGGTCGTGCAGGTGCGCTTTATTTTTCAGTTGGTTGGTTTATGAAGAGTAGGTGGCCATTATTTAGGCTTGGATGCTCTTCATGCCGTCGGTCTAATACGCCAACATAGGCGTCAACGAGTTCACTTGACGACCAGCAGTGGCGTCGTTACGGAAACCGAGAATATCCTGTTTGCCCCCTCGACATTGCAGGGAACATGCCGAATTGGCCCCAAAGGAGACGTGTTTTTTTTGCGGAAAAGTTTGAAACTTCCGATTTCTACACTTTTCGGAGCAAAACTCCACTGCAGTTTCCCCACAAATTCCCCGGTGTTGCCCGGGGGGCTGCGGGGGGCGCTAAGGACATCACTGGTAATCAGTGCTTCCCATAAGTCTCATGATCTCAATCAATTGTCTGCAGAAGCCATTTGACTGAAGTTCGGCTCCATGGCTCCCAAATGCGGCTCAAACTGCCGAAAAGGAGATCACTACCAAGAATACATACTATGAACACATACTATGAACGCATACTATGAATTTTGATATGTTATATATATATAACATACCATCACCCCCTTCACACCAACAGAAGCACAACGCGCGGCGGCGGAACCAGGATGGGGTGGAATGCTGGCGATGCGCATCCACACACACAAAACGCGTTCACACTATTGACATTGTGTTCACGCACGCACACACACACACACACACACGCACACACAAACACACAGAACCACAACGCGCTGCGGAGGATGGAGGATGGGGTGGGACTTTTGACACCAGAAACAAATGTGAAAACACACACACACACACACACACACAGAAGCACAACGCGAGGCGACGGAAGAAGGACGGCCTGGGACAGGACGCGGACGACCAAGGCGACCCCAAGCTGCCGCGGCATGACGGCTGTGACCTCTTAGGGTACCCCCAGGTGGGCTGCCCTCCCTGTGTCTCTTTCACTCCGTACATCTGCCTCTCTCTTTCTCTCACTCTCACTCTCTCGCGCGCGTGCGCTCTCTGTCTCTGTCTCTCTTTCTCTCCTCCCCTCTCTCTCCATCTCTCTCTTTATGTATATGTTATAGATTGGAACCCCACCCACCCCCCGCCTCCCCTCTCCCCGTCTCGTGTACCTACAACCTCCCTCCCCCCCGCATCCCCTCTCCCTGTCTCGTGCCCCCCCCCCTCCCCACCACCCCCCCCACCACCCCCACCCCCCCCACCCCACCCCCCCCCCCCACCCACCCACCCCTCCATACGTAGGGAAGCGACGGCTTGCCCAGCGCGGCAGGTCCGCTGTCCCCAGGGACGCTGATGGCGCGGTTCCACGCAGACGCGGTCGAGCAGGCGGTGGGTAGTAGGGGTCATTATTCTCACGCTAATTTTCTCATTTTTCACCCACCGCCCAGGAAGGGCCCATTCCAGTCTCAGGTAGGCTCCTAGTCCCCTACAATCAGTGTATGCCTGAGTGGCGTCCTTTAGGGAGCCGAGAATGTCATGTTTGCCCCCGCAACATTGGCGGGAGCATGCCGCATTGCCGCCGCAGTTTCCTCCCAAATGTCGCAGTGCGCCCCCGCGGTGGGTGGGACCTAGGATGTATTGTGATGTGTTGCGGTCGCAGGTTGACCACGGCGTTGTAGTCGGTGAACGTGAGCAGGTAGGTCGCCACGTCGGACCCGGTCACTGGGTCCTGTCAGTTGTAGACGGTCGCGTTGAGGAAGCTGCCATTCAGCGGCGTGGTGTCGCCGTTGCCAAAGTTGAGCGAGCGGCCGCTGGCGGTGAAGAAGAACGCCTTGTCAGAATCGCTGCTCCCGTCCATGATGACCAACGTGCCCCAGTGCATGATCTTGGGGACGTAGGTGTACAATATGTTTGGGGTGGTCTAGCCGACGATCGTCTATCAGCCAGGAGCCGGCGGATTCCTACGACACCTATGTGGTCTGGAATCAGTGATTTTAGGTCCAGGATGTCTAGTTCGTTGTTCCACAGCCGGATTCTGATTTGACCGCATTGACTCTCGACCTACCGTTGATTGTTCGCCCTCATGCATAGGCGCATCCCCGGCCGCCTTGAGGCGCCCGCCGCCTCACTTGCGCGTCCCAGGAGTTGGGACCGTGGTAGGGCCCTTCCCCTCTTGACATACCTACTCACCCACACGCCATGCGTCCACCTCCCAACCCGCAGCAGCAAACCGCCACGCTGCTGGCTCTGATTGCGTCGGCTGCGGGGCAAGCAACAGCGGGGGGCGGCGTCGGTGAGTGTCTAGCGAAACAGTGACAGTAGCAGCAACATCTTCCCAGCGAACAGTAACAGTGACAGTAACAGGGCCACTAGTGCCTACAGTAACAGTAACAGTAACTCTCACGCCAACAGTAACGGTAACAGTAACAGTAACAGCAACAGTAACAGTAACAGCTTTCCAGCGAAGAGCTTAGCTCGACACGAGTGTAGCGGCTGGCTGCTCGTCTCTCGCTGCCTCTGTCGCTGTCGACTTCGCATCGTGACATACCCACGCACGCAACAGCGGGGGGCGGCGTCGGTGAGTGCCTAACCTGGCGCAATGTTGGTGGTAGTGTGCCCCTCTCTGTTTTAAGAGAAGAGAGAGAGGAGAGAGAGAAGAGAGGAGCGATAAAAGAGAGAGGGAAGACGGAGAAGAGAGAGGAGAGAGAGGGAAGAGAGGAGAGAAGAGAGAGACGAGAGAGAGAAGAGAGAGAAAAGAGAGAGAAGAGAGAGAAGAGAGAGAGAAGAGAGAGAGAAGAGAGGACAGATAGAAGAGAGAGGGAAGACGGAGAAGAGAGAGAAGAGAGAGGGAAGAGAGGAGAGACGAGAGAGAAAAGAGAGAAGAGAGAGAGAAGAGAGGGAAGAGAGAGAGAAGAGAGAGAAGAGAGAGAAGAGAGAGAGAAGAGAGAGAGGAGAGAGAGAAGAGAGGAGAGATAGAAGAGAGAGGGGAGACGGAGAAGAGAGAGGGAAGAGAGGAGAGAAGAGAGAGGGAAGAGAGGAGAGAAGAGAGAGAAGAGAGAGAGAAGAGAGAGAGAAGAGAGGAGAGATAGAAGAGAGAGGGAAGACGGAGGAGAGAGAGAAGAGAGAGGGAAGAGAGGAGAGAAGAGGGAGAGAGGCATACGTCAACAGCCTCCACCGCTGTTAGGCCTCCTGGAATGCGCCCGTGACACCCCGCACGCACATTCATTCCATTCCATAATGTTATACGACTGCAACAGAACTACCCGTACTTAAGTACTGGCAATGTTCCAGAGGTCAAAAGGCACATGTGTGTCGTTCCACAGCGGGGGACCAATCAGCGCTAAGAGGGGTACATCACATGGCGGGGGGGTGGGGGGTGCCACTCGGGCCAACCAACTTCAACTTTCAACTTCATTCAACCTCAATCGCGGCGTATCATCCCCCCATGGGCTGATTAATTCCATGGGGTGATAGTTGGGGGTAGGCAGGCCTAGAGGACGTCGGATCAGCTCCTCGATGGGGCGACGGGCGAGCGTAGGCGGGCCTGGGATAGGGGGCGGCGGCGGATCATCTCCATGAGCCAACGAACTCGATGGGGCGATGATGAACGTAGGCAGGGGCGCAGGGATGGGGCGGCGGATCATCTCCATGGGCCTCTGAGCTCCATGGGGCGATGATGTAGGTAGGCAGGGGACGGAGGCAGGGGCGAGGGAGGAGAGGCTGGGGCGTGGGGGGTGGTGAGGCGGATCATCTCCATGGGCCTGTGAAGTCCATGGGGCGATGATGTAGGTAGGCAGGGGGTGGAGGCAGGGGCAAGGGAGGAAAGGCTGGGGGGAGGGGGGGGGGAGGGAGGGCCAGCATGGGGTCGGCGCGCGTGAGGGCGCATGGGCGGGAGGCGCATGGGGCGGGGGTGCATGGGCCTGCATGGCGCGCACACGGGACGGCAAGCTCCATGTGGGGGTGGAGCGTGGGCGGGTAGTCGACTGTGGGGTGGGTGAAGGTGGGGGATAGGTGGACTGTGTAGTTTGGAGCGTGTCAGTGGGAGTGAAGGGTGCTGAAGGGGGGGGCATGGCGATGTGAGGTTCTCTGTGGTGCATGGTGGTGGGGCGCCGCAGTGGGGCGCGGCCGAGGATCTGCTCGGCGGAGGCGAGGCGGTCTGGGATGCGGTCGACAGTCGGCCGAGGAGCTGTTCGGCGCTGGCGAGGGCATGGAGACGGGCTCTGCGATGACATTTTGAATTTGGGGGTCGAGTTGCTCGGCTCGTTGAGGCTGCCCTTCGGACGATGGGGGGATGGGCGACGGCGACTCACATGGGCCGACCGCCGCGACTCGCGCCCAGTGGGCCGCCCAGGGAGTGGGCCGCCCAGGGAGTGGGCCGCCCAGGGAGTGGGCCGCCCAGGGAGTGGGCCGCCCAGGGAGTGGGCCGCCCAGGGAGTGGGCCGCCCAGGGAGTGGGCCGCCCAGGGAGTGGGCCGCCCAGGGAGTGGCCGCACGCACACCCCCGCACGCCCCCGCAAGCACACACACACACACACACACACACACACACACGCACACACGCACGCACGCACGCACTTGTCCATGCGCCCGTGACCCTGCACGCACGCATGCACACACACAGGTGGCGTTGATGCGCACCAACTCCCTGACGCAGCGGTGGCGCAGGCGAGCGGCAGGGGCATGGAAGGAGGGGTGCCTCCAGTGTCCCCCTCGACCGCAGCGGCGGCGGCGGCAGCGGCAGTCACCGCGCACTTGCAGCAGCACCAGCAGCAGCACCAGCAGCTTGCACAAATGCAGGGACAACTAGGGGCGGCGCAGCAGGCGCAGCAGCAGGGCATCGGTGGAGGCGGAGGAGAAGGGGACGGGGCGGGCGCCGCTCTGCTGCAGCTGTTACATGTGCATCAGCAGGGGGGCAGGGACGGCGTCGGCGGAGGCGGCGGCGGCGGAGATGCGGCGCAACTGCTGCACCTCATGCAGTTGCAGCAACAGAGCCTCTACGCAGGTGGCGGCAGCGGCAGCGCTGGCGGCAGCGGCGGGGGAGACGCGGGCGCGTTGCTGCAGCAGCTGCTGGGTGCCCCACAGGCAGCAGGGACCAGCGGGTAGCTGCACACAAGCGGCCTGGAGTCCCTCATCGCCCTCGCACGAGCGCAGATCGCTCCCCAGAGTGGCGGCATTGGCGGCACGGGTGGCGGTGAGCACAGCTGTGGTGGCCCTGCGCCAGGCACGCCTGGGCCAGACTACTCGGCCCTCATGGCTGACGCAGATGCCACCGGGTGACGCTGACGTCGTTCAAGATGACGCCCTGATGGCTGATGCCGACACTCGAGATGACGCCACCGGTGGCTGATGCCAACGCTCGAGATGATGCCACCGGGTGACGCTGCCGACGCTCGAGATGATGCCACCGGCGGCTGACGCCGATGCTCGAGATGATGACACGGGTGGCTGATGCCGACGCTCGAGATGACACCACTGGTGGCTGATGCCAACGCTCAAGATGATGCCACCGGGTGACGCTGACAACGCTCGAGATGACGCAAACGGTGGCTGACGCCGACGATAGAGATGACACCACTGGTGACTGACGCCAACGCTCGAGATGATGCCATCGATGGCTGACGCCGACGCTCGAAATGATGCTACCGGTGGTTGATGCCGACGCTCGAGATGATGCCACCGCTGGCTGACACAGACGCTCCAGATGATGCCACCGGTGGCTGACGCCAACGCTCGAGATGACACCACTGGTGGCTGACGCCAACGCTTGAGATGAATCCACTGATGGCTGATGCCGACGCTCGAGATGACGCCGCCAGTGGCTGATGCCAACACTGGAGATGATGCCACCGGTGGCTGATGCCAACACTGGAGATGATGCCACTGATGGCTGACGCCAACGCTCGAGATGATGCCACTGATGGCTGACACGAACGCCACCGGGTGATGCTGGCGGTGCCGATGACCACGGCCCCTTGGGAACTGTCAACGCGTGTTGGTGATGCCCCCCTCGTGTACCTCGAGGTTGACTCGCGGTTGCTGTTCGAGGTGGCGACCGCTCATGCACTGTGCGCGTGTATTGACGGTGGCTGCTTATGATGCCGGCACCATTTGCACGGGGTCGTGCTAAATCATGAATGCTGCGGGTGATGATCACGATGGCCGCTCGTGCCTGATCAGCCGGGCAGCGTGTTTATGTATTGCCGTAGTGATCGTGGTGACAGGGTCACGCCAGACACAATGATGATGTTGTTGGTGCTCTGTGATTGGCCGGCGCTGCCTCCGCCAATGTACCTACGAGAAGTTGCGTTCAGGTTGATAGTCTGGGATCCGTGCTCATCCCGGTGTCCCTTCGTGCATGCGCTTGCACATGTTGCCGGCTCGTGATGACGGGTACGTACCCGTTGTATACAAGCGGCCACCAACTGCTACGCTGTGAACTCCCTAGGCCTGCCCGGTGCACACCACTCCACTTCCGCCTTGTCTCTCGCCCCATCAGCGCCATCGACCCATCAAGATTACTCAGTCCTGATGGCACGATCAGTCGCCACGCAAGGGAGAGTGAGTGACAGGGTGCTGATAGCCACCTGGAATTGCAGCATAGCCTCACACACACCCCTGCCCCTGTGGCCATGTGCAACTCTTCCCGCTGACATGTCAGATCAGGCGTGTGAGGATTGGGCGTATACCTGACCAAAGACTGCCTCCGTATGTTGACCTGCATCAAGCCGGCCATGAGAGGGTCCTGCTTCTCATTGAGCGGCACCACAGCCTGACAGGGAGAAAGAGAGAGACCTCTAGTCTCTACAGACTGAGAAGGAGAGCGCGGGCACATAGTCTGGAACACAAGGGGGGCAAACGCGCTTTCTTACAGGTACGCTGTGTTGTGGATGCTGTGATGCAAGTAACAAGTAACAAGTAACACGGGGTTTCCAGCTAAGCAGGCTACTCTTCTACTAGAGATCACCCGCCGATACTCCAGCCCACTTGAGTGTACTAGAGAACCGCCGGCTCCCGGCCAATAGACTACCGCTCCCGCCGGCTAGACTACCCCAAACAGCGGTCTCTGAGAGACATGTCTGGCAAGGAGCATATAGGAGAGGACCTTCCTCAGGGTCACAGTAGTGGCCTTGTGGCCAGTCAAGCCGGCAGAGCCGACTGGCGCTGACTGGAACGGTCCCCGCCTGGCAGTGCATGGCTGTCCAGCTCTCGTTTGCATGGGGCTCAGCCGGCGCCCCATGCCTCATGCATGGCCAGGTCCCACCCTCCAGGGGTGCATGGACGACAGAGTTGTCATGGAGGCTGCCTGAAGACCTTCCAACGCCAGTCACCGGCAGACGAGCGACCCCGAGGATGAGCGCGGTGACGAACGCTGCGAATGGTGAAGCGGATATACTCTGTGTTGCCTCGGCGGTCACCACCGCTGAAGCCGTGATGGTAGCCCGCCTCCACGGGCAGCCATCTTGACCAATGTCCAGCATGCATTGACGGGCGCCAGCTCCTCCGCTCGTCGATCAACTCGTCGAGATCGGTGCCGCATGGCGTCCTGCATGGGGGGAGGATAAGGGCCGTCTCCCAGCACGGGCCGCGGCAGCGCCGCGGCTACTCGCCAAGCCATGGCAGCGCCGGGCAAGCCGCTCCTGAAGTGTTCCACCGAGGGGCAGTCTAGCAGGAGCCAGGCCAGTCGTATTTTACCCCGCTCGTCAGCGGCACGGAGATCCTCGTCACCAGCAGCGCCGCATTGCTGGGTCCAGGGCTCGGCGACGAGAACGCGCCTCCGTTAATCGAGCCCCATTGCTGTGATGCAAACGGAATATACTCGAGGTAATGAACAACAATAGAATCGATATGTTTGTCTGTGCAGCAAATTTTCTGCATTAATCCTCCCCCCTAGTATGTTCCTCCCTCTAAAGAGTTCTCCCGTTGGGGCAAATCTGCCTACCATACCCTGCCTACTACCTGCCACCATTAACACAACGTGCCCGAATCGACAGGCGCGTATGTGCTGAGGAGCTCTGTCTCTCTGTCTGCCTCGGACAGAGTGGAGGATTTTGCCATCGCGTAGCCGTCTGCCTCATCACAGACACCGATACCGCCCCCACCCCTACCACCGCCGTTCATTGACACCAAGCCAGCCCTGTCGGCTGGCTTCCGGCTGGCTTCTCCTCCCAACCGCGCCTCTTCACTCATTCAAGCTGATGGAGACCTGGGACCCAGACCCAGCAGCCAGCGTAAGGGGGTCTGTGAGGCCACCCGCAGTGTACCTGCGTGTAGGAAGAGGGGGTGAAGCACGTGTCAGCATCCGTGTGAATGCGTGTGAATCAGTGGTTCCGGTTAAGGATCTTGGAAAAATGATGGCTCAAACCGGGCCTCACGCTCATTTCGCCAATCTCAACCCGACGGAGGCAAATTTTGGTGGAAAAGTGTGAAAATGCAGATTTCACACTTTTTCGGGTCGGAACTCGCGCAATCTCAAACCGACGCGCCCGAATTGGCCAATTTCAACCCGAAAGTGAACTTTGTCGGGTTGCGGGTTGGCTAACGGAAACACTGGTGTGAATGCGTGTGTTTGTAACCGACTCGCTGTGGACTTGTGTGCGTGGTGGCGGTGGTGTGTGAGGGGGTGAGCGAGGCCACCTGCAGAGTACCTGTGATCAAGGAGAGGGGGTGAAGCACGTGTCAGCTTCTGCGCCTCTTTGTGCTGCCGCTTGTGTAGTGGCGGGGGGGTGGGGGGCAGGGGGGGGAGGAAGGCAACTTCCTTTTTTGTGTGTTTCCCTGGTAGGCTGGCGCACTGCGTGGCCTTGTGGGCTCTCTAAGTAGAGCTCCCCTAGACGTGTAGTCTAGGCCTTAAATCACGCCCCGGGGTCCTCCAGGCGCGAACGTGTAAAACCTGTAAAACCTGTGCCTGTTTGTTTGCCTCTGGCGGCTTGCTTTGCCTGCGCTCAGGCCAATCAGCACTTGCTGGGGTGCATGTGCATGCATGTGTGCGGGAAAACATGTGTGTGTGTACGGCAGTGATTTCCTATTCGTGAATTTCAAACAATTTTCCGAAGCCATCCTTCTCAAAATCCGACCCCATGGCTCCCAACTCCAGCTCCGAACGTCGGAAATGAAATCACTGGTGTACATGCACTTACTTGTGTCCGGTGTGCTTCTTGCAGTACCAGAGTGCACAGTTTCCACGTTTTGGGACCGAAACATCTTGGAACGACACAAGCAAAAGTGAACTTCGCATCTACCCCCCCAAAAACACGTATCACTTGCACCAGACGTGTCATGGAATTAAGATTTGGGCCCCCAAAACATGCCAACGCATGTGCACTTACTTGTGCTCTGTGCGCTTCTTGCGGTACCAGAGTGCAGCCGCGACGAAGGCCGCAATGACGATGAGGGGCACGAGGATAGCAGGGACGATGACAGAGGCCTGGGGGGGTATTAAGAGGGGATCGAGTGAGTAAGCGCGCGTGAAGACGACAGGGACACGTGGACTGCTGACATAGTGGCAATGGCCAAGGGACATCAAGTCAAGAAGAAGGCAGTGAGTTGGTGCATGGGAGACCGAGGACAGCGGGGACAATGACAGAGGTGATGGCCTGGGCATGCAATGCGTGGGAGGGGAGAGGAGAGAGCGGAGGGGATTGGCTGGATATAGATAGCAACGAGGGCCGAGATGACAAGGACAGCGGGGATGATGACAGAGGCCTGTGCGTGTGCAATACCAGGGGAGAGGGGAGCACTTGAGTGAGTTTGTATAAGACAGAGGGACGCGGATGGCGGGGATGGCGGCAGAGGTGTGGACATGAAACGACTGCGAGGAGAGTGGCTGGGCTTTGACGAGGGCCGCAGTGATGTTGAGGGGCACGAGGACAGCGGGGACAATGGCAGAGGCCTGTGCTTGTGTGTCGGGCAGAAAATTGGAAGAGGGGAGGGAGGGGCGGGGGGCAGGGGAGGGGCTAGGTACCGATGACGATGAGGGGCAAAAGCATGGTGTGCACGATGACAGAGGCCTGCGCGTGTGCACTTCCAAGTTGGGGGGAGAGGGGAGTGAGTGAGTGTGTGCGTAGAAGACAGAGCGACAAGCAAGGCTGGCACGATGCGCGCTGAGGTGGCGCCCCAACCTCCGCACGCCCGACACGTTTCGACCGTTTCAGCAATGCAACGGCTGCGGCCAAGACGACACTGTCTGTGTCCTTTAGATCCCCAGTGGCTCCCCACCTGCGACCCGGATCCGGGCCCATCGGAGGAGGGAGTCCCAGGGACGATCCGCTCCAGATTGGACTCGAAGCTCTGAGTGACAAAGCCGACGAAGCAGAGGGCAGCGTTGTCGGCGTCCTGGAACACGACCACGCACGTGCCATCCGGCTGTTCAGGGTAGCCCTGGGAGTGGAGGTGGGCGCGGGGAGGGGGGAGGGTCAGGCGGCATGCGCACGTCGTTGAAGTTGTGGCGAATGGAAGGGAAAAGGGGGGGGGACGTGTCCTGGAACACGACCACACACGTGCCGTCTGGCTGGTCGGGGTAGCCCTGGGAACATGGGAGGGGTAGATGTATTAACAGGCATGCACTTGGTGGTAGTTGTGGTGGGTGGAAGGGGGCGGGGAACTCAACGACGCACGTGCCGTCCGGCTGGTCGGGGTAGCCCTGCACGAAGTAAGATGACGGGGGGAAGTGTCACATAGGCATGCGCACGTGGTTGTAATCGTGGAACACAACCATGCACGTGCCGTCCGGCTGGTCGGGGTGGCCCTGCAGATATTTAGTGCAGGTGGACATGGGAGGTGAGGCAGGCATGCACGTGGTGGTGGTTGTGGGGGGTGCAAGAAGAAGGGGTCCTGGACCACGACCACGCAGTCTGGCTGGTTGGGGTGGCCTTGGGAGTAGTGGGGCAGGCATGCGCACGTGGTGGCATTTGTGGTAGGTGCAAGGAGGGGTCCTGGAACACGACGAAACACAAGCACCCCCCCCCCCCAAAAGTAGGCCTCACTTGTAGGCACGCGTCCTTGGTGTTCTGGTCCATGCCGGGAAGCGTCGTCTGGTAGTGGTGCAGGCCACCCCCACTACCAACCCCCGCCCAGTGCTTCTTCAACTATAGTCTGTACGCTTTCATTGGATTTGGTCAGAATCAGGCCACGAAGCATAGAAGTAGAAGCAACGGCGAGCGAAAAAGAAAAAAATATAACTTACAAGTAGGAAATGTGGAAGGCAGGCCTCACCTGTAGGCACGCGTCCTTGGTGTTCTGGTCCGTCCCGGGCTGCGTCATCTGGTAGTGCGGGCTGTCCCCACACACACACCACAAAACTAAAATGATTAGTTTTTAAGGGGGGGGGGGGGGGCAGAATAGTTTTTTCTCAGACCTCATCTTGACTGTTTTCATTTTCATTTTCAAAACGGGCCTGGACCCCCCCCCCCCCTTCGAGTTTTTAGTTATTTAGTTTCATTGGTTTAGAATCAGGCCAGCTCTCTCTCTCTCTCTGTTCTCTCCATCTCTCCCTCGCGCATCATCTGCCCCCTCTCTCCCTCCCCCCTTTCAGGTCAACCCCGCAAGCGCCCGCCCACCTGCAGGCACGCGTCCTTGGTGTCCGTGCCGGACAGCGACATCTGGTGGTATTGCAGGCCATCACCCATCCGACCACCAGTGCCCCCCAGTGCTTCTTCAACTCTAGGCTGTACGCTTTCATTGGGTCAGAATCAGGCCACGAAGCATAGAAGTAGAAGTAAAGGCGAGCGAAAAAGTAAAAATATAACTTAAACCTCACGCCTCCCTTAGCACGGTTCATAAGCTCTTCGCCAGGGGCTCCCGCCCTGGCGCCGCTCGATGGCGGACAACCGGGACAACTGCGCTTGATACTGGGCGGCTGAAAATCTGGAAATTTTCCCTGAGCGGCTCTGACGCACAGCGCTACTGGTGAACTGTTCCTGATGGGGCGAGGCTATGTGGCAGATGGGGCAGCGGTACGATGGAGAGCACGATGCACGATGGCAAGAATTGCGGCGAGCATGCACCCCCTCTCACAACGATCGGAACTCAAGCAGATTGCGGCTCCTAATGGTTTACTGTGCCTGGATGGAAGAGAGAGACGGATGGCGAGAAATTGAGAAACATGGGAAGCGAGGCACATGCGGCTAGGCTTTGTGAGGAGGTTGCGGCGCAGGGGTTCCCTGCCCCAAGGCGCAGATTATTAGATGGCGACGCGATCGATGCACCAGCCGTGCGGCATGGGGCGAGGCGAGGCCCCACCAGCGGGCGGGCACCATAATGGAGATGGCGGCTAAGAACGGGGAATGCGGCTACCGGGGATGAGGCTACGGGTTATGCATGCCAGGGACGGCGGACAAGGCTAATGCGTCACGGCGCATGGGTAAAGAACGGGGAATGAGGCTACGGGAGCTGGCGGGCGCGGCGCGCGCACGGCGCGCGCGGCGCATGGGGGTTGCATGGCGGCGCTCTGCGCGTGCATGCATGGAGGAGATTGCTGGCGGGCATGGAGGAGCTTGCTTGAGGGCAAACAGGAGATTGCTCGCGCGGCGTGGAGGAGATTGCAGGCGGGCATGGAAGCGGATGGCGAGAAATTGAGAAACATGGGAAGCGAGGCACATGCGGCTAGGCTTTGTGAGGAGGTTGTGGCGCAGGGGTTCCCTGCCCCAAGGCGCAGATTATAGATGGCGCAGCAATCAATACACTAGCCGTGCGGCATGGGGGCGAGGCGAGGCCCCACCAGCGGGCGGGCACCATAATGGAGATGGCGGCTAGGAACGGGGAATGCGGCTACCGGGGATGAGGCTACGGGTTATGCATGCCAGGGGACGGCGGACAAGGCTAATGCGTCACGGCGCATGGGTAAAGAACGGGGAATGAGGCTACGGGAGCTGGCGGGCGCGGCGCGCGCACGGCGCGCGCACGGCGCGCGCAGCGCATGGGTGTTGCATGGCGGCGCTCTGCGCGTGCATGCATGGAGGAGATTGCTGGCGGGCATGGAGGAGCTTGCTTGAGGGCAAACAGGAGATTGCTCGCGGGCGTGGAGGAGATTGCAGGCGGGCATGGAAGCGGATGGCGAGAAATTGAGAAACATGGGAAGCGAGGCACATGCGGCTAGGCTTTGTGAGGAGGTTGTGGCGCAGGGGTTCCCTGCCCCAAGGCGCAGATTATAGATGGCGCAGCAATCAATACACTAGCCGTGCGGCATGGGGCGAGGCGAGGCCCCACCAGCGGGCGGGCACCATAATGGAGATGGCGGTTAAGAACGAGGAATGAGGCTACAGGGAGAGGATACGGGTTACAGATGCCAAAGGGGACGGCGGAACAAGGATCAACCATAGGTGTCACGGGGAATGGCTAAAGAACGGGAATGAGGCGGGTGGTACGGGTGCTGGCGCGCATGGAGCGCGGCGCGGCGCATGGAGATGGAGATCGCATGGCGGCGCCCATGCATGGACGAGATTGCTGGCGGGCATACAGGAGATTGCTGGCGGGCATGGAGGAGATTTCTTGCGGGCATACAGGAGATTGCTGGCGGGCGTGGAGGAGATTGCTGGCGGGCATGGAGGAGATTGCTGGAGCCAATGGCGGCGGCGGGACTAGTAGTAGAACACAGGCGCACACCAACAATGCGTTGCTGTCACTACCTGGGTGGTATAGGGTGGATCTGGGGGCCCAGTGTCCTGTCTAGGTCCAGTGCGTGCGCGCGTGTGGGGGTTTACCCTCACCCCTACCAGGTAGCCAGCCAGTTTCCCACTGAAACTGAGTTTAAGGTGTCGGGCGCTAGCGCCGACACCGGTCTTATACATCATTACTGGTGTCACACAGACTGTAATATCCATCATCATCATCATAACTTACAAATAGGAAATGTAGAAGGCAGGCCTCACCTGTAGGCACGCGTCATTGGTGCTCTGGTCCGTGCCGGACAGCGTCATCTGGTAGTGGAGGCCATTGCCCACCCACCCACCACCACCCCCGCCTAGTGCTTCTTCAACTATACGCTGTACGCTTTCATTGGGTCAGAATCAGGCCACGAAGCACACACGTAAAAGTAGAAGTTAAGATAAAATCAGCAGTAAAAAGGAGAAGTAAAAAGGAGGCCTCACCTGCAGGCACGCATCCTTTGTGCTCTGATCCGTGCCAGAAAGTGTCATTTGATAGTGCAGGCCATCGCCAGCGGCCGCCGGGGTGTAGCCCCACGTGATGGAGTTGGGGCCGTAGGACACCTGCGTACGTTTGGGGGGGAGGGCGTGTGTGTTTCAGTGTTTGCGTTGGCAGCCAGGGTTGAAGAAGAGAACATGGGTGTGCGGTCGGTTACAAGATCGGGCACAGGTTGGTTGTGGTGAGGGTTTGGGGTTGAGGGTTGAGGGTTTGGGTTTAGGGTTTTAGGGTGTAGCTCCAAGTGATGGAGTTGGGACCATATAACACCTGTGGATGGGCGGAGAAGGGTTTGACACAGGCAGGTTTGCGCGCATGTCGGCGTGTGTGCGCTGGCACCACATGGGTGTGTAGCCGTGCTTGATGGATTTGTGGCCGCACGAGACCTGTGTATGTATGTGCATGTGAGAGGGTGTGTTTCAGTGTTGGAGGCATTGGGGTGGTAGGGAGGGTTGAAGAAGAGAAAACCAGTTCGCGGTTGGGTTTGAGATCGGGGACGGGACAGTTGAAGGAGTGAGAGATCCAGGCGATGGAGTTAGGGGACTGTAGAACACCGTTGGATGGGCAGAGAAAAGGGGGGGATGCAGGGAGCGCAGGCACTTGGCCACAGGCTCTCGGCAGAACTGAATTGGTCGGTAGCAAAGTTCTCAATGGCGGCCCCTTCCCTGCCGAAATGACGCAGGAGGCAAGCAACAAACCTGGGTGGGCAGCACAGCGTTGGACGCAGAAAGCTCCGCTGCGGCGCCGTTCTGGAGGAGCACCTTGAAAGTGAGGACCTCGTCCACACTTACGCAGCCGGCCTCGCCCTTGTTGTTGCCGACCTGTGAGAGAGGGAGTGTGAGGAGAAAGTGTGAATGGGGAGTGTGGGGAAGTGTGGGGGAAGTGTGGGAGGAGATTGTTAACATGGTGAGAGAGAGAGTGCAAGAAATAGCAGAGCAATCAAGAGTAAGAGAGAGAGACAGAGAGAGAGAGAGAGAGAGAGAGTGAAAGAGAAAGAGTTTCTGTGTGAGAGAGAGAAGGAGAGTTTGTGTGTGTGAGGAAAAGTGTCGCTGCAGTGCCCTCGTTGTTACAAGTCGAGTTGTCCTCGCGCACGCAGCCCTGGGCCATCGGAACCCCCGCCCACCCTTCCACCTGCCTACTGGCCTCATATCAGATTTTTCAGGCTTCCAAATCAACGCCAACGCTATGAAGAGTAGTGTTCCAAATCCACAGCCGGCGGAGACTATGGAGACTCACCAGGAAGTCAAACAACGTCGCTGCAGTGCCCTCGTTGTTGTACGTCGAGTTGACAACGCGCACGCAGCTCTGGGCCATCGGAACGCACAGGCCGGCAGGGCCGTGGGGAGGGGGTGCGGGGGCGTCCACTGAGGCGGTGGTCGAGTGTGGGCAGCAGAAGAAGGCGGCCTCGGGGGCTCGCAGCGTGTAGGTGCAGTGGCCGACGGTGCCGGGGGTCTGTGTGGGGAAAGAGATGTGTGGGGGTGGGGTGGGGTGGGGTGTTTCAGTGATGGGTGCGGTGGCCGAGTGTGGGCAGGAGAAGTATGAGGCTTCGGGGGCTCGCAGCGTGTAGGTGCAGTCGCCGACGGTGCCGGGGGGGGGTCTGTGTAGGGAAAGAGATGTGTGGGGGTGGGGTGGGGTGGGGTGTTTCAGTGATGGGTGCGGTGGCCGAGTGTGGGCATGAGAAGTATGAGGCTTCGGGGGCGCGCAGCGTGTAGGTGCAGTCGCCGACGGTGCCGGGGGTCTGTGTTTGGTGAGGCACATAGGGAAATTTGCGTGGGGGGTGGGTGCCGCACAGATCAGGCAGGGCATCGGCTCCAGCCTGCAGCTGACAGTCACCACAACTTACACACACACACGCACACGCACACACACACACACCACTCCTGCATACCCGCCATCTCAGAGGACCCGCACAGATCGAGCACAGCATTGGCTCCAGAATCCAGCTGTACACACACACACACACACACGCACGCACGCACACCCACACCCACACAAACTACTCCCGAGCACCCACCAGCTCAGAGGCCCTGCACAGATCGGGCACAGCGTTGGCTCCAGCATGCAGCTGACAGTCACCACAACGCTGCACACACACACACACACACACACACACACACACACACACACACACAGACATACACACACACGCACACACACACACCACTCCTATGCACCCATCATCTCAGAGGCCCCACACAGATCAGAGACAGCGATGGCTCCAGCATCCAGCTGCGTAGTTACCCCCCCCCCCCCTTGTCCCACCCACCCACAACCACGCTCTACACCACGACCTACATACCCACCGTCTCAGAGGACCCGCACAGATCGGGCACAGCATTGGCTCCAGCATCCAGCTGTACAGTCACTACAACTCTAAACACACACACATACACACACACATGCACGCACACCCACACAAACCACTCCTGCATACCCACCAGCTCAGAGGCCCTGCACAGATCGGGAACAGCGTTGGCTCCAGCATCCAGCTGCACAGTCACGACAATGCGCGTGCCAGCAGAGGGGACGGCGCCAGGCCCAGACACGCCCATCTGGCGGACAGACATGATCTGCGTGTGTGTGTGTGTGTGTGTGTGTGCGTGCGTGTGTGTGCGTGTGTGTGCTTGTGTGTGTGTGTGTGTTGTGGGGAGTTTGCATGCCAGCTGGAGGAGGTGAACGTTGAGAAACATTTAGGATGTTTGTTTGTGAAGCCCACGCTCCCATGCACCCACAAAACAACGTTCATAAACCCCCCGCAACACAAGCAGACAAAAAAAATGGCTGTCCATGTTCGCCCTCACCGTGTGCGTCGCAGAGTTCTCCGGGAAGCCCATGCTCCCATACTCTCACAAACAAACGTTCCTAAACCCCCCGCAGTGCATGCAGACAAAGAAAAGGATGGCTTTCCAAGGATGGCTGTCCAAGGATGACTGCCCAAGTTCTTCCTCACCGAGTGCGTTGCAGAGTTCTCCGCAAAGCCCACATTCCCATGCGCCACTCCGTCAATGGAGACACTTGAGATGGAGACGCCGTTGGCGATCGAGATGTCCAGCTACACAAAGTGGAGAAGGAGCAGCTTATGAGGGACAGCAGTTCAGTGGGTGCACTGCAAGACACTGCAAGACACTCGACACAAGCAGGAGGATATGAATACCCCCCCCCAGCAGGTCGGTGCAGAAGGAGCAGATGGGGAGGGACACCAGTTCAGTGGGGTAAGGGTTTTGAATTCATGAAGTTTGACGAATGAGGCGCTCTCCCACTCGTATCACTCTCCCACTCTGGCGTTTCGAGGTGGCACCAATTTGGTAGCTAGTGTGGGAAGGGCCTTGGGGGTTCAGCTTTCACTCTTATCACTCCCCCACTCTCATCACCAACCTGGTCCAGCGGCATCGTGCAGCACGAGTTGATGCCAGCTGCGTAGCAATGCCCCGTGCTTGTCGTCAGCACGAACGTGTAGTTGGAGAAGCGGGCGCCGGGGGCGGTCTGCGAGGAAAGGGGATTGGGAGGGGGGGCAGCAAAGCATGGTTTGAGAGGCATCATGCAGCACAAGTTGATGCCTGTGGCATTGCAGTGCCCCGTGTGTGTCGTCAGCATAAACGTTTAGTTGGAGAAGCGGGCGCCGGGGGCGGTCTGCGTGGAAGGTGTGTGTGGGGGGGGGGGGCAGCGGGGGGATGCAGGATAAGCAGAGTTGGTGCCGCACGTGTGCAGTGCCCGGTGCGAGTCCTTGGAAGAGACGCGACGCCGACTCCAGCGGGAAACCCCAGCAGTGGTGTCATTAGCACCCCCGCAGGGGCAAACCGGGAAACTTGGAGGAAACTGCGGGAGCAGAGCAGTGGGGGAGGTGGCGGCGCGTATGCAAAGAACTGGTCCAGCCGTAACCCAAACGCTAAACCGATCCCTTGACCATCTAACGATGCAACCACCAACCTGCATATCCAGGAACATCGTGGAAGCCGACTCCAGCGGGACACTCAAGGCAAGATTGCTGCGGCACTGGGACGTGTGCCAAAGACTGGCCCACCCTTGATGGCCCCCCCCCCCTAGCAAATGTCACGGTGCAAAGCCCCAGCAAAAAGCACACACCTGCATGTCCAGGAACATCGTTGATGCCGACTCCAGCGTGAGCTCGTACGGTCCGTTCTCAATATCCGAAGAGCACTGGGGGGCTGCCGGCACAAAGGGCGTGGACTGATCGACTGGGGAGGCAAGGCCATATGGGCAGCAGGCGCCAGCCTACGGGAAGAGGGGGGAAGTTGAAGAGGGGCACGGATGGTTCGGGCATTTGGGGGGGGGGGGGCAGTGTTGAGGCGTGCTGGCACGTAGGGCGTGGACTGGTCGACCGGGGATGCGAGGTCGTAGGGGCAGCAGGCGCCAGCCTATGTGGAATTTGCGGGGGCAGGGGGGGAGCGGGTGATGCGTCGGTGACGGGGAGTGGGCACACACGAGCAGCACAGAGAGACAGATGGAGAGACATTCGCAACTCCCACGGTTCCCACCGCGCGGGGAACCTGGATTATGGGTCATGCCTGTACAGCACCCTGCACACCAGCGTCACACACGCGCACTCGTCCCCTCCCACACCAGTGATTTTATTTTCATGATTTTTGATTACTTATTCCACAGCTGGCTTTCCTTTGACCGCGTTGACCGTTGACCTCCCGTCAACCGTTTATCCTCGTACAGGACATTGGAAAGCTGTTGAACTGCTGTGTCTGGCAGGCGCACCCAAACATGCGAGCCCACCTTTGAGGGAGTGGACCCAGACAGAATAACCTCACACGTTCCGGTGGCGCCAGAGCCAAGCATGAAGTCGGGCGTGGGGCAGAGGGCGTCCGGAAGAACAGCGCCGGCGACGGTGATCGTCATGAGGAGGCCGCGGGCGGGGATGGAGGAGAGGGCGACGTGGGGGGAGACAGAGAGACCGAAATCGTCCTGTGTGGAAGAAAAGAGAGAGTGAGAGTGAGCATGTGTACGGAGCATGTCCAGACAGAGAGTGGGACACCGGGAGAGTGGGAGAGAGAGGGAGACAGAGAGAGAGGAAGATAGGGGGAGGGGGGAAGAGAGAGAGACGGAGAGAGTTGGACTGTGCCACACATCTACAAACCGACATGCATACACACATGCACACACACACAAACACAATCCCCACCCCCCACCCACCCACCCCCACCCACCCACACACCCACACACCTGCTTGATTGCCGCGTTGGTCGTGAGACCATCGAACGAAACAAACTTGACCGACAGCAGGGGGTCGATGTCGAGCCAAAGCTGCGTGGATGTGTGTGTGTGTGTGTGTGCATGTGTGTGTGTGTGTGTCTGTGTGTGTGTGTGTCTGTGTGTGTGTGTGTGTGGTGTGTGTTCGTATGCACTGTGTGTGCGCACGCTTGGCGTTGCCTCACGCACGGCACACGCGCACTCGTACGTGGCCCACCTTTTCGATGTTCATCGTGTCACACTCATGCCCCGGCGCACCGACGCTGACCAGCTGCATGTAGAAAGTGGTGAACGGCTGCCCTCCAGACACAAGGTAGCTGCTGTTGAGGTGCTCCATGCGGTAGGGGCTGGCAGCCGATTCGGTGGCGCAGCAGCCCTCGCCCACGCAGAGTGCGGGGTCGAGCGTGGGGATGAGGAAGGCGGGGATCTGCGTGCGTGACGGACGGGGTGTGCGTGTGCGTGCTGCTTAAACATGTGCGTGTTCGTATGCTCATGTGTGAGTCCCTCCCCCACAAGTCCCTCCCCCACGCAGGGAGCGGGGTTGAACGTGAGGTAGACGGGGTATCTATCTGCGTGCGTGAAGGGCGGGGTGTGCATGCGGTGTGCGTGTGCGTGCTGCTTGCACGTGTGCGTATGCGCATGTGTGTGTGCGCGTCCCTGCAAGATAGGGTGGGGATCTGCGCAGATGGAAGGTGGGGGGATGTGTGCTTCGTGCCACATTGTTTGTGAACTGCCTGCCCTGGTGTCGCTGCCCTGTGCAGCTGCACACCTGGATGCTGTACCCGCTGTCCGTGCCAGACAGCAGGCTGCGCTGCGACCCGATCTTGATCGCGCCGCGCGCAAAGGAGGAGGCGTCCAGCACGAGGGGCATGGCGGCATGAGAGCCTGCGTGTGTGTGCGGGAGAGGAGGTTGTGGGCGGGGCAGGGAGCAGCAGCAGCAGCGATTGCTGATGCCTCCATGCGAAGAGCTACCTCCCCGATTTCTCTCTCGATCCCGCCCGCCTCGCTCCAGGATCGACCTTACCGCTCGCCGCCAGCGCGCACAGCATCAGCAGCGCCACAGCCGCGCTTCTAGACATGATCGCCATGTGCTTGCCGTTATCCTGCGCACATTTGCGGAGGGCGATGAGAGCTGCATGGCGTCGTCCCCAAGTAACACCGGCACAGGTCCTCCCCTCTCTGCCCGCGCCCATGCCATCGTCGACGTTTCTGGCACACGCCCATGCTGCTGCTGCTGAGGCTGCTGTCGCCGCCGCAGAGCGCTGCCCAGAGCGTGTAGAGGAAATATATGGTGACACTCTCCCTCCCTCCCTCCGCAGCGCCCTCCCTCCGCGGCGCGGCGCCTCACCGTTGCCTGGGGAACGATGTTAACCTTTCCACTATGGCTCCGCTGCTACTGGCTCGCCTGATCAGGTATCTCGTAACAGTTACTCCGACTCAATGCACCAACGAGGTGCCAGTGCGTGTGAGTGGAGAAATATTTCAGCGCGGGGCTAAAGAATGCAGGTGAAGGTGGACGCAGGACACAACGACGGCGCCCACCTTGAGCGGCAAGTAACCGCTGCCACACCTGGCCGTCGATGTGCCGTCGTCACATCGGGGAGCCTACAAACCTTCCCAAAGTGGTCATTCTCGATGGGCGCACCAGCTGCCTGTAGTGTGCACGCTTGCGCACGTCACATCACGTGGAGGTGCTGCTGGCCCTGAGTAGTGATTCGTGCCATGCGTGCCAGGGGTAATAGCAGCTTGTATTTATAGATGTCGCGTGGGTGCGTCGGGGGATGTGCGGGGGGCGTTTGGGAGAAGTCGGGTCCCGTGTGACGCCCTCCCCAGTGAAAAGTGCGGACGTGGCACCCCCCCCCCCCTGCTGAGAGGAGAGGCAGCAACAGGTCAGAAAGCAACCACAGACACCTACAGCCGCGCCAGCAGCGGAGCGCATGCCAGCGGCAGTGGGCACGGGCGGCACAAGACACTGCCGTGTGTGCAGCTGTGAAGTCGCGGCGGCTGATGCAACGCGCACGCTCCGGCGATCAAAATCACGGACTGGCCACTCGTAGCGCTGGTGTAATTGTAAGGATTATCCAGCTCCCCTCACATCTCCGCTTAAATGCTTCACCACAAGACACGAGCCCTGATTTCAACCACAGACGTACGCGTGGGTCCAGATCCGGAGTAGGGGGGTGGGGGGGGCGCAGTGATTTTCTTTTCGGGATTTTTATATGTAATTCTTCTACAGCCGGATTTCGCTTTGACCACGTAGAGCGTTGACCTCCCGTTGACTGTTTCTCCTCATATAGAGGCGTTTCAGGGGATCGTGGCCAGCTCGATCTGGCAGGCTTGTCAGGCTACCGATCCACTGAATGGGTTTAGCTGTGTCCAAGGCTAAAGTACAGCCAGAATACAGTCAAATGGGTGTGTAGAGCCTCTGCCTGGGGGCGGGGCGCTTTAGCAAATCGTGCCGCCAATGCCACGTCATCTCTACGTCCTCCACTGTATGCAGACCATATGACTGAGTTGGGTGGGATGTTTGCGCAAAAATCAGCCTATCATCACACAGTCCTCCGCCCCAGGGTCACACACAAACTTGGTGGGCCCCTACACAAACTTTGCGTCCTCCAATAGCTTGACCACGACGACGCTGTTGATCCCGTGCCCACCGGCAGACACAGACGCGCGGAGCACATTGTCTGCTCGCTGACGTGTCACCACCACCCCTGCAACGGCGCCCCTTGAATTCGTGTCTCGGTCGCGCGCTCTCTACACGAATGGGGCGCCACCAAGGGCGCGCTGCAGCACACAAGCGGGTTGCCACCGCCCTAGATCGACCGCCGGTAAGCACCTACTCCGCCTCCGCCTCCGCGGGTCTCTCGAGAGATCTCTACACGAACTTTGCGCCCTCTGGGTCAAGCTTCACCACGACCGCGCTGTTGATTTCGTGCCCACCGGCAGACACAAACGCGACGCACATCGCGAGCTTGACCTGCGGCGCGAAAAGCAGAGCGGAGGGGCAGTGGGGTCAGGGAGGGGGGCAGTGCTTCTTCAATTGATTTAAATTAATTAGTTCGTACAGCCCGGCCGCAGACAGCCAGGACCCAAATCGGCCAAAATCGACAAAAACCCTGGCAAAAATCGACCAAAATCGGTTAAAGTCCGGCGTTACACCCTCAAAAATAATTAATTATTACCGCCCAGAAACCGTCGTAGGCTGGCCGTAGGCGGTAAACCGCCCAATCGAAGAAGCACTGGAGGGTGACCCTACCAAATTCCCGACGCCTCAGGCGACGCCTTCACTTGCGCGGATCAGGCGGCGCATCAAGCGCTCCGAGACCGCCTGAGGCGCCCGCCCGACCGTGAGAGGTGCCGCCTCAGGCGTCACCCCAACCGTGTAAGGCGCCAACCCGATCGCCTGAGGCGCCCACCACTGCCTAAGGCGCCACCCGACCGCCCCAGGCGTTATGACCGCCTTCCCTTGCATACCTCAGGAGTCGGGATTGTGGTAGGGGGAGCAGGATGCATCGAGGGGAAAGGCGGACAGGCGGACAAACGTGACCCCGAGCCGCTCTCTACCAACAGTACCTAAAAGAGCCCAGGTTGTAAAACCCATGGCCAGCTCCCTCCAGCCTTCTCGGCCACTGCCGCGACCTGGAAGAATGCGCGGGCCTGTGAACCCCGGTCGTGCCCTTACGGGGAGGAGACAAATCTGGGGTCCGAGTGCCCTGTCTAGGTCCATCCCCGACCCACAAGCCCCCCACCGCCAGTAGCCAGCCACCCGTCTGTACCGCTCGGGCGCTCTACGCGCGGAGCAAGGTCGAATACGCTGCCTGTAGGTGCGTCACACACGACTGTGCAATCCATCGTCATCATCACCTTCTCGGCACCAGCCAGCCATCGCATCAAGGTGCTCAGGCCCTACGCGCCGAGCGCGGTCTCATACGCCTTAAGAGGTGTCCCTGACTGTGACACGTATCATCATCATCACAGCCCATGGCCAGCTTCCTCCTACCTTCTCGGCCACTGCAGCGTCCTCGCAGATCGCAACGGCTGTGGGGCCGGCGCCAGAGATGGTGCAGCCATAGGCGCCCGCGGCCTGTTCGTGCGGATAGGGAGAGACAGCATTAGAGACAGGCAGGCAGGGTGAGAGAGAGAGAGGCACAGAGAAGGGGGAGAGAGAGAAAGAGAGAAAGAGAGACAGAGCGAGCGAGAAGAGAGACGACCAAAGAGAGCGAGAGCGAGAGCGACAGAGGGGGGGGGGGGGGGGGGGGCGAGTGACCAAGAGAATGCGACAGCGAGAGCAAGAGAGCGAGAAAGCGAGGGAGAGAGAGCAAAAGAGCGAGAGAGCGAGTAAGCGAGAGTGAGAGAGCGAGTGCGAGGAAGCATCACCTTCGCTGCCGTCTTGACTTCCAGCATGCCCGGGTGAGCGGCGCGCGCGCTGGCGCGACAAGAGAGCGAGCGTAAGAAAGCGAGAGCGAGTGAGAGCGAGAGAGAGAGACCGACCTTCGCTGCCGCCTTGACTTCGAGCATGCCCGGGATGAGCGGCGCGCGCGCCGGCGCGGCAAGAGAGCGAGAGCAAGTGAGAGAGACAGAGAAACACCAACCTTCGCTGCCGCCTTGACTTCGAGCATGCCCAGGATGAGCGGCACGCGCGCCGGCTCGGCGAGAGAGAGAGCAAGAGGGCGAGAGCGAGTGAGAGAGAGAGAGAGAGAGACCAACCTTTGCTGCCGACTCTACTTCGAGCATGCCCGGGATCAGCGGCGCGCGTGCTAGCTCAGGGCAAGAGAGCGAGAGCGAGAGAGCGAGAGCGAGTGAGAGAGATACAGAGAGACTAACCTTCGCTGCCGCCTTACTTCGAGCATGCTCATCCCGGGCATGCGCGCGCCGGCTCGGCGAGAGAGCGAGAGCAAGGGAGAGAGAGAGAGTGAGAGAGAGAGAGACCAACCTTCGCTGTTGCCTTGACTTCGAGCATGCCCGAGATGAGCGGCGCGCGCGCCGGCTTGGGGCGAGAGAGCGAGAGCGAGAGCTAGAGCAAGAGAGAGAGAGAGAGAGAGACCAACCTTAACTGCTGCCTTGACTTCGAGCATGCCTAGGGTGAGCGGCGTGCGCGCAGGCTCGGAGAGAGAGCGAGGGCAAGAGAGCGAGAGCGAGAGCGAGAGCGAGAGCGAGAGAGCGGGAGAGAGAGGGAGAGAGGAAGAGAGAGAGAGAGAGAGAGAGAGAGAGAGAGAGAGAGAGAGAGAGAGAGAGAGGGAGAGAAAGAGAGAGAGAGAAAGAGAGAGAGAGAGAGAGAGAGAGTGAGAGAGCAAGAGAGCGAGGGAGCAACAGCGAGAGGGAGAGAGAGAGCGACCAACCTTCGCTGCCGCCTTGACTTCGAGCATGCTCGGGATGAGCAGCGCGCGTGCCGGCTCGGCGAGAGGGCGAGAGCAAGAGAGCGAGAGCGAGTGAGAGAGAGAGAGAGAGACAGAGAGAGACCCACCTTCGCTGCCGCCTTGACTTCGAGCATGCCCGGGATGAGCGGCGCGCGCGCCGGCTCGGCGAGAGTGCGAGAGCAGGAGAACGAGAGCGAGTGAGAGAGAAAGACAGAAAGAGAGACCAACCTTTGCTGCCGCCTTGACTTCGAGCATGCCCGGGATGAGCGGCGCGCGCGCCGGCTCGGCGAGAGTGCGAGAGCAGGAGAACGAGAGCGAGTGAGAGAGAAAGACAGAAAGAGAGACCAACCTTTGCTGCCGCCTTGACTTCGAGCATGCCCGGGATGAGCGGCGCGCGCGCCGGCTCAATGATCACGTCAGAGTCGAGCGCCTGGCCGAGGAGCTTGATGTCGTTCATGAGGATGCCAGCGACCTGCGTGCGCATACAGTGGTACCGCTCAGCATCAGAGGTAGACTGGCAATTGCGTGGCCTTGCTGACTCTTCTTCTAGAGCCTCCGAAGGCATCAAGTCTAGGCCCAAACTCACGCCACGGGGTCCTCCGGGCGCGTTAAAGTTAAACCTGTCAAACCGCTCAGCATCAACAGCACATTTCTCGGTCTATAAGCATCACACGTCGCCCGCACAGGTCGCTCCGAGCAACCGTCCAAAGCAAGCCTCTGCCCTACACACTCCGACCGCCTGAGGCGCCGCCTGACGCGCCGCCTGAGGCGCCGCCTGGGCGCACCCACGATCGCCTCAGGCGTCGCCTTGGGCGTTATCCAAACCACCTCTGGCGCCACACCGACCGCCTCAGGCGCCCACCACCGCCTGAGGCGCACCCCGGACCGTCTCAGACGTTATGACCGCATTCCATGGCGCGGATCAGACGTCGGGATTTTGGTGGGGCTGTCGCATGCCTGTCCCCAACTCAAGGCCTCAAGACACGTCAGAACTTAGCAGCGTCCCGCTCTGCGTGCAAATCATCGACGCCACACGACCACCAGCGCCTCCTCGAGAGACTCTGCTGGTTGAAGTTGTCATCGCCGGGGCACCGCCGGAGGCCCACACCCTATCGTCGTGTGAAGTTTGAAGAAACCGTCGATTTTCGATTTCTCACGTTCGGGGCAGAAAATGTTGCTACGAGCGATTTCCTGCGGTATGCCGTCTTTTTCTTTACCGCCTCCATGCCGCCTCTCCGAGGACACGCTGTCAGACACCCCACAACCACCCAACAACCACCCAACAACCACCCCTGCACAGTCACCCACCAGCGACTCGCCCTGCGTGCAGTTGTTGATCATACACGGCACACGACCACCAGCGCCTCCTGGAGAGATTCTGATGGTTTAATATATCACCGCCGGAGCACCGCCGGGGGGCCACAATCAATTGTCGTTTGAAGCGGGAAATCGTCGATTTCCGATTTCTCACCTTCGGGGCAGAAAACGTTGCTTTGGGCGGTATTTCCTGCGGTATGCCGTCTTTTTCTTTGCCGCCTCCATGCCGCCTGCGGCGGTATTCCGCCTCTCCGAACACCCCACAACCACCCCACAACCACCCCACAACTACCGCACCACCACCCCACCCCCACCCCCCCCAACAACCACCCAACAACCACCCCAAAACCACCCCACCCCCACCACCACCCCACTACCACCCCACAACCACCACTGCACAGTCACCCACCAGCGACCCGCCCTGCGTACAGTTGTTGATCATCGACGCCATCGGCGTCTCCTTCGGAAGCGCGGCGCGCATCTTCTTGGTGGGCGCCTGTGAGGGATAAGGAGCGAGAGTGAAAGAGAGTGAGAGAGAGTGACATAAGAAGTGAGTGAGAGAGTGAGAGAGTGAGAGAGTGAGAGAGTGAGAGAGTGGGAGAGTGAGGGAGTGGGAGAGTGAGAGGGTTAGAGGTTGCGTGTGTGAGGGGTGGGTATGGTGGAGGAGGGGAGACAGGAGGGCCATGGGTGTCTCCTTTGGCAACGCAGCGCGCATCTTCTTTGTCGGTGCCTGAGTCAATACAATGAAAGTGACAGAGAGTGAGAGTGAGAGAGTGATGGAGTGAGAGGGTGAGAGAGTGTGAGCGGGAGGGAGGGTGTGTGAGAGGTGCGTAAGGTGGACGACGGGAGCTGAGAGGGCCATCGGCGTCTCTTTCGGCAAAGCGGCACGCATCTTCTTTGTGGGCGCCTGAGTGTGAGTGAGAGAGAGTGAGAACGTACGAGAGAAAGTGGGAAAGAGTGGTTAAGGGGGCGGAGTGCCATCGGCGTCTCCTTCGGCAGCGCGACGCGCATCTTCTTGGTGGGCGCCTGTGTGTGAGTGAGAGAGAGTGAGAAAGTACGAGAGAAAGAGGCCTAGAGGGAGGGGCAGCAGCGCTGCGTGCAACTTCTTGGTGGGCGCCGGTGCCAATACAGTGAAAGTGAGAGTGAGAGAGCGAGAGAGTGAACCAACACAACAAAGATGTCGGCAGCCCGTGCAAACCTGCACACTACACTCCCGCCCTTCCACCAGTCCACACCCCAGCCTTCCAAACACCCGACACCACACACATGAATACTCGCCGCAACCCCGACACTCCCCCCCCCCCCCTCTCCCACCTCGAACTTGGGGTTCACCAGAACGAAGAAGAGGTCGATGGCCCGTGCAAACGGGAGACGCACACTCCCACACCGATACAACACACAGAAATACTACCCACAATCCCCTCACACT
Source organism: Chlamydomonas sp. UWO 241 (assembly GCA_016618255.1). Lineage (NCBI taxonomy): Eukaryota > Viridiplantae > Chlorophyta > Chlorophyceae > Chlamydomonadales > Chlamydomonadaceae > Chlamydomonas > Chlamydomonas priscui. Next base: position 5,402 of record VFSX01000348.1, on the reverse strand, counting down.
CGCCCACCCCCTCCCACCTCAAACTTGGGGTTAACCAGCACGAAGAACAGGTCGGCAGCCCGTGCGAACGGAAGACGAAGCAGCTCCACTTCCAGCCTCCCAACTCTCCACACCCCACCCTTCCAAACCTACACTTCCACACTTCCACATCTACAACCCACCTCAAACTTGGGGTCAACCAGCCCGAAGAACAGGTCGGCGGCCCGTGCAAACGGAAGACGAAGCAGCTCCACTTCCAGCCTCCCAACTCTCCACACCCCACCCTTTCAAACCTACACTTCCACACTTCTACATCTACAACACACCTCAAACTTGGGGTTAACCAGCACGAAGAACAGGTCGGCGGCCCGTGCAAACGGAAGGCGAAGCAGCTCCACGGGCTCGTCCTTCTTGCACTTTCGGATCAGGACGAAACCGCCGAGCAGGGCAGGGCCAATGTTGTCGGCGTGGTAGCCAGACACAGCCTATGCGAGTGTGTGTGCGTTTGTGTGTGTGTGTGTGTGTGTTGGTGTTTGTGTGTGCGTGCATGTGCGTGCGCAGGATTGCGTTTTCCGGCGCGGTTTTCGGCGCGGTTTTCTGCACAGTTTTGAGATCAGGACGAAACCGTCGAGCAGGGCAGGGCCAATGTTGTCGACGTGAAAGCCAGACACAAACTATGCGAGCGTGCGTGTGTGTGCGTGCGTGTGTGTGTGTGGGGCAGGATTGCGTTTTCCATCGCGGTTTTCTGAGCAGTTTTCGGATCAGGACGAAACCGCCGAGCAGGGCAGACCCGATGTTGTCGACTTGGAAGCCAGTCACGGCCTGTGATTGAGTGTGTGTGTGTGTGTGTGTGTGTGTGTGTGTGTGTGCGCGCGCGTGCAAGAATGCGTTTTCCGGCGTGTTTGCTGGCGCGGTGTTCTGTACAGTTTTCGGATCAGGACTTAACCTCTGAGCAGGGCAGGACCAATGTTGTCGGCAAGGAACCCAGGCGCAGCCTAAGTGTGTGTGTGTTTGTGTGTGTGTGTGTGTGCGCGCGCAGAAATGCGTTTTCTGACGCGATTTTCGGCTCGGTTTTTGGCTCCATGTTTTGCTCAGTCTTTGGCTCAGTTTTCGTCAAAGTTTTCGGCACAGTCTTCTGCTCAGTTTTCGGATCAGTTTTTTGGCTTAGTTTTTTGCTTGGGTTTCGGAGCAAAGCTACGCAGGAGGACAGGAATGATGATGTTGGCATGGTTTCTGGACCAGTGATGTCCTTTTCAGGATATTTAATTATTTTTTCACAGCCGGATTTTCTTTGACCGCGTTGACGGTTGACCTCCCGTTGACCGTTTGCCCTCATACATAGGTCATTTGAAAGCTGCTGACGTGCTCTGTCTGGCGGGCTTGTCAGACTCACAATCCACTGCATGGTTTGAGCTTTGTGCAAGGTCAAAGTACAGCCGGAATACAGCCAAATGGTTGTGGAGAGCCGAAAAGGAAATCACTGTTCTGGACACAGCATGTGCGTGTGGAAGGAGTGTGCGCAAGGGGTTGTGTGACAAAGAGGCCACAAGGGACACATGTCGGACACGAAAACAGCAGGAGCAGCAGCAGCAGCCGGCCTACCACAATCCCAACTCCTGAGGAGCGCAAGTGAAGGCGGCCATAACACGGCCTGAGGCGATCGGAGGTGCGTCTCAGGTGGTGGTGGGCGCCATTTCAAGAGGTTAAGTACACACACGCACACACACACACACACACACACACACACACACACACACACACACAGCAGCAGCAGCAGCAGCGCACCTCCTCGCTTGCCAGTCCCAGTTCGATGAGCTGCTCTGTGGTGAGGCAACACACACACACACACAGCAGCAGCAGCAGCGCCAGCAGCGCACCTCCTCGCTTGCCAGTCCCGGTCCGATGAGCTGCTCCTTGGTGAGAGGCAAACACAGAGAGAGAGAGATATCGTTACAGAGAACTCTGCACGGCAGACCTAGATAGGCAGTTTCTGGTCATCATTGAGGAGATTCCATTTGGAGGCGGGTGACCAACCGTGCGCCAACAAGAGGGTGAATAACCTCATTCAAAAAGCAGTGGGGGAAAGGGGCAAATGCGGGTCACTGACGGCTGTGTTCGTCACTCCGCTTCGACTGAGTTTAAACTAGGTCTCGGCAGATTGACATCTACAGTTGTGGAAATCTCGTTAAGAGGATCCACTCGGGGGTGACTCGCTTGGACAAGAGGTCCATGAACTCGGGGTGCTTGGAGATGTCGCGTTTGAAGTTGAAAAAGTGGGTCTTTGCGGAGGAACGGAACTTGACGGCGTGGGCGAAAAAGTCGCCGGCGCTGAGCCGGTAGGATGTGATGGCGCCGCCGGCATAGAGCGAAGTCATGTCCGGTCGGCGGTACGCAAAAAGGGCGGCAGTGGGGGGGTATATGATGTCGGGAGGGAGTGGGGGGGGAGAAGGGACGGGCGGGTGTGTGGAGATGGAGGGGCGGGGGGACGGGGGAGGTGGGAGGCGGCGGATGAGGGAGCCGATGAACGTAGCACGGTGCTTGTTGATCGTGTCGATGATGGGGAACGTACAGGGGGGGAGGCATGCATCGTCGTGGTGGAGGTGTGCTCTGTGGTGTGAGGAGGGATGCCCTTGAAGAGGCGGAGGAAACGGTTGTGGGTTACTTCAAGTCGGTGGATGTGGGCCTTGTTCAACCTCCATGTCTGGCAGCCATACAGTAGGGCAGAGATCACAAAGGCGTTGTAGAGGTGGATCTTGGTAGTGGGGGAGATTGAGTTGGAGTTCCAGAACCGGGGAGTGAGACGGTTGAAGGCGTACCAGGCACTTCCGATCCGGCGTGAGATCTCTGAGTCGAGGATGTCGGAATCAGACGTGTTGGGAGCGTCATCAGAAGGGGCGGCGGGGGAGGACAGAATACTTCCCAGGTATTTGAACTTGGAGGTGGAGTGGACCAGGTGGGGGGTAGATGAGGAGTTGGAGGGGATGGTGATAGGGGCGGAGGGGACGGTGTGGGCAGAAGGGTGGCCGAGGGATTGTGCCACGGTTTTGTCGTAGTTGATCGCAAGGGCCAGGTCTGAACAGATGCGGTCGAGGAGGGTGAGCATGGTGCGGAGGTCTTCCTCGGAGGGGGCGAGCAGGGCGATGTCGTCGGCGTAGAGAAGGAGGGGGAGGATGGTAGTCAAAAAGTCCTTGCGGGACTCAGGAGTGTACAGTTTTCCGTCGATCATGTAGCCAATTTGAATGCCAGTGTTGGGGAGCTGGGCAATCAGGGACCGGACAACTGCGTCGATGTAGACATTGAAGAGGAGGGGGGAGAGGGGGCAGCCTTGCTTGACGCCAGCTTTGAGAGGGAATGGGCGGAGTATGCACCGTTGACTCGTGCTCTGGCGGTGGCACCAGAGTAGAGGCTTTCGATGCGTGCGAGGAGGGCAGGGTGCGCGCCGCGGTGGAGGAGGGTTTTCCAAAGGGCGGCGTGGTTGACACTGTCGAACGCCTTGGACAGGTCGACGTAAGCCACATGGAGGGGGCGCGGGCGCGGTGTGATTCCTCTTGGAGGCGTCGTAGGGTGAAGATGGCATCGGAGGTGCCACGGCCCGGACAGAAGCCGAACTGGGAAGTGTGGAGGGTGGGCTCCAGCTGGAGCTTGAGGCGGTTGAGGAGGATGTGAGTGTAGACCTTGCCAGCGACGGGCAGGAGGGAGATGCCGCGGTAGGACTTGCTGCGCGTGGGTGGGCCCGAGGATGCGCCCTTGTAGAGGGGGCAGATGTCTGCTTGGTTCCACGCGGCGGGGATGGAGGTGGTGTTCCTACAGGTAAGGATGATCTGGTGGAGGGCGGTTGCGGTTGCGGTGCCGCCGTGCTTGAGCAGGGGGTAGGTGATGTCGTCAGAGCCGGGGGCAGAGTTTCTGAGGGATTTGATCGCGGAGACCACCTCGCTCAGAGAGGGAGGGGAGGCAAGGGGGAGAGGAGGATGGGGGGAAGGGGGAGGGGGGGCGAAAGTGGGGGAGGAGGAGGAGAGGGAAGTAGAGGGAGGGAGGGGACGGGAGCGGGAGGGACAAGGGGGGGGAGGGGAGGGGAGGGGGGGGAGGGGAGGCGGGACGGGGGGGAGGCCGCGCGCGCGACGCGGTGAGTGGAGGGGGAGGAGGGGGAGGGAGACGGGGGCGGTGCAGCGGTGGTGGGTGTGAAGATGAGGTGGGAGGCGAGGGTGGCTTCGTCGACTTCCGAGCAGAGTGGAGTGTGGAGGACACGGAAATATTATCCAAACGCGTCTGCCACCGCCTGAGCTCCAAAGCACAGGTGGTCGCCGACACGGAGGGCAGGGAGGGCGGCGGAAGGGGTGCGGTCGACGAGTTTGGACAGCATGCGGTGGGCGGAGTGGGGGTTGTTGTCGTCAAAATCGTGTTGCACGCGGTGAGCGACACCGTCCCAGTGCTTGTTGGTGGCGCGTGCGATGGCGGACTTGAGCTCGGCAGTCATGCGCGCCTCCTTGGGGGCGTCGCGGTTGCCAGTCAGTGCACTGTCGGAACGCATGGACTTAAGGTCGTGGGCGAGTTTGAGAGTCTCGGGGGGGAGGTAGAAGTGGATGGGGACCTCGTGTGGGCGGGGGCCAAGGGTGGATCTGGCCGCTGAGTGGATGGCCGCGGTGAGGTGGCTCGTCATCTGGTCCAGGGTGGGGGGGGTCGGGGAAGGGGGAGGGTGGCGAGGGCCTCCTCGACTGCTGCCGCGAAGTGGAGCCGCGTGTCAGGGTCTCGGAGCAGGTCGGTGAAATAGCGGGAGGGCGGAGGAGGACGGCGGGAGTGGGTGATGTTCCAGGCTCTGGAGAAGCGGTAGAGGATGCGCGCGGTGACAAGGGCGTGGTCAGAGCGGGCGATGGTGTCAAGTCCCCGGGTCTTGGGGCATCGAGCTCGCACGTCTTGCACGGAGCCCAGGTGAGGGCGGCGGACGAGGATGTAGTCTGGGATGTTGCAATCCTTTTGGGTGTTGCTGTACCAGGAAAATACGCTCGAAGGGGGGTGGGGAAGAAGGTGTAGGTGACGGCAAGATTGTGGGCGGCACACAGGTCGAGAAGCCGGTGGCCGTTGTCGCTGATGCCAGGTTTGTGGTGAAACCCGGCAAGGGGGGAGTAGGGAGGGAAGAAGGAGGAGGGGCGGTGGAGGGGGGGCAGGCGTACGGGCCCACCGACGGGTGGGCGTCGGGGGATGCCGCTGTGATCTTGGCGTTGAAGTCGCCTAGGACCAAAAGGAAGTGGTTTGCGGGGGTTTGAGAGAGCACGTCGCGGTGGAGTTGTTCGTAGAACGCGTCCTTGGCAACTGCGTCAACCGCGGCGTCTGTGGGAGCGTAAGCGATGACTGCAGTGACGGGAGGGGCGCCGGCGGGGCGGAAGCGTAGGACGAGGATGCGGTCGCTGGGTGCGGCGTAGCCGCCC
>VFSX01000019.1:913152-929194 GCA_016618255.1 Chlamydomonas sp. UWO 241 | reverse complement strand
CAGTCCCACATAAACCGACTCACCCGGCTCCTCACCTCCTGGTCACCTTCTTCTCCACCAAAAGATGCAGGGCCGGGGTGAGGAGCTCAATGACATGAAGGGCTGTCCGGTGGCGCTGTAGCAGATCCATCTAGGACACCTTACACCAGCAGTCCCACATAAACAGACTCACCCGGCTCATCACCTCCTGGGCACCTTCATCTCCACCAAAAGATGCGGGCCGGGGTGAGGAGCTCTATGACATGAAGGGCTGTCCGGTGGCGCTGTAGCAGATCCATCTAGGACACCTTACACCAGCAGTCCCACATGTACCGACTTACCCGGCTCCTCACATTTTGAGCACCCTTTCCACCCAATAAATGCAGGGCCGGGGTGAGGAGCTCAATGACATGAAGGGCTGTCAGGTGGCGCTGTAGCAGATCCATCTAGGACACCTTACACCAGCAGTCCCACATGTACCGACTCACCCGGCTCATCACCTCCTGGGCACCTTCTTCTCCACCAAAAGATGCAGGGCCGGGGTGAGGAGCTCAATGACATAAAGGGCTGTCCGGTGGCGCTGTAGCAGATCCATCTAGGACACCTTACACCAGCAGTCCCACATGTACCGACTTACCCGGCTCCTCACCTTTTGAGCACCCTTTCCACCCAAAAAATGCATGGCCGGGGTGAGGAGCTCAATGACATGAAGGGCTGTCCGGTGGCGCTGTAGCAGATCCATTTAAAACACCTTACACCAGCAGTCCCACATGTACCGACTTACCCGGCTCCTCACCTTTTGAGCACCCTTTCCACCAAAAAATGCAGGGCCGGGGTGAGGAGCTCAATGACATGAAGGGCTGTCCGGTGGCGCTGTAGCAGATCCATCTAGGACACCTTACACCAGCAGTCCCACATGTACCGACTTACCCGGCTCCTCACCTTTTGAGCACCCTTTCCACCCAAAAAATGCAGGGCCGGGGTGAGGAGCTCAATGACATGAAGGGCTGTCCGGTGGCGCTGTAGCAGATCCATCTAGGACACCTTACACCAGCAGTCCCACATGTACCGACTTACCCGGCTCCTCACCTTTTGAGCACCCTTTCCACCCAAAAAATGCAGGGCCGGGGTGAGGAGCTCAATGACATGAAGGGCTGTCCGGTGGCGCTGTAGCAGATCCATCTAGGACACATTACACCAGCAGTCCCACATGTACCGACTTACCCGGCTCCTCACCTTTTGAGCACCCTTTCCACCCAATAAATGCAGGGCCGGGGTGAGGAGCTCAATGACATGAAGGGCTGTCCGGTGGCGCTGTAGCAGATCCATCTAGGACACCTTACACCAGCAGTCCCACATGTACCGACTCACCCGGCTCATCACCTCCTGGGCACCTTCTTCTCCACCAAAAGATGCAGGGCCGGGGTGAGGAGCTCAATGACATGAAGGGCTGTCCGGTGGCGCTGTAGCAGATCCATCTAGGACACCTTACACCAGCAGTCCCACATGTACCGACTTACCCGGCTCCTCACCTTTTGAGCACCCTTTCCACCCAATAAATGCAGGGCCGGGGTGAGGAGCTCAATGACATGAAGGGCTGTCCGGTGGCGCTGTAGCAGATCCATCTAGGACACCTTACACCAGCAGTCCCACATAAACCGACTCACCCGGCTCCTCACCTCCTGGGCACCTTCTTCTCCACCAAAAGATGCAGGGCCGGGGTGAGGAGCTCTATGACATGAAGGGCTGTCCGGTGGCGCTGTATCAGATCCATCTAGGACACCTTACACCAGCAGTCCCACATGTACCAACTTACCCGGCTCCTCACCTTTTGAGCACCCTTTCCACCCAAAAAATGCAGGGCCGGGGTGAGGAGCTCTATGACATGAAGGGCTGTCCGGTGGCGCTGTAGCAGATCCATTTAAAACACCTTACACCAGCAGTCCCACATGTACCGACTTACCCGGCTGCTCACCTTTTGAGCACCCTTTCCACCCAAAAAATGCAGGGCCGGGGTGAGGAGCTCAATGACATGAAGGGCTGTCCGGTGGCGCTGTAGCAGATCCATCTAGGACACATTACACCAGCAGTCCCACATGTACCAACTTACCCGGCTCCTCACCTTTTGAGCACCCTTTCCACCCAATAAATGCAGGGCCGGGGTGAGGAGCTCAATGACGTGACGGGCTGTCCGGTGGCGCTGTAGCAGATCCATCTAGGACACCTTACACCAGCAGTCCCACATAAACCGACTCACCCGGCTCATCACCTCCTGGGCACCTTCTTCTCCACCAAAAGATGCAGGGCCGGGGTGAGGACCTCAATGACATGAAGGGCTGTCCGGTGGCGCTGTAGCAGATCCATCTAGGACACCTTACACCAGCAGTCCCACATAAACCGACTCACCCGGCATCACCTCCTGGGCACCTTCTTCTCCACCAAAAGATGCAGGGCCGGGGTGAGGAGCTCTATGACATGAAGGGCTGTCCGGTGGCGCTGTAGCAGATCCATCTAGGACACCTTACACCAGCAGTCCCACATAAACCGACTCACCCGGCTCATCACCTCCTGGGCACCTTCTTCTCCACCAAAAGATGCAGGGCCGGGGTGAGGAGCTCAATGACATAAAGGGCTGTCCGGTGGCGCTGTAGCAGATCCATCTAGGACACCTTACACCAGCAGTCCCACATGTACCGACTTACCCGGCTCCTCACCTTTTGAGCACCCTTTCCACCCAAAAAATGCAGGGCCGGGGTGAGGAGCTCAATGACATGAAGGGCTGTCCGGTGGCGCTGTAGCAGATCCATCTAGGACACCTTACACCAGCAGTCCCACATAAACCGACTCACCCGGCTCATCACCTCCTGGGCACCTTCTTCTCCACCAAAAGATGCAGGGCCGGGGTGAGGAGCTCAATGACATGAAGGGCTGTCCGGTGGCGCTGTAGCAGATCCATTTAGGACACCTTACACCAGCAGTCCCACATAAACCGACTCACCCGGCTCCTCACCTCCTGGGCACCTTCTTCTCCACCAAAAGATGCAGGGCCGGGGTGAGGAGCTCTATGACATGAAGGGCTGTCCGGTGGCGCTGTATCAGATCCATCTAGGACACCTTACACCAGCAGTCCCACATGTACCAACTTACCCGGCTCCTCACCTTTTGAGCACCCTTTCCACCCAATAAATGCAGGGCCGGGGTGAGGAGCTCAATGACATGAAGGGCTGTCCGGTGGCGCTGTAGCAGATCCATCTAGGACACCTTACACCAGCAGTCCCAAATGTACCGACTCACCCGGCTCATCACCTCCTGGGCACCTTCTTCTCCACCAAAAGATGCAGGGCCGGGGTGAGGAGCTCTATGACATGAAGGGCTGTCCGGTGGCGCTGTAGCAGATCCATCTAGGACACCTTACACCAGCAGTCCCACATAAACCGACTCACCCGGCTCATCACCTCCTGGGCACCTTCTTCTCCACCAAAAGATGCAGGGCCGGGGTGAGGAGCTCTATGACATGAAGGGCTGTCCGGTGGCGCTGTAGCAGATCCATCTAGGACACCTTACACCAGCAGTCCCACATAACCGGACTCACCCGGCTCATCACCTCCTGGGCACCTTCTTCTCCACCAAAAGATGCAGGGCCGGGGTGAGGAGCTCAATGACATGAAGGGCTGTCCGGTGGCGCTGTAGCAGATCCATCTAGGACACCTTACACCAGCAGTCCCACATGTACCGACTTACCCGGCTCCTCACCTTTTGAGCACCCTTTCCACCCAAAAAATGCAGGGCCGGGGCGAGGAGCTCAATGACATGAAGGGCTGTCCGGTGGCGCTGTAGCAGATCCATCGAGGACACCTTACACCAGCAGTCCCACATGTACCGACTTACCCGGCTCCTCACCTTTTGAGCACCCTTTCCACCCAAAAATGCAGGGCCGGGGTGAGGAGCTCAATGACATGAAGGGCTGTCCGGTGGCGCTGTAGCAGGTCCATTTAAAACACCTTACACCAGCAGTCCCACATAAACCGACTCACCCGGCTCCTCACCTCCTGGGCACCTTCTTCTCCACCAAAAGATGCAGGGCCGGGGTGAGGAGCTCAATGACATGAAGGGCTGTCCGGTGGCGCTGTAGCAGATCCATTTAAAACACCTTACACCAGCAGTCCCACATGTACCAACTTACCCGGCTCCTCACCTTTTGAGCACCCTTTCCACCCAATAAATGCAGGGCCGGGGTGAGGAGCTCTATGACATGAAGGGCTGTCCGGTGGCGCTGTAGCAGATCCATCTAGGACACCTTACACCAGCAGTCCCACATGTACCGACTTACCCGGCTCCTCACCTTTTGAGCACCCTTTCCACCCAAAAAATGCAGGGCCGGGGTGAGGAGCTCAATGACATGAAGGGCTGTCCGGTGGCGCTGTAGCAGATCCATCTAAAACACCTTACACCAGCAGTCCCACATGTACCGACTTACCCGGCTCCTCACATTTTGAGCACCCTTTCCACCCAATAAATGCAGGGCCGGGGTGAGGAGCTCAATGACATGAAGGGCTGTCCGGTGGCGCTGTAGCAGATCCATTTAGGACACCTTACACCAGCAGTCCCACATAAACCGACTCACCCGGCTCATCACCTCCTGGGCACCTTCTTCTCCACCAAAAGATGCGGGCCGGGGTGAGGAGCTCTATGACATGAAGGGCTGTCCGGTGGCGCTGTAGCAGATCCATCTAGGACACCTTACACCAGCAGTCCCACATGTACCGACTTACCCGGCTTCTCACCTTTTGAGCACCCTTTCCACCCAAAAAATGCAGGGCCGGGGTGAGGAGCTCAATGACATGAAGGGCTGTCCGGTGGCGCTGTAGCAGATCCATCTAGGACACATTACACCAGCAGTCCCACATGTACCAACTTACCCGGCTCCTCACCTTTTGAGCACCCTTTCCACCCAATAAATGCAGGGCCGGGGTGAGGAGCTCAATGACATGAAGGGCTGTCCGGTGGCGCTGTAGCAGATCCATCTAGGACACCTTACACCAGCAGTCCCAAATGTACCGACTCACCCGGCTCATCACCTCCTGGGCACCTTCTTCTCCACCAAAAGATGCAGGGCCGGGGTGAGGAGCTCAATGACATGAAGGGCTGTCCGGTGGCGCTGTAGCAGATCCATCTAGGACACCTTACACCAGCAGTCCCACATAAACCGACTCAACCGGCTCATCACCTCCTGGGCACCTTCTTCTCCACCAAAAGATGCAGGGCCGCGGTGAGGAGCTCTATGACATGAAGGGCTGTCCGGTGGCGCTGTAGCAGATCCATCTAGGACACCTTACACCAGCAGTCCCACATGTACCGACTTACCCGGCTCCTCACCTTTTGAGCACCCTTTCCACCCGAAAAATGCAGGGCCGGGGTGAGGAGCTCAATGACATGACGGGCTGTCCGGTGGCGCTGTAGGCAGATCCATCTAGGACACCTTACACCAGCAGTCCCACATAATCCGACTCACCCGGCTCATCACCTCCTGGGCACCTTCTTCTCCACCAAAAGATGCGGGCCGGGGTGAGGAGCTCTATGACATGAAGGGCTGTCCGGTGGCGCTGTAGCAGATCCATCTAGGACACCTTACACCAAGCAGTCCCACATGTACCGACCTTACCCGGCTTGCTCACCTTTGAGCACCCTTTCCACCCGAAAATCAGGGCCGGTGAGGAGCTCAATGACATGAAGGGCTGTCCGGTGGCGCTGTAGCAGGTCCATTTAAAACACCTTACACCAGCAGTCCCACATGTACCGACTTACCCGGCTCCTCACCTTTTGAGCACCCTTTCCACCCAATAAATGCAGGGCCGGGGTGAGGAGCTCTATGACATGAAGGGCTGTCCGGTGGCGCTGTAGCAGATCCATCTAGGACACCTTACACCAGCAGTCCCACATGTACCGACTTACCCGGCTGCTCACCTTTTGAGCACCCTTTCCACCCGAAAAATGCAGGGCCGGGGTGAGGAGCTCAATGACATGAAGGGCTGTCCGGTGGCGCTGTAGCAGGTCCATTTAAAACACCTTACACCAGCAGTCCCACATAAACCGACTCACCCGGCTCCTCACCTCCTGGGCACCTTCTTCTCCACCAAAAGATGCAGGGCCGGGGTGAGGAGATCTATGACATGAAGGGCTGTCCGGTGGCGCTGTAGCAGATCCATCTAGGACACCTTACACCAGCAGTCCCACATGTACCGACTCACCCGGCTCATCACCTCCTGGGCAACTTCTTCTCCACCAAAAGATGCAGGGCCGGGGTGAGGAGCTCTATGACATGAAGGGCTGTCCGGTGGCGCTGTAGCAGATCCATCTAGGACACCTTACACCAGCAGTCCCACATGTACCGACTTACCCGGCTGCTCACCTTTTGAGCACCCTTTCCACCCGAAAAATGCAGGGCCGGGGTGAGGAGCTCAATGACATGAAGGGCTGTCCGGTGGCGCTGTAGCAGGTCCATTTAAAACACCTTACACCAGCAGTCCCACATGTACCGACTTACCCGGCTCCTCACCTTTTGAGCACCCTTTCCACCCAAAAAATGCAGGGCCGGGGTGAGGAGCTCAATGACATGAAGGGCTGTCCGGTGGCGCTGTAGCAGATCCATCTAGGACACCTTACACCAGCAGTCCCACATGTACCGACTTACCCGGCTCCTCACCTTTTGAGCACCCCTTCCACCAAAAGATGCAGGGCCGGGGTGAGGAGCTCAATGACATGAAGGGCTGTCCGGTGGCGCTGTAGCAGATCCATCTAGGACACCTTACACCAGCAGTCCCACATAAACCGACTCACCCGGCTCCTCACCTTTTGAGCACCCTTTCCACCCAAAAAATGCAGGGCCGGGGTGAGGAGCTCAATGACATGAAGGGCTGTCCGGTGGCGCTGTAGCAGATCCATCTAGGACACCTAACACCAGCAGTCCCACATAAACCGACTCACCCGGCTCATCACCTCCTGGGCACCTTCTTCTCCACCAAAAGATGCAGGGCCGGGGTGAGGAGCTCTATGACATGAAGGGCTGTCCGGTGGCGCTGTAGCAGATCCATTTAAAACACCTTACACCAGCAGTCCCACATGTACCGACTTACCCGGCTCCTCACCTTTTGAGCACCCTTTCCACCAAATAAATGCAGGGCCGGGGTGAGGAGCTCAATGACATGAAGGGCTGTCCGGTGGCGCTGTAGCAGATCCATCTAGGACACCTTACACCAGCAGTCCCAAATGTACCGACTCACCCGGCTCATCACCTCCTGGGCACCTTCTTCTCCACCAAAAGATGCAGGGCCGGGGTGAGGAGCTCAATGACATGAAGGGCTGTCAGGTGGCGCTGTAGCAGATCCATCTAGGACACCTTACACCAGCAGTCCCACATGTACCGACTTACCCGGCTCCTCACCTTTTGAGCACCCTTTCCACCCAAAAAATGCAGGGCCGGGGTGAGGAGCTCAATGACATGAAGGGCTGTCCGGTGGCGCTGTAGCAGATCCATCTAAAACACCTTACACCAGCAGTCCCACATGTACCGACTTACCCGGCTCCTCACCTTTTGAGCACCCTTTCCACCCAAAAATGCAGGGCCGGGGTGAGGAGCTCAATGACATGAAGGGCTGTCCGGTGGCGCTGTAGCAGATCCATCTAGGACACCTTACACCAGCAGTCCCACATGTACCGACTTACCCGGCTCCTCACCTTTTGAGGCACCCTTCCACCAAAAGATGCAGGGCCGGGGTGAGGAGCTCAATGACATGAAGGGCTGTCCGGTGGCGCTGTAGCAGATCCATCTAGGACACCACACCAGCAGTCCCACATAAACCGACTCACCGGCTCATCACCTCCCTGGGCACCTCTTCTCCACTCCAAAAGAGCAGGGCCGGGGTGAAGGAGCTCAATGAATGCAGGGCTGTCCGGTGGCGCTGTAGCAGATCCATCTAGGACACATTACACCAGCAGTCCCACATGTACCGACTTACCCGGCTCCTCACCTTTTGAGCACCCTTTCCACCCAATAAATGCAGGGCCGGGGTGAGGAGCTCAATGACATGAAGGGCTGTCCGGTGGCGCTGTAGCAGATCCATCTAGGACACCTTACACCAGCAGTCCCACATAAACCGACTCACCCGGCTCCTCACCTCCTGGTCACCTTCTTCTCCACCAAAAGATGCAGGGCCGGGGTGAGGAGCTCAATGACATGAAGGGCTGTCCGGTGGCGCTGTAGCAGATCCATTTAGGACACCTTACACCAGCAGTCCCACATAAACCGACTCACCCGGCTCCTCACCTCCTGGGCACCTTCTTCTCCACCAAAAGATGCAGGGCCGGGGTGAGGAGCTCAATGACATGAAGGGCTGTCCGGTGGCGCTGTAGCAGATCCATCTAGGACACCTTACACCAGCAGTCCCACATGTACCGACTCACCCGGCTCATCACCTCCTGGGCACCTTCTTCTCCACCAAAAGATGCAGGGCCGGGTTGAGGAGCTCAATGACATGAAGGGCTGTCCGGTGGCGCTGTAGCAGATCCATCTAGGACACCTTACACCAGCAGTCCCACATGTACCGACTTACCCGGCTCCTCACCTTTTGAGCACCCTTTCCACCCAATAAATGCAGGGCCGGGGTGAGGAGCTCAATGACATGAAGGGCTGTCCGGTGGCGCTGTAGCAGATCCATCTAGGACACCTTACACCAGCAGTCCCACATAAACCGACTCACCCGGCTCCTCACCTCCTGGGCACCTTCTTCTCCACCAAAAGATGCAGGGCCGGGGTGAGGAGCTCAATGACATGAAGGGCTGTCCGGTGGCGCTGTAGCAGATCCATCTAGGACACCTAACACCAGCAGTCCCACATAAACCGACTCACCCGGCTCATCACCTCCTGGGCACCTTCTTCTCCACCAAAAGATGCAGGGCCGGGGTGAGGAGCTCTATGACATGAAGGGCTGTCCGGTGGCGCTGTAGCAGATCCATCTAGGACACCTTACACCAGCAGTCCCACATGTACCGACTTACCCGGCTCCTCACATTTTGAGCACCCTTTCCACCCAATAAATGCAGGGCCGGGGTGAGGAGCTCAATGACATGAAGGGCTGTCCGGTGGCGCTGTAGCAGATCCATCTAGGACACCTTACACCAGCAGTCCCACATGTACCGACTTACCCGGCTCCTCACCTTTTGAGCACCCTTTCCACCCAAAAATGCAGGGCCGGGGTGAGGAGCTCAATGACATGAAGGGCTGTCCGGTGGCGCTGTAGCAGATCCATCTAGGACACCTTACACCAGCAGTCCCACATAAACCGACTCACCCGGCTCATCACCTCCTGGGCACCTTCTTCTCCACCAAAAGATGCAGGGCCGTGGTGAGGAGCTCTATGACATGAAGGGCTGTCCGGTGGCGCTGTAGCAGATCCATTTAGGACATCTTACACCAGCAGTCCCACATAAACCGACTCACCCGGCTCCTCACCTCCTGGGCACCTTCTTCTCCACCAAAAGATGCAGGGCCGGGGTGAGGAGCTCAATGACATGAAGGGCTGTCCGGTGGCGCTGTAGCAGATCCATTTAGGACACCTTACACCAGCAGTCCCACATAAACCGACTCACCCGGCTCCTCACCTTTTGAGCACCCTTTCCACCCAAAAAATGCAGGGCCGGGGTGAGGAGCTCAATGACATGAAGGGCTGTCCGGTGGCGCTGTAGCAGATCCATCGAGGACACCTTACACCAGCTGTCCCACATGTACCGACTTACCCGGCTCCTCACCTTTTGAGCACCCTTTCCACCCAAAAAATGCAGGGCCGGGGTGAGGAGCTCAATGACATGAAGGGCTGTCCGGTGGCGCTGTAGCAGATCCATCTAGGACACATTACACCAGCAGTCCCACATGTACCAACTTACCCGGCTCCTCACCTTTTGAGCACCCTTTCCACCCAATAAATGCAGGGCCGGGGTGAGGAGGCCAATGACGATGAAGGGCCTGTCGGTGGCGGCGTTGTTTGTAGCAGATCCATCTAGGACACCTTACACCAGCAGTCCCACATGTACCGACTTACCCGGCTCCTCACCTTTTGAGCACCCTTTCCACCCAATAAATGCAGGGCCGGGGTGAGGAGCTCAATGACATGACGGGCTGTCCGGTGGCGCTGTAGCAGATCCATCTAGGACACCTTACACCAGCAGTCCCACATAAACCGACTCACCCGGCTCATCACCTCCTGGGCACCTTCTTCTCCACCAAAAGATGCAGGGCCGGGGTGAGGAGCTCAATGACATGAAGGGCTGTCCGGTGGCGCTGTAGCAGATCCATCTAGGACACCTTACACCAGCAGTCCCACATGTACCGACTTACCCGGCTCCTCACCTTTTGAGCACCCTTTCCACCCAAAAATGCAGGGCCGGGGTGAGGAGCTCAATGACATGAAGGCTGTCCGGTGGCGCTGTAGCAGATCCATCTAGGACACCTTACACCAGCAGTCCCACATGTACCGACTTACCCGGCTCCTCACCTTTTGAGCACCCTTTCCACCCAAAAAATGCAGGGCCGGGGTGAGGAGCTCTATGACATGAAGGGCTGTCCGGTGGCGCTGTAGCAGATCCATCTAGGACACCTTACACCAGCAGTCCCACATGTACCGACTTACCCGGCTCCTCACCTTTTGAGCACCCCTTCCACCCAAAGATGCAGGGCCGGGGTGAGGAGCTCAATGACATGAAGGGCTGTCAGGTGGCGCTGTAGCAGATCCATCTAGGACACCTTACACCAGCAGTCCCACATGTACCGACTTACCCGGCTCCTCACCTTTTGAGCACCCCTTCCACCAAAAGATGCAGGGCCGGGGTGAGGAGCTCAATGACATGAAGGGCTGTCCGGTGGCGCTGTAGCAGATCCATCTAGGACACCTAACACCAGCAGTCCCACATAAACCGACTCACCCGGCTCATCACCTCCTGGGCACCTTCTTCTCCACCAAAAGATGCAGGGCCGGGGTGAGGAGCTCTATGACATGAAGGGCTGTCCGGTGGCGCTGTAGCAGATCCATTTAAAACACCTTACACCAGCAGTCCCACATGTACCGACTTACCCGGCTCCTCACCTTTTGAGCACCCTTTCCACCCAATAAATGCAGGGCCGGGGTGAGGAGCTCAATGACATGACGGGCTGTCCGGTGGCGCTGTAGCAGATCCATCTAGGACACCTTACACCAGCAGTCCCACATAAACCGACTCACCCGGCTCCTCACCTCCTGGGCACCTTCTTCTCCACCAAAAGATGCAGGGCCGGGGTGAGGAGCTCTATGACATGAAGGGCTGTCCGGTGGCGCTGTAGCAGATCCATCTAGGACACCTTACACCAGCAGTCCCACATAACCGACTCACCCGGCTCATCACCTCCTGGGCACCTTCTTCTCCACCAAAAGATGCAGGGCCGGGGTGAGGAGCTCAATGACATGAAGGGCTGTCCGGTGGCGCTGTAGCAGGTCCATTTAAAACACCTTACACCAGCAGTCCCACATAAACCGACTCACCCGGCTCCTCACCTCCTGGGCACCTTCTTCTCCACCAAAAGATGCAGGGCCGGGGTGAGGAGCTCAATGACATGAAGGGCTGTCCGGTGGCGCTGTAGCAGATCCATCTAGGACACCTTACACCAGCAGTCCCACATGTACCGACTCACCCGGCTCATCACCTCCTGGGCACCTTCTTCTCCACCAAAAGATGCAGGGCCGGGGTGAGGAGCTCTATGACATGAAGGGCTGTCCGGTGGCGCTGTAGCAGATCCATCTAGGACACCTTACACCAGCAGTCCCACATGTACCGACTTACCCGGCTGCTCACCTTTTGAGCACCCTTTCCACCCGAAAAATGCAGGGCCGGGGTGAGGAGCTCAATGACATGACGGGCTGTCCGGTGGCGCTGTAGCAGATCCATCTAGGGCACCTTACACCAGCAGTCCCACATAATCCGACTCACCCGGCTCATCACCTCCTGGGCACCTTCTTCTCCACCAAAAGATGCGGGCCGGGGTGAGGAGCTCTATGACATGAAGGGCTGTCCGGTGGCGCTGTAGCAGATCCATCTAGGACACCTTACACCAGCAGTCCCACATGTACCGACTTACCCGGCTCCTCACCTTTTGAGCACCCTTTCCACCCAAAAATGCAGGGCCGGGGTGAGGAGCTCAATGACATGAAGGGCTGTCCGGTGGCGCTGTAGCAGATCCATCTAAAACACCTTACACCAGCAGTCCCACATGTACCGACTTACCCGGCTCCTCACCTTTTGAGCACCCTTTCCACCCAAAAAATGCAGGGCCGGGGTGAGGAGCTCAATGACATGAAGGGCTGTCCGGTGGCGCTGTAGCAGATCCATCTAGGACACCTTACACCAGCAGTCCCACATGTACCGACTTACCCGGCTGCTCACCTTTTGAGCACCCTTTCCACCCAAAAAATGCAGGGCCGGGGTGAGGAGCTCAATGACATGAAGGGCTGTCCGGTGGCGCTGTAGCAGATCCATCTAGGACACTTACACCAGCAGTCCCACATGTACCAACTTACCCGGCTCCTCACCTTTTGAGCACCCTTTCCACCCAATAAATGCAGGGCCGGGGTGAGGAGCTCAATGACATGACGGGCTGTCCGGTGGCGCTGTAGCAGATCCATCTAGGGCACCTTACACCAGCAGTCCCACATAAACCGACTCACCCGGCTCATCACCTCCTGGGCACCTTCTTCTCCACCAAAAGATGCGGGCCGGGGTGAGGAGCTCTATGACATGAAGGGCTGTCCGGTGGCGCTGTAGCAGATCCATCTAGGACACCTTACACCAGCAGTCCCACATGTACCGACTTACCCGGCTCCTCACCTTTTGAGCACCCTTTCCACCAAAAAATGCAGGGCCGGGGTGAGGAGCTCAATGACATGAAGGGCTGTCCGGTGGCGCTGTAGCAGATCCATCTAGGACACCTTACACCAGCAGTCCCACATGTACCGACTTACCCGGCTCCTCACCTTTTGAGCACCCTTTCCACCCAAAAAATGCAGGGCCGGGGTGAGGAGCTCAATGACATGAAGGGCTGTCCGGTGGCGCTGTAGCAGATCCATCGAGGACACCTTACACCAGCTGTCCCACATGTACCGACTTACCCGGCTCCTCACCTTTTGAGCACCCTTTCCACCCAAAAAATGCAGGGCCGGGGTGAGGAGCTCAATGACATGAAGGGCTGTCCGGTGGCGCTGTACCAGATCCTCGACCTCTCCATGGCGTGCCGCCTCGTCTATATGCACACGCCCGGGGAGCAGGTGGTGCGGTCGGGCGTGCAACTGACGGCGGGTGAGAGCGCGTCCCCTTGCTCATACATGCATTCGTAGTTACGCGGTGTTACGCAGTGTGCATGCTGCCTTGTCATGCCACCAGCATACCATGCCATGTCACCATGCCATGCCGCCTCGTCTACATACACACGCCCGGGGAGCCGGTGGCGCGCTCGGGCGTGCAGCTGACGGCGGGTGAGGGGGCGAGGGCTCTCTTGCTCGTGTGTGTATAAACTTGGTTATCCATGCCTGGCACCATGCATGCGAGCCTTGCATGCGTGCCATGCATGCGAGCCGCCATGCATGCGTGCCATGCATGCGCACGCCTGGGGAGCCGGTGGTGCGCTCGGGGCGTGCAGCTGGCGGCGGGTGAGGGGCAAGGCTCTCTCGTTCGTACATTTATACTTGGTTGTGGTTATGCTTGGCTCCATGCATGCGAGCCGCCATGCATGCATGCCGCCATACGAGTGTGCCATGCACGCACACGCCCGGGGAGCCGGCGGTGCGCTCGGGGCGTGCAGCTGACTGCGGGGATATATTCAAACTGATACATTCAAACTGATATATTCAAACTGATATATTCAAATTGATATGCAGTGTGCATGCCTCCATGGCTCCCCCCGCCGCCACCATGGCCCCCCCCCGCCCCCCGCGGCACCCCCGTGACACCCCATGCGCTGAACACCCCTGAACAGCCCACTCACACCCGCGTGACAGGCACGCTCGACGCACCCGTCGGCATCATCACCGCCGCCTACCTCTCGGCACACTCGCATGCACACACATGCACACACGCGCACACACACACACACACACACTCTCAACAGGCACGCTCGACGCACCCGTCGGCATCATCACTGCCGCATACCTCTCGGTTGCAATGCACGCACACACACATACACACACACACACACACACACACACACATCACAAACACAATGTGCTGCCCACCACCACCACCACACACGCACGCACGCACTCCCACCAGGCACGCTCGACGCACCCGTCGGCATCATCACTGCCGCATACCTCTCGGCTGCCGGCGTGTCGCGGCTGGCCGTGGATCTTCCCGAAATCGCCGACCAGTGCATCTCGATCTTCCACAAGGCACGTGTGTGGTCGATTCTTCAGTCTGTTGGACACCTTTGGTGGCGTAGTATTGTCTGTGTGTGCGTGTGTGTGTGTGTGTGTGTGTGTGTGCGTGCGTGTGCGTGTGTGTGTGTGTGTGTGTGTGTGAGAGAGATGGAGAGATCTTGAGGAAGTGTGTGAGGAAGACCTTGCGGTTGTACCCTAAACATCAACCGAAGAGACAGTTGCACCACAGTCACCATCTGCATGCGCAGGTTGCATCTCAGGAGCTGTCTCCCTAGGCAGGCTACCTAGTGGAGGCGTCTGCCTGCCGTGCCCTCTCCCTCTCGTGCTACACAAAAACGACCCTGCCTCCCTGCCCTCTGCTCCTGTCAGACATTGTTTTGCTGACGAAATGGTCACGTGCGCAGGTCGCATCTCGGGAGCTGTCCCCCGAGGCAGGCTATCTAGTGGAGGCGTCTGGTTCGTTGGCTCAGCACAGACAACGCCCCGCACACAAACAACCCCTGTGCTTCAAGGCTGAGCGTGAATACTGGGCGCACGCACAGGTTGCATCTCGGGAGCTGCCCCCCGAGGCCGGCTACCTGGTGGAGGCGTCTGGTCAGCTCTTGCTTTCTCTATTTTGCTAACACACAAGCAACCCTGCCTCCCCACACTCGGTTCCCTCCCTCTGCTCCCCCCTCTGCTCCCTCCCTCTGCTCCCTCCCTCAGCTCAGACCCTTGTTTGCTGGTTTTACAGGTTTTACACGTACGCGCCCCGAGGACCCCGGGGCGTGATTTAAGGCCTAGACTACACGTCTAGGGGAGCTCTACTAATAGAGCCCGCAAGGCCACGCAGCGCGCCAGCCTACCAGTAGAGTGTGTTTCCTAGGAATTTGTGATAGATCTTGTTTGCTGACACAGCAGTTTCCGAATGAGCAGGTTGTCTCGCGAGAGCTGTCCCCCGAGGCTGGCTACCTACTGGGGATGCCTGCCTGCCTTGCTCCCTCCCGTGCTACCACACAAATGACCCTGCCTCCCCTCCCTCTGCTCCTCTCAGAAACTTTGTCGCTAGCACAATACGTTCCGACTTGAACACGTGTGCAGGTCGCGTCTCGGGAGCTGTCCCCCGAGGCCGGCTACCTAGTTGAGGCGTCTGGTCAGCTCGTGCTTGCTGCGTTCACGTCCCCGATGAGCGCACTGCGATGGTGCCTCGCTTGCCAGTCGGCCATGCTGCTGCAGGTGCGTGTGTGTGTGTGTGTGTGTGTGTGTGTGTTTGAGGCCCCGATGAGCACACTGCGATGGTGCCTCGCTTGCCAGTCGGCCATGCTGCTGCAGGTGCGTGTGTGTGTGTGCGTGCGTGTGTGTGTGTGTGTGTGTGTGTGTTTGAGGCCCCGATGAGCGCACTGCGATGGTGCCTCGCTTGCCAGTCGGCCATGCTGCTGCGGGTGCGTGCGTGTGTGTGTGTGTGTGTGTGTGTGTGTGTGTGTGTTTGAGGCCCCGATGAGCGCGCTGCGCAGGTGCCTCGCTTGCCAGTCGGCCATGCTGCTGCAGGTGCGTGTGTGTGTGTGTGTGTGTGTGTGTGTGTGTGTATGTGTGTGTGTGTGTGTGTGTGTGTTTGAGGCCCCGATGAGCGCACT
>VFSX01000019.1:875652-908152 GCA_016618255.1 Chlamydomonas sp. UWO 241 | reverse complement strand
CGGGCGTGTGGGCGGCGGCGGCGGCGGCGCGGCCGGCAGCTTCCACGGCGGCGGCGGCAGCTTCTTCAAGCGCGACAGCTTCAACTCGACGATGCTCGCGGGGCTGGGGGGCACGCTGGGCACGCTGGGCGCGCTGCATGAGGTGCCGTCGAGCGTCGAGGCGCCCGGCAGGTGCGTGTGGGCGTCGATGTTCCAGTCCGCCAGGCGCCTGTGATTGCGCATTAGACCCTAGGAGGGAGGCCGGCAGCTGCCAAAACTATATCCCTACAAGCGTGCCGTCTGCCATCACGAAGGCTGTGCACGCGGTGCGTGCCTCAACGCATGCAACCAGGAAGTGTGTGTGTGTGTGCCCTCATCGCGTCGCGGTCGCTCTGCTCCCCCGCATGCCCCCTCTTCCCACCCACCCTACCCCCCACCCACCTTACCCACCCACCACCCACCCACCCACCCACCCACCCATCCACCCATCCACCCACCCACTCACTTCCCAGTCGCAGCGTCACGAGCGGCAGCTCATCAGGCGATGGTGGCGGTGGCGGCGGTGGGGGCGGTGGCGGAGGTGGCGGAGGTGGTGGCGGAGGTGGAGGCGGCGGCGGTGGTGCGCTCCTGTCGCTCCTGTCCAAAGACTGTGAGGATGACACAGCGGCAGGGACGGACGTGGCCGTCGCCGACGCAGCAGCTGCTGGGCCTGCTGTGCCTGCTGGGCTTGGGCAGCCAGAAGTCGGGGCAGAGCAGGCGAGCGGCTCTGGCGGATGGCACACGCACGGCCCTGCTCCTGCTGCCCCTGCTGCTGCTGCTGCTCCAGCCGCGCCTGCTGCGCCCGCTGCGCCTGCTGCACCCGCCGCGCCCGCCGCGCCTGCTGCACCCGCTGCGCTTTCTGCACCGGCTGTGCCTGTCGCATCTGCGGCATCAACTCCGCCTACTGCACCTGCTGCGTCGGCCGCGCCGGCTGCGCCCACTGCGCCTGCCGCGCCTGCTCCCCCTGCGCCTGGGCCAGGCGGCAGCACGGGGCAGCGGGGCGAGGGGCCGGCGCAGGTCACGTCGGAAAGCGGGAGCTGGAGGAGCAGCGCTGGGCAGGCTCTGGGGGCGGAGCAGCAGCGGGGCAGCAGCGTCGAGCGGCAGGCAGCGCCGGAGAAGGCAAGGGCAGCTGGGGCGGTACAGGGCAGCAGCGCTGGGCAGGCTCTGGGGGCGGAGCAACAGCGGGGCAGCAGCGTCAAGCGGCAGGCGGCGTCGGAGAAGGCAAGGGCAGCTGGGGCGGTGCAGGGCAGCAGCGCTTGGCAGGCTCTGGGGGCGGAGCAGCAGCAGGGCAGCAGTGTCGAGCGGCAGGCAGCACCGGAGAAGGCAAGGGCAGCTGGGGCGGTGCAGGGCAGCAGCGCTGGGCAGCTAGGGACGGAGGAGCAGCGGAGGGCAGGTGGGGCTACAGCGCAGGGCAGCAGGGGCATCAGTGCAGAGCTGGGGGCAGTGACGCTCGGACAGGCGGGCGCACCGCAGCCGACGACAGCTGCTGCTGGCGGCCAGGCTCCCCCCACATCATCTGCCACTGCTGCTGGCGCCAGTGCTAGCGGTGCCGGCGAGCTCCAAGCGTCTGGGCATGAGGCAGTGGGGGAGGGCGAGAGGGCAACGGACATCGCAGCGACGGGCCGCGGCGGCGTCGCAACAGGCAACGCAACAGGCGCGTAACAGGCGCAACAGGCGCAACAGGCGACGCAACAGGCGCAACAGGCGACGCAACAGGCGCGTAACAGGCACAACAGGCGATGCAACAGCGGCGCCCCTCCCTCCAGGCGGCGCCCCTTGCGCTGCACGTCGGCCTATTCGCGTCAGATCAGACCGTGCAGATCTATTACAGGCACCCGAGCCTCCGGGCCTACTAGGCCCCCGTGTATCGAGGGTTGCTGTCACGGGACCTCAGCCCTAGCACTAGCTTACGGCCACATCAACAGATCTCAAAGAGAGTTGTGGCACTGCCCCGTGTCACGTGTGGTGGTTCTCGTCAAACTCGTGGCACGTGGGTCGGGGTGGGGAGCTGGTCTCCATGGGCCCACTGGAGAGGCTCCAGCCGGCACACCGCTGTGACGCGTGCGTCGTAGCCGGCCGAGATCAATTGAGTGTTCAAATACATTTTCATGTCGCGTTGAGCCGCGTGACCAGACATGTATTACTACTAATTACCTACAAGTGCCCCTACCAGTGCCGCGTGTGTGTGCGTGTGTGACGTGTGTAGGGGTTCCATTTCCTGGGGATTTTTGGGGTTCCTTGTGAAGGAGACGAGCTGAACTTTCTCGGCGTTTCGTTATCATCCTAACCTTGTGACTACAGTAGCTCACTTGAAGATAGAAACTGTAGAAATTTCGAATCAGGACACTGTAACTTTTGCCCTCCAGATCTGCCCCCTTCAAGCCCAGCCCAGCCCTCCAGCCGCCCAGATCCCAGCAGATCCGTCGTCGCCTGTGGCGGTTGGTTGTAGCAGTTAGCCACCTCCCATCCCAGCAGCAATCTGCAACATCTGGCTGAGGTACTAGTACTACCTGGGACCAGCCGCCACACCTCTCTGTGTGTGATATCTGCCGCGCACGCCAGCAGCGCGCCAGGAACAAAACAAATCAAAAAAAGCACGTGGTAAAAGAGTGGCACCACTCTCTGTGCGCCAGTTCGACATTGATACTCCCAACAGGAATACGAGGGCGTGGGGTGCAGATGAGGCGAGGGTCTGTTTGGGCACCCTTTTGGGTGGATTCCCACACCCTGTATGTGATCCTCATGTGGGCTCCTCACCCATCGTCCCCAGAACACTCTGAACGAACTTTGTTCAGGCGTTCAGCGACTCGCAGTCCCATTGCGATCACATCACTATCCAAGAAGCGTGAAGCAGTACAGCCTCCATCATGTCGCGGGCATCGCGTGCCGTGACGCCTTGTGAGCGGGGATGCTCGTGAAGGGAGCCTCGCTGTTTGGTGGAGGAGGAGGGGGGTGCGGGCAGCCAGGGGGTGGCTGCGGACCTTTGCCCGCCGTCGTGCGGACACGCCTGGCGTGCACTATCACCACGATGCCGCAGTTGAGACGACTAACGTTGGCAACGGGATGGCGGATGACTACGAGATGGGCAACAAGCCCTACGGCGCCGCGTTCAACACAGCGCGCGCTCATGTTGCCGAGGGGGTCGATGGCGATGATGACTTGGTGGCCACCATGCCCAAGGCGGGAGGTGAGGCTGGTCCTGGCTGCTGGAGGGGGGGTGGTCGAGGAGGGAGGCTCTTACGGTGTTGGCCTGCCTGCATGCCTCATGCCCAGCATCCGTGCTCCTGCCATGCGCATCCCCTCCTGCACGTCCCCCACCCCACCACCACCTCCCTCCCCCCAGGGAGCGTGCCCGAGGGCTACCCCACCCGCCGCCGCAAGATCGACTCAAGGGACAGCGTGGCGTCGAGCGTGAGCAGCAGCGCCGCGCCGGCGACCGGCAACATTCTGGACAGGCTTGCCAGGCACAAGCGCGAGAAGATGATCAGCGCGCAGGGGCGGCTCAACCCGTGCACGCACGCGACCACGCACCCGGACAAGGACCCAGAGAACACGACGCCGGTGCGTGGTACTTGGTTGCTTGGTTGGCGGGGCGGTCGGTATGGCGTGCCAGGCGCGCAAGGGTTGACCCTCACGAGGAGGCTGGTCGAGCAGATTATGGGCGCGGCGGCGGGCGGCGTGGGGTCGTGGGCTTGGGCGGGGCGGGACTGGGCACACGCATGGGGCTCGACGGGCACACACGCGCCAAGGCACGCACGAGGCGCGCCCGCGACCAATGCGCATCGACAGCGCGCGCGCCCGCGACCAACGCGTTCGACAGCGCTCCCTACCACCCACTGGTGCTGCCAAGGGTGCTGCAGCCCCCCCTGGCCAGTGATTTTCTTTACAGTTTTTTTCTTTTAGGAGCCGCTGAAGCTTGCGCTGAGGTGCGGTGGTTCCTCTGCGGCCCCAGACTGCCCCACACACTTGAACAAAAAAAACTCCTGGCCATTCCTCGACTTGAGTTGTCAGAAGCCAAATGGCTCCCAGGAGACCACAACAAAATGGCTGCCCCTGGCCCAGCCCTAACCCACGTATGAATGAAAAGACCCGCCCCCCGCCCTCCTCGCAGGACGCTGGCAGCCCCAAGCGCCAATTCCTACTCGCGCTGCCTCTCCTCGCCATCATGGGCGGCTTCATCGCGATCGTGTGCCTCGGGGCTGGCCGCTTCCACGAGTCGGAGTACGGCATCGGGTGGCGCGCGCTGTCGCATGCGCAGCCGTTTGCGATGACGCTGGTGGGCGACCCGACGGTCGTGTCCACCAAGCTCGTGCTGCCCCCGTGGGAGGAGCAGGCGATTGACTACTCGACCGGCGTCTACGAGATGATGCCGACGCAGGGGTACCGCCGCCGCCTCGCCTCGCTCAACGCCGCGCACAAACGCCTCGGACAGATGCTCGCCATGCCCTACGCGTCCAGCCGCTCGCTGCTGTCCTCCTCCAAGGTCGAGATCGACGCCACGTCCCTCCCCGTGCTCCAGATCTTTGTCTGCCAGAACCTAACGGGTGCCGCGAGCCCCGCCGACTTCACGCCCATCGCGCCCGCGAGCACCTGCGGGTACAAGGCCGACGCGTCCGTCGACTGCGTGATCACGCAGAAGAATGTTGTGCGCGTCGACGCGTCGCTGCCCTGCTACATTGTCGTGCGCATCCTGGCGCCCAGCTCCGCGTCGGAGCCCGAGCTCACCGCGTCTGTGTACATCGAGCCGACGCAGATGGGCACGTTTGGGCTGTACAAGGAGTGGATCGCGCTGTGCATCGTCGGCCTCGTGCTGCTCGGCATCGCGTTTGAGGTCTTCAACCGCACGTGGGTCGCGTTCTGCGGCGCATTTATGATGACCGGCCTGCTCATGATTGCCAATATCACGCCCGACCTGCACACGGTGCTCTCGTGGCTCGACTTTGGGACGCTCGGCCTGCTCTTTGGCATGATGGTCATCGTGGGCCAGCTGCAGCGCACCGGCGTCTTCGAGGTCATGTGCGCCATGTGCCTCAGGGCCTCCAAGGGCAACCTGCTGTACCTGACCCTCTACCTGTGCCTCATCACCGCGTTCCTCTCGGCGTGGCTCGACAACGTGACGACCGTGCTGCTGATGATCCCGATGACGACCGCGGTGTTCCATGCCATGGACCGCGACCCGGTGCCGCTCCTGATCGCGCAGGCGATGCTCTCAAACGTGGGAGGCACGATGACCATGATCGGAGACCCGCCGAACATAATCATCGGTAACGAACTTCGGAACACGATCGGGTTCATCGACTTCCTCGAGAACCTCGCCCCCGGCGTCCTGATCGCGATCCCCTTTGCACTGCTCACGCTCGTGCTCCTCTTCAAGAAGGAGCTGACAGGACGTGTCGATGACTTTGACCGCATCATCGGGATCGTCGACAAGGCCAAGATCAAGGACTGGGCGCTCTTCTGGAACTGCATCTTTGTCGTCGGCGGCGTCGTCCTCGGCTTCCTGCTGCACCCCATCCACCACCTGAACCCAGCGTGGATCGCGCTCGTGGGCGCGCTCGTCCTCGTGCTGCGCGTCGAGCGCCATGACGCGCACGCCGTGCTGCACGCGGTCGAGTGGGACATGCTCCTGTTCTTCGCGGGTGCGTCGGGAGGGCAAAATAAAGGCACCAAAACCTTGCACCCCAGCCTCCACCTGGTTGGGCGCCCTCTGTGCACGAACCACCGCGCACACGCGCACGCACGCACGCACCCTCGCCCACGTGAGCGCAGCCAGTAAGCGCATAGGCGCACAGGCGGTCGAGGCACACAGGCGGTCGACACAAACGCTCAGTGACCCGCGCCACACGCACCTGACACACACGTGGCACACGCCACGCCGCAGGCATGTTCATCATGGTGGAGGGCGCGATGGAGCTGGGCCTCATCCGCAAGATCGCCGCCTTCCTCACGCTCATCATCGACACGGCGCCAGTCGCGTCGCAGCAGATCGCGGCGATCGAGGTCATCCTCTGGTTCTCTGCCATCTTCTCCGCGCTTCTCGACAACATCCCCTACACAATCACGATGGTGCCGGTCATCGAGACGCTCGCGGCAAGCAACCCAAACCTCTCGCTGCCCGTGCTCGCGTGGGCGCTTGGTAAGTAAGCGGTGTGGGAGGCGGAGGAGGGGGCGGGGGAGGGGGTGGGGGCTGTTGGAAACAGGCGCCGGAGGGGGCGGGGCATCTGGGGCAGTTGGCGGCGACGGGGGGGGGGGGCATTGAAGGGGGAAGTGTGCCTCTTTGTGCTTGCGTGGGCGCTGGTAAGTGACACGGGGAATGATACGGGGCGTATCCCTTGAAGCACTGGGGGCCATCCTGGAACGTGCTCCCAGGGGCAGAATCTGGGTGTGCTAATCTGCCCCGCTCGTGTCGGCCCCGTCGGTCGGCCCACCTGAGTTCAAATCGAAACTTGAGGTGTGGGCCACTCACCACTAAACCAAATATGCCTGGACAGGCCTAAGACCCAACCTTCTGAGACTGTCCCCAAATTTTGCAGGAACCCAGTGTTGAGGGAGGTGTGGGGGTGTGAACACAGGAGTCTCCTATGTGTGTGCTAATTTACCCCGCCTCCTCCTAGCGATCGAGACTGAACGCTAGGAGTCCTCGAGCATGCGCGCTGTATGTCGGTGAACTCAAGTCTGATGTGGCTACACATCGGCTGATACGCCAGAATACGACATGACGGGCCGTTGACTAGGAAGTCCTTGTTCACGTGTGCGCTCACAGACGCAACTCACACGAACGCTGCCCCCACTCTCTTCCCCCCTCACAGCCTTTGGAGCGTGCCTCGGCGGCAACGGCACCCTCATCGGCGCGTCGGCCAACATCGTCACGGTCGGGCTCGCCGAGAAGGACGGCCACCACATCTCGTTCGTCAAGTGGCTGTACGCGGGGGTGCCCGTCATGGTCGTCACGGTGGCTGTGGCCAATGTGTACATGCTCGTGCGCTATGGGATCTGAGGGGGGTGAGGAGGACCTCTCTCTCCTTGGCCGCCTCTTTGGAGGTGCCAGGAAGGTGGTGCGTAGGCACAGGGTGCCCCCCCCACCACCACCACCACCACCAACCCCCACCCCACACAAACTTACCTAAACACAAATACAGAGGGGAGGTTCGTGCAGACGGAGTCGTACGCACGGCAGCAGGAGCGCCTCCCCCGATTGACTGCATACAATGCGTTGGAATAAACCTTATTCCACTCAAGTATTGGTGGTGGTTTCAAGAGATTATGGCTTCGTACTCATGATGGCACACAGTCATGACGCATGCAAGAAGACTACTCGATAAAGTGCAGGTGCCGCCTCTGCGCCAAGCGCGCGCGTCTGCATAGTTGTCCGACTGGTGGCTGCGAGGATAATAAAGAGAGTTTTCTGGGCTGGCCTGTGAATCAGTGGGCAAGTTAATAATGCACGGCTCCTTGGAACCGCAGGCACCACTTATTTCGTGACGTTTTGGCCGCCACCAACTCCCATGGCCACTGCAAGACCGCGATGACCAGGGCCGTGTGTTGTTCGATGCAAGTTGGTGAACAGCGCTCACCATCCAAATGAAACCCTGCCAGGATTCTACCCCCCCCCCCCCCCAATGACATGCGCTACAGTAACTTGGCAGCCTGGAGGTAAACATTTCAAAGACGTATGCTGAAGTAGTTCGGCATTTTAAAGACGCAGGCCGTTGTAGCTGTAAACATTTCAAAGACGCAGGCTGTGACACACTAGGCGACCACGCGCTCGCTCCCTCTGGCCGTGATCCTCGCGCCTACCGAGTCGCAGCCCGGCTCGCTCCCTCCAGCTGTGTTTCTCCCCACCTCCTGGGCCATGTGGACAAGCCAGCACTCGTACCATCATGCACTGGGCCTGAACGCCCTGGACCCAGCCACTGCCTAGAATCAGGCCTGCTTCTGCAGCTCAATCGTTCAACGTGGCTCAAGCATGATGCGCTTTCGTTTCAGTATCTCAACAAATTACATCCCAGTTCATCATAGGAGTGCCTAACGCCAACCCTGGCGGCCGACACCTATCGGCATTTGCGTCACCACGACTGTGCATCCATCAGCATCATCAACGAAAGTGCAGTGCCGCATCCAGGCGCTGCCACAGCCCCGCCTGCTGCTCGCAGCTCCAGCAGCACCGACCGCCGGCGTCACCACTGCTGCACGCAGCGCAGCCCAGCCGCCCGCCCTCCTGCTGCGACACCTGCTGCTGTGGGTGCGCCTGCACCCACGCACCCGCGTCGCTCCGGCGGGCGGTGCCAGCAGGCGCAGACGCCGCCGCGCGCGCAGCAGGCGGCGCGTCCGTGCCCACGCCCACGACCGCACCACTACCGCCGCCCGACCCAGCCGTCACCAACTGCACGCCCCCGCCTCGACCTCCTCCGCCGCTGCCGCTGACGCGCCTGTCCATGCCGATGAGGGGCAGCGCGCGCGCGACTGCCTCCGCCTGGCCGGCCGTCATCAGAGGCAGGGAGAAAGGCGAGGGAGCGGAGCGTAGAGGGGAAAGCCGCGACGCGAGCGCGGACGCAAACACGCCCGCCCACAGCGCGTCTGGACGGAAGCGTAGCATCGCCAGGCCCTTGGCGAGAGTGAGGAGCTCAGCCGCGGACGCGCCTGCGTGCGAGCACGTGTGAGGGGTGCAAGCGCGCGTGTGAGGGGTGTTGTTGAGTCAGAAGTGCACTTGGGAGCTCGCTCAGTGAGTGGCCCATTCACAGGGGGCTGTGCAGAGGCCCTAGAAGAGGGTGAGGAGCTCGGCCGGGGATGCGCCTGCGCGCGCGCACATGTGAGAGGTGCACGCACGCATGTGAGGGGTGCCATTGAGTCAGGGGTGCACGTTGGAGCACACTCAGTGAGGGGCCCATTCACAGGGGGCTATGAAGAGGCCCTTGGCGAGGGTGGGAAGCACCCTCAGTGAGGCTCTGTCACGAGGCCCTTGGCGAGGGTGGGGACGCGTCTGCGCGAAAGTGCCAAGTGATGACGACAATCAGTCAAGATCAACCGAAGCGAAGCACACTCACGCAACTCAAGCTCAACGTACTGAACGAGCAGCGCGCGCGTTCACGCATCGGGGGGGTGGTAGCGCAGCCGGCCCTCCTCCTAGAAACCCAGGACCCCCATCACATATGCATACGCGCGCGCACCATGTCACCCATGCACGTGCGCAACTATCGACCCACCCGGGAGCAGCTCGACGCACTGAACTAGCAGCGCGCGCGTCCACGCCTCGGGGGGGCGGTAGCGCAGCCGGCCGAGCGACCACAGCACGAGCGCGACGGTCTGCGCGGTCAGCCCGGCCGACGCCCGCCTCCCTCCTGTCCCCCCCCGTTGCCCCCCTGCCCCTCCTCCGTTGCCTCCGCCAGGTCCCTCCTGCGCGCCACCAAGCTGCGCCGCACCCCCGCCTGGCCCCACCGTCCCGCGTGCACCGCCATCTGTACCGCCTGCTGCGGTACCCTCGTCCGCCCTACCGCCCGCGGTACAGTCCTCGGGCGGCACGAGCGCCCTCAGCAGCGCAGACACCAGCTGCGGGCGCGGGCGGTACCCCGCGCGCGCAAACGCGTAAAGCGCCAGGCACGCGCCCTGCGGGGCCAGCGTGCCGCCGCCCCCCCCTCCTCCGCTGTGAGTCTGCCCGCCCTCGGCGCCCGCATCGTCCGCAGCAGACGCCGCCAGCGCGGCGCGCGCGCCCGCGACGAGTAGCAGCGGCGACTCCCCCAGCCACCCGAGCCGGGTGAGCGACCACAGCAGCACGGGCGCCACGCGCGAGGGGTCGCTGGCGGCGCGCGCGCGCGTGGGGTCGGTCTCGGCACCCCGGCCGTGGGTGCCCGAGGCGTCGTGTTCAGCGTGGCTGTGGTGTCCGAGCTGCTGCTGTTGCGTCGGCGCGCCGTCTTCGAGTGCTGCGTGCGCGGCAGCGAGCAGCTGCGCGCGCAGCGCGGGCACCGGCTGGAAGCGCAGCGTGGCGAGCGCCCACAGCGCGTTGGCCACGTCCTGCGGCCCCGGGTGCGCGCCGCCGCCGCCACCGCCTGTGCCCGCACTCCCCCGCTTGCTGGTCGCACCGCTGCTGCCGCCGCCGCCGCCACTGCCGCCGCTGCTGTTGCCGCTGCTGCTGCCGCCGCCGCTGCCGCTGCTGCCGCTGCTTCCGCTGCTACCGCCCACTAGCTGCGACACCAGCACGTGGAGCGCCCGGGCGTCGACGCGCGTCGACGTCGCGCCGAGCGCCCACAGCATCTGCGTGGTACAAGCGCGGGCTGGTTAGTGAGGGGCTGGGTTTGCTTGGTTACTAGCTTGGGATATTTATTTAGGGGTGAAGGTAGGGCGCAGGCAGGGCTAATGGCTGAGGGCCGGGTTCAGGTGCGTGAACGTCAGCATGCCCCCCACCCTCTCCCCCCCCATGCCCCCCCACAACAACGGCCCATCGACCGACCTGCGCTGCGTCGCGCGGCGTCACACGCGCAGCAGCCGTGTTTGACGTCAGCAGCGGCGCAAGCATGTCGCGCGCCCACTCGGCGCCAGGCGCGCAGCGCAGCACCGTGAGCGCCCACAGGCACGTCGCGAGATCCTGCGCGTTATGGTGGCGCGCGGTGGCGGCGGCGCGCGCGCGCGCCGCCGACAGCCACGCGTCGCCTGCACGCGCACACGTGTGCGGATGGAGGGGGGGGGGCAGGTTGGGGCAGGACAGGGGCGATGTGTGTGCGCGAGCGCACGTGCTTCCTTCTTGCAGGCCAACACCCCTAGTGAACCATCACCCCACACCAGTGATTCCGTTAAGAAAGTGAAAGTGGCTCAACCCAGACCTCACGCTCACTTTTTCAAACTCAACCCGTCGGCGTTTGGGAAGGGGGGGGGGGGCAAAAAGTGTGAACAGTCGATTTTTACTGAAAAGGTCGAACTTCGCGCTATCTCACGCCCCGCAACGCCGGCCCAAAGCAGCCATTCTCGCCCCGCAGATGCATTTTTGCGGGGGGCGGGGTGGCAAATGGAAACGCTGCGCCCCATCGATGAACGTAGTGGAATTCGACAGGGATTATCCAGGTGCCCATGCATGCAGTTTAGGGAGGGGCTAGCTAGACGCAGGTGTCGTCCCTCTCTCAGTTCGCCATCGTCGCCATCGCCGCCCACAACAGAACCACTGCGCCCCACGCGATTTGTTTGGTTTCAACGGCCCCCCACCTGGGTGCGCGCGCAGCGTGGCCTTGCGCGCTCTACTTGTAGAGCCCCCCTAGACGTGCAGTCTATGCCTTAACTCACGCCCCGGGGTCCTCCGGGCGCGTACATGTACAAAACATGTTAACAGGAGTGCCATTTGTCATCCGCCACTACACTCTCTCTCTCTCGGTTTCTCCGTCTCGACGACATTCGGTGCGGTGCATTCCACGTCTCGGAAGGCTGTCGGAGACATGATTAGCTACGGAGGATAGCAGGATTTCCGTCGCCTTGCGGGACCCTCCTCCCTTCTCCTCACACAACTCCGACCCAGGCCCCCGTGTGCTCCTTAGCAAGGCCTCGCCAGGCCATGTAGACGTCGTCAGCCTCCACGTGCGTTCGCTGAAGGGTGATGCACGCCGCGCCGGCGTCACACCCTACACTCTTTCGAAAAAACGAGTCATCCGCCCCGCCCCGCCCGGACGCCGCCTCGCCTGCTCCCCTCCCTACCCAGCCTCCTATTTGAGCCCCGGCTACTCGCCCCCCCCCCAAGAAACCCTGGGTTTCATTCGCGTTTCGGGACGTCGGAACGGGCGACACGGTCCACACTGGGAGCCTTCCCCTGAGGACAAATGGAAAAAACTGTAAACAACCCCCACCTGGGTGCACACTCAGCCGCGCGAGCGCCCACAGCGACTGCGACAGGTCCCTCGGCGACGTCTCGCCCATCCCCCCCCGGGCGGCCGCCAGCCAGGCGGACAGCCACCCGCCGCCGCCGCCGCTGCCGCTGCCGCCGCTGCTGCCGTCGGCGTCATCGGCGCTGCCGCCGTGCGACGCGATGCCGCCATGCTGCCACTGCCTCGGGCGGCTGCTGCTGCCGCTGCCACCGTCGGCGTCACCGGCGCTGCCGCCATGCGACGCGATGCCGCCAGCACGCCACCGCCACTGGGGGCTGCAGCTGTCGGCAAGGCACGCGACGCCCCACAGCGAGGTCGCCAGCTGGCGCGGCGTCATCGCGTGCGCGCGCGCGCCCAGCTGCATCGCGGCTTCCCCCAGCCACGCGTCCATCAGAGCCGGCTGCGGCGCTGCGTCTGCTGCCTGCTGCTGGCCCCGGCTGCTGTTGCTGCTACTGGCACCCGGCTGCTGCTGTCGGCCGCGGCTGCCCGCTGCTACTCGCCCCGGCTGCTCATATGTGGCGGCGCCTGCATGGTGGTGGTCGTGCGCCCTCGTCGCGGCAGCCACGACCTTTGCTGCGGCCCACAACGCGGCCGACAGCTGCGCGCAGGTGAGCTGCGGGAGGTGCGGCTGCAGGGGGGGGGGCAGCAGGGGAAGGAGTAATGAGAACTGGGCCATGGTCAACATGGGGCCATGATCAATGTGGGGCAAGTTATCCTTTCATCGGAGGACTTCACCCTAGGGGTTACTTGCTCGAAGGGGGGGTGGGGGGGCGAGCTGCGTGAGATGCGGCTGCAGGGCAGGGGGCAGCAGAGGAGAGAGTAGGAGTTCTCCTAGTGAGTACTGGCCAGGTCCTAGTCAAAGGGGCTCGATTAACGGAGGCGCGTTCTCGTCGCCGAGCCCTGGACCCAGCAATGCGGCGCTGCTGGTGACGAGGATCTCCGTGCCGCTGACGAGCGGGGTAAAATACGACTGGCCTGGCTCCTGCTAGACTGCCCCTCGGTGGAACACTTCAGGAGCGGCTTGCCGGCGCTGCCATGGCTTGGCGAGTAGCCGCGGCGCTGCCGCGGCCCGTGCTGGGAGACGGCCCTTATCCTCCCCCCATGCAGGACGCCATGCGGCACCGATCTCGACGAGTTGATCGACGAGCGGAGGAGCTGGCGCCCGTCAATGCATGCTGGACATTGGTCAAGATGGCTGCCCGTGGAGGCGGGCTACCATCACGGCTTCAGCGGTGGTGACCGCCGAGGCAACACAGAGTAAATCCGCTTCACCAATCGCAGCGTTCGTCACCGCGCTCATCCTCGGGGTCGCTCGTCTGCCGGTGACTGGCGTTGGAAGGTCTTCAGGCAGCCTCCATGACAACTCTGTCGTCCATGCCCCCCTGGAGGGTGGGACCTGGCCATGCATGAGGCATGGGGCGCCGGCTGAGCCCCATGCAAACGAGAGCTGGACAGCCATGCACTGCCAGGCGGGGACCGTTCCAGTCAGCGCCAGTCGGCTCTGCCGGCTTGACTGGCCACAAGGCCACTACTGTGACCCTGAGGAAGGTCCTCTCCTATATGCTCCTTGCCAGACATGTCTCTCAGAGACCGCTGTTTGGGGTAGTCTAGCCGGCGGGAGCGGTAGTCTATTGGCCGGGAGCCGGCGGTTCTCTAGTACACTCAAGTGGGCTGGAGTATCGGCGGGTGATCTCTAGTAGAAGAGTAGCCTGCTTAGCTGGAAACCCCGTGTTACTTGTTACCTAGTCAAAATGTGGGGTTGATTATCACTGGGTGTCCTAGTGGCTACGCGCTCCGGTGGCAGAGCAGGTAGACTCGACAAGGAAGACGTGGGTGAAATCTGTTGTGGTTTCTAGCTACCCTGACAACCACCAGCGGCCCCCCCCACACACCACACACTTACACACCACACACACACGCTTGCACACCTGCAGCGCAGCCAGCATTGGGCCGACGCGCCGCGGACGCGCCCCGTGCGCCACGACTGCTCCCTGCAGCTGCCGCACCGCGCGCTTGAGCGTGATGGCTGGCGCCACGGCCGGGTCGGGTGCGACAGGTGGGGCGCCCGGGTGTGCACCAGGCGGTGATTCCGGCGCAGGCGCTGCGAGAGCCGCGGCGCTCTCGCCAACTGCGGCGGACGCGGTTGCAGGAGCAGGGGCGGTGGGAGCGGCGGCGGTAGCAGCAGCGGCGGGTGGCGGCGAGTGTTGGTGCTCCCACCTGCCGACACCCCACCCCTGCTGGTCCTGCTGCTGCTGCTGCTGCTGCCACCCCTGCCCCCCACCAGGCGCCCTGCTGCGCCTGTGCTGCGCCGCCGCTGCTGCTGCGGCGGCTGCCGAGTAGCCCACACCAGGGTCGCCACAAAGTAGGCGCGTGCGCAGCAGCCGCCTCAGGCTGACCGCCAGGCTTGCGCCCTGCCGCCGGTACCGCCCCGCGTCCATGTCGTGAACGTCATCCATGTGGCTGCTGCCGCAGCTGCTGCTGCTGCTGCTGCTGCCGCTGCTGCCGCCCCCGACGCGCGCAAGCCGCGACATCATGTAGCGCACGTGCGCAGCGGAGAGCGCGGAGCCGTGCGTGAGCAGGATCACACGCAGCGCCTGGGGGGATGCCGCGTCGTGGATCGCGGCGGCGAGCGCTGCCGAGTGCATCGGGGCGGGCGGCGGCAGCGCAACGGCGGCCGCAGCGGCTTCGGAAGATGACGCATGCGGCGTCGCCCGCCTGGCCGGAGCGTGCGCCACGCCGCCGCTGCTGCTGCTGCACCTGCTGCTGTCGCCCCTGTCTCTGCCGCCGCTGCCCGGACGGCCGGGCGCGCACGGGCTCGCAGGCATGGCAGCATGCGTATGCGCATGGCCGTCGGCCGCATGCATGCGCATGGCGCCACCTCGCGCAGCACCCGCCCACCCGCTGCCATCCACCCACTCTCGTCCTCTGGCAGTGACCGTGGTGCCTCCATGCGCGGGCGCCAACCATGCAGGCGATGGTCGCATGCATGCAGCAGCGAACGCCAGGTCACCACGGAATACGTGGCCCTGCACGCGAGCAGTCAGATGGACACCAGCGTGAGCGACTGGCCTCGGTTACTCGGCCTGAACACGCTGGGTGAGCAACGCAGGCAGGAGAACACGCACCACTCGCAACCCGCCACAACGCCCTGTGGTGCTCGTAGCAGCGGCTTCGCATCGTGCCTGTCTCAGTGCCACGCACGTGGCACCCGATGCCAAGCCAATTGGCGTGGCATTGCACGCCATGGCGTGCCCCAGCGGCTTTCTCGACCAGCCACTGGTATCCTCTTGGAACCCTCTGTCGGACCTGCCTCAGGAAACGCCTCGTATGTAAGCAGGTCAGCTTGTGAGGTCCTGTGGTGGAGAAAGGGGGCCAAGATGCAAGTGTGGACAGAGTTTTGTATGGTGTATTGTGGTCCTTGTATGGGTTCTTGTGGGGGACACCACGCGTCCTGACCTCGCGTATCAATTACCTCACCCTGTATGGGCGCGGGGTGCGCGATCCTGTCCCCAGGCCATTCCAGCTGTTGTCTTCTGCAGACTGGGTGGGATCTAGCTGGGTGGGCAGCCGATGGATTACAACCTCGCTCACACCAAACCAGACAGCCATCGCCGCTAGCTAGTAGCCCCTTCCCCCCACACCCGATGCAACCGGGGGGACGAGTGAGTGAGAGAACTCACTCAAGGAAGATGTGAAGGCAGGAGCAGCCAACGCCCTGGCCTGTTGACGCTCTGCACCACCCCAGCCCGCATACTGCTGCACACCAGCACGCCACAGCCGCACGCATTCGCCACCACCGCTACATCACTGCTCGCCGCTGCGCACCCCCTTCCCCCCCCGAGTGGCCGACATGGCGCCTGCCACTCGTGAGAGCCACGTTATCTCACCAACTGCGGGGACGGGTGGGGCTCAGCACTGCAAGCACACACCAGTGATTTTGTTTTCAGTTTATTTTTATTTTCTGGGAGCCGGCTCGCGGACCAACGTCCCATTAACCGCCTTGACTGCTGTATTAACGTTGACCATTGACCGTCAAATATGTGTTATTTTCAAGCCCGTGACGAGCTCTACCTGATGATATTGTCAGACTATCAAGCATCTTGGTTGGTTGAGCTCTATCTGATGGGATCGCTAGGATCCAAATGGCTCCCAATGGCTCCCAGGAGCCCAAAACAAAATGACTGGAACACACGCACCTGCGCCACAGCTGTGCCTGGTCAGTCTGCAGACTGGTCAGATCACGCTGGCCGCGGGCGTAGCCTTATAACAGCACCGCCGCCCCCGACACGCAAGCAGCTCCTTCCCCTGCCCTCCCAGCGGATCGTGAATATGGACAGGGCCTTGGTATTGTGGAGGAACTGAGCGAGGCGGCGCTGTGGGTTGAGGCATTGAACCTCTCGTCTTCACACCTCATGTCACGTAGCAGTGGCACTCCCCTACAACGATCATCAAGACGTGTGTTGGGCTTTTCACTGACAGCAACAGCCCGGCCTAGTATTGAGGGCCTCTATGTCCGTGGGGAGATCTGGCGCACACACGGCATGCAGGCGCTCGCGAGCGGACACTCTGTTGCACAGCTCGCCCAGTCATCAATGGCGGCACACCCTTCCGCCCCGCCCCCCCCCCCCCTCCCTGCATCCAGACCAGGCAGCGCCCTTTTTGACACGGTCATCATCGCCTTGGTCAGACCCCAGAAGGAGTGGGCGACGCCCACTGGGCGCACCTCCTTCACGTCAGGTCCGTTCGACCAACGCCCCGCAGGCACAAGAAGATTTTAACCACCCCCACGAAGGCACCCACGCAGTAAGAGACCCCTAGAGCCCTGGAGCTCCCACACACTCGCGTCGCCTGCCCCCCAACTTTCCCCCATACATGCGCTGCGCCCAAGCATACACACAAGCCATTTCATACACACAGCTGCCGTAATCATGCAGACCCGACGTGCTGCAAAACTCGCGGCGGAGCAGGCTGCAACTGCTGCAAGTGCTTCTGCTCATGCCGTTTTTCTTTCCCAGGATCTGTGGCTCGTGCTGTGGCCGTCGCTGGACGCCGCCGCAAAGGCAGCGCTTCGGTGCGTGTGCAGCGCCATGCGTTCCCAGGTGGATCGGTCGGTCGAGGTGGTGGCCAGTCCGACTATTGGCTTCGACGCTGCCGACCTCACCGCCGCACTGCGGCGCTGGCCTCGCGTCGCCGACATCACTCTGTTTGTGGGCGGGGGCAGCGCGGCCGTCACCATGCAGCCGCTCGCCACGGCGACGCTGACGCGGCTGACGAGCTTGACCGTTCGCGAGGTGAGTGGGCGCGCATGCATGCATGAGCCCTGCGTGCGTGCGCGAGCCTGTCCCCAGCAGTGCATGGCATGCTGCCTGGCACCTGGACACGCCCCATGCGACAGTCACCATGCGGGCATCCATGCCTGACGACGACATGCCTGGCCCCACTGACTGGACACGCCCCTTCCACCGCATCACGCGTGTTCCAGCAGCATGCGCGTCCTGACTCGTGACGCACGCGCATGCAGGCACCCACACCAGGCCAGGCTGCATGGCCCATGCCGACATTCAGCAGCACCGTGTCGGCGACGCTTCAAGTGATCGACTTCAGCTGCTGCGCCGGCCTGAACTCCATCGACGCCGTGCGCAGCTGTGAGCAGCTCAGGTCCCTGCGGATACCCGACGTCAGGGTGTCAGATCTCTCTCCGCTGGCAGCATGCCGCGAGACGTTCGAGGAGCTGTGGATGGCTGACAATGAGCAGATCGACAATCTGCTTCCCCTGAAGGCGTGCACCCCGCTGGCGAAGCTGGACATCCGCGACTGCTACTTTGAGCCAGACGAAGTGGAAGACCTGAAGCAGGTATGCCCCCAGCTGGCTGACCCGTTTTCGGTGGAGCTGGAGGGTCTGGTGCACGAGCTTCAGCCGGGCATCCCACCGTGGAGGCATGAGGTCGTGATACGTGCGCTGCTGGAGATGATGAAGAAGAAGAGCAGACCGCCATCGCCGCCGCTGGTGCTATTCCTCTTTTGGTGCAGCTGCTGGGAACTCATTCGTCGGAAGATATGCAGGCAGGAGCAGCCAACGCCCTGGCCTGCCTGGCCATCGACCATGCAGAGAACCAGTCAACCATCTCAGACACAGGCGTCATTCCGCGCCTGGTGCAGCTGCTGGGGCGTGACTCGCCGGCGGGCCTGCAAGTGTCGGCAACACGTGCATTGCGGTATCTGGCTGACGACCACACACAGAACCAGGCTGTCATTACTGCCGCTGGCGCCATTCCTCCTCTGGTGCAGCTACTGGGGCGGGAATCTTTAGCCGGTGCGCAGACGGAAGCAGCACGCACACTGGCCATCCTCACTGTCAGCCGTGATCATATCCAGACCGTTGTCGCGGCTGGTGCGATCTCACCTCTGGTGCAGATGCTAGGGCCTGACGTGCCAGAAGATGTCCAGCAGGCAGCAGCAGATGTTCTTCACAACGTCGTAGCCCATATGCTGAACCAGGACGCCGTCGTCGCTGCTGGTGCCATTCCGCCTCTGGTACGGCTGCTTGGGTCGGAATGCTCGGACGACGTGCAGACGGCCGCAGCACGTGCTCTGGGCGTCCTGGCGGCTTGGCATGCTCAGAACCAGGCCGCCGTTGGCGCTGCTGGCGCCATTCCGCTTCTTGTTCAGCTGCTGGGGCCCGACTCATCGGAAGATGTGCAGGAGGCAGCAGCTAGTGCTCTCTGCAGCCTGTCAACCAAGCATGATGCTAACACCGCAGCAATAGTCGCATCTGGTGCCATTCCCCGACTGGTGCAGCTACTGGGGCCTGAATCGCCGGCAGGCGTGCAAGAGGCTGCGGCATGTGCACTGCAATACGTGGCTATGAGCCATGACGAGAACCGGGGCGTCATCGCTGCTGCTGGCGCTATTCCGCTTCTTGTTCAACTGCTGGGGCCTGATTCATCAGCCGACGTGCTGGAGGCAGCAGCAGATGCACTGTGGATCCTCGCTGGTCTTACTGAGAACAAGGCAACCATCGTTGCCGCCGGTGCCATTCCACCCCTGGTGCAGCTACTGGGGCCTGTCTCTTCGGCAGACCTGCAGACATCCGCAGCACGCGCGCTGTCTTTCCTGGCTTGCGGGCATTCTCAGAGCCAGGCCGCCATGGTTTCTGCTGGTGTGGTTCCGCCTCTTGTGCAGCTGCTGGGGCCTGGCTCGACAGAGGACGTGCAGCAGGCAGCAGCAGATATACTGAGCGACCTGGCGTCCGGCCGTGCGGAGAACCAGGCTACCATTGTTGCCTCTGGTGCCGTTCCAGCCCTGATGCAGCTGCGGGAGTCAAGCCTCTCGGAGACCACGCGACAGGCGGCAGCAGATGCCCTTCGCAACCTGGCTGCACGCCTCATTGAAAACTTCGCTTATGACGATGACTGATGATGATGACTGAACTATACTGATGATGCTGATGGATTTTACAGTCGTGTGTGACGCACCCAACAGGCAGCGTATTCGACCCTCCCCGGCGTACAGCACCCGAGCACTACTACAGAAGGGCGGGTGCTGATGGTGGAGGGGCTAGTTGGTCGGGGCTGGACCTATACAGGGCAATAGGGGCTGATTTGCTGCTGCTGTTCATGGATTCTATTGGGATTATACAGTCTGTCCGATGTTGCCTGAACTGGCCAGGAACCTTCCGTGGTAGTTGAGGTTCAAGACAAGTTTTACAGGTTTTACACGTACGCGCCCGGATGACCCCGGGGCGTGAGTTAAAGCCTAGCTGGACTACACGCGGGGCTCTACTAGGAGAGCCCGCAGGGCCACGCAGCGCGCCAGCCTACCAGACTGGTTCTAAGACCCAGAAACACACACAACCAACCAACCAACCAAGCGTTACATGAGGCCGTCCGCATGCACCGGCAATGCCTGTACTACTAACAGCAATACACCCCGGCAATTGTTACGAAGTCTGACCCGTGCACTGGGATGTCTTTCGAATAGCGGGTGACCGACCAGCGCCTGAATCGAGTGGATAGTATCCTTGGTTTGGGGGGGTCGGGGGGGGGCTGCCACTCTGGCCAACCAACTTCAACTAGGGTTGCCACTCTGGCCAACCAACTACAACTTGGGTTGCCACTCTGGCCAGCCAACTTCAACTTCAATCGCAGCGTATCATCTCCCCATGGGCCGATTAATTCCATGGGCGATAGTCGGGGTTGTCCGTCGTGCAATGTATACGTCGCCGCAACTACTAGATCCGTTCGGCCGCGGCCTACTAGACTGAGTTTTCGTTGGGCAGGCCATGAGGACGTCGGATCAGCTCCTTGGACCGATGAACTCGATGCGCGACGGACGAAGGCAGGCGGGCCTGGGATAGGGGCTCGGTAGACGGGAAAGGGGGGGTTGGAAGGGGCGTGGGAGGCGTCAGATGAGGCATCGGGGGGGTCAGGTGAGGCATCAGGGGTATCGGAGGAGACGTGGGAAGGATTAGGGGAGGCGTGGGAGGGATCAGGGGGGGGCGTGTGGGGATCAAAGGAGGCGTGGGAGGGATCGGAGGAGGCGTGGGAGGCTAGGGGGGAGTGCGCGTGCGCGCGCGTGTGCGCTCACGGATGGGGGGGGTGAGGAGGGAGTGCCAGCCTGGATTGCCAGCATGGGGTCAGCGTGCGCGGGGGGGCTGGGGAGGTGCATGGGGCGGGGGTGCATGGGCCTGCATGGCGCGCACATGGGACGGCGAGCTCCATGTAAGGGTGAACGCGTGGGTGGGTGGTCGACTGTGGGTGGGTGACGGTGGGGAAGAGTTGGACTGTGTAGTTTGGAGCGTGTCAGGGGGAGTGAAGGGTGCTGAAGGGGGATCATGGCAATGTGAGGTTCTCTGTGGTGCATGGTGTCGTGGCGCCGCAGTGGGTCGCGGCCAAGAATCTGCTCGGCTCAGGCGGTGGCGGGGCGGTCCATGATGCGGTCGACAGTCTGCCGAGGAGCTGTTCGGCGCTGGCGAGGGCATGGGACTGGCTCTGTGACAGGACCTCTTCCACAGTCCCAAACACACACACACACACACACACACACAGGTGTCCGATCCCGCCCATGCCACATACTTCCGCCCCACTCGCCAAACACCGGCGGGCCAGACGCATTGTAACCCTCACGTCAAGTCTCTCCTGTGTCCCTCAGTGGTGATGCTCCGGATCCGTGCCACCGCAGCCTGCATACAGCTTTACACCAGCTATGCCGCGCATTGTTACCCCTCGCATAAGATCTGTGTCTCCGGGGGGCCTCAGTGGTCTGCACGACCTCAGCCCACATACTGCGGCACACCAGCTCACAACACGCATACGTTACCGCCGCTGCAACGCTCGCCGCCACGTCCCCCTCAGTGCCGCCCCCCCCCCTCAGCGCCTTGGCCGCCTCCACACCGACCGCCGTGTAACCGCTGGCAGACACGGCGCCAGCCACTCTCGTGAGAGGCGCTGCGTCTGCTGACCCACTGCGGGGGCGGGTGGGCGAGGTTTACGGCTCAGCACTGCGGGCTCACACGCACCTGCGGCACACAGATTTGTCAGATCACGCTGGCCGCATCTCAATGCGTAGCCTTATTGCAGCAGGGTGTGTGCGCCTGCTCACCAACTGTGGGTCGGGATGTAAGAGGGGTTGGGCGCTGTAATGCGAGCACACGGCCGCGGCAGCTCGAGTGCTGATGTGCAGCGGCAGTGGCAGTGGCGGTGGCTCTGGGGCGCGCGGTCACCAGGCTCTTGCGCGTTCGCTCCGTGCCTTCCACCCCCGGCAGCTCGAGTGCTTAAGTGCGGCGGCAGCACTGCCACTTGGCGGTGGCTGGCTCTGGAGCTCTGGAGCTCTGGAGCCAGCCAACTGCCAACTGCCAACTGAAGCGTACTAAACCTTCTTACACCTGACGACGGTGGCTGGCTCTGGAGCGCTAGCGCGGTCATATCAGGTTGGAGATGTCCTCCAGGCCCTTCCGCGTCTGCTCCATGCCCTCCACCCGCGGCAGCTCGAGTGCTCATGTGCAG
Organism: Chlamydomonas sp. UWO 241; assembly: GCA_016618255.1. Classification (NCBI taxonomy): domain Eukaryota; kingdom Viridiplantae; phylum Chlorophyta; class Chlorophyceae; order Chlamydomonadales; family Chlamydomonadaceae; genus Chlamydomonas; species Chlamydomonas priscui. The sequence continues at coordinate 886,290 of VFSX01000019.1, read as the reverse complement.
CGGCGTTGGCGGAGGTAGCTCTGGAGCGCTATCGCAGTCACATCAGGTTAGAGATGTCCTCCAGGCCCTTGCGTGCCCGCTCCGTGCCTTCCACCCGCGGCAGCTCGAGTGCTTAAGTGCGGCGGCAGTGGCGGTGGCTGGCTCAGGAGCTCTGGAGCTCTGGAGCCAGCTCTGGAGTGGCAGTGGCAGTGGCTGGCAGTGGCTGGCTCTGGAGCTTTGGAGCTGGAGTGGCTCTGGAGTGGCTGGCAGTGGCAGAGGCGGTGGCTGGTTCTGGAGCTCTGGAGCTCCGGAGCCAGCCAACTGCCAACTGTAGCGTACTACACCTTCTTACACCTTACTACAGTGGCTGGCCCTGGAGCGCGCGTCACATCAGGTTGAAGATGTCCTCCAGGCCCTTGCGCGTCCGCTCCGTGTGCGCCTCGGCCGCCGCCGCCCCCGCCGCCGTGACAGCGCCGTCCTCCCCCTCGGCCGCCCCCTCGTCCCCCCCTGCCTCTCCGTCGCTGGCCATCATCTCCAGCAGCGGCACGCCCGCCTGCGCCTCGTCCTGCTGCACCGGGCTCAGCCGCAACGCAGATGTCACCTGCGTGCGAGGAGGGCGTGGCCTGTGCACGTACGCACGTATGGGCGTGCATCGCTCTTCACGGGGTCCCCGGAAGGAGGTTGTTTTTGGCACATGCACATGCACACACACACGCACATGCACAACTACAGAGCTGCAGATGCACAAATACACAGCTGCACAGGCACATGCGCACAAACACTCACAGGACACATGCACGCACGAACGCACACGCACGCACGCACGCACGCACACACACACCCACTTTTCCACACACCTTTGCAAGCGCCTCGAGCTCGTCGCGTGTAACAATGGTCGTGATGGTGCCGCCGCTGGTGGACCCAATGCACCCAGCTCGGCCTGGGTGGCAAAAGACAGACAGCCAGGGGTTGGGTTGGGGGGAGGGAGATAGACAGCCAGAGTTTGTGTTGGAGGAGAGGGAGACTGACAGCCAGCCAGGGTTTGGTCTGGGGAGAGGGAGGGAGATGGCGAGGGAGGGAGACGCTCAGACAGACGGGGCTCAATCTGGTGGACCCGATGCGTCCTGCTCGGCCTGCGTGGCAGAAGACAGACAGCCAGAGTTTGGAGTTGGGGGAGAGGGAGACAAACAGACAGACAGACAGCCAGGGTTTGGTCCGGGGTGAGGGAAAGAGATGGCGAGGGAGGGAGATGCTGACAGACAGGGCTTAATCTGGTGGGCTCAATGCCTCGCCCCGCTCGGGCCTGCGTGGCGGAAGACGGACAGCCAGAGTTTGGGTTGGGGGAGAGGGAGACGAACAGACAGACATACCGGAATTGGTCTGATGAGAGGGATGGAGGTGGTGAGGGGGGGAAACACTCAGACAGACAGGTTTAAATCTGGTGGACCCAATGCCCCGCCCCGCTCGGCCTGCGTGGCGGGAGACAGGCAGCCAGGGCTTGGGTTGGGGGAGAGGGAGACTAACAGACAGACAGACCGGGATAAGTCTGATGAGAGGGATGGAGATGGCCGGGGGGGGGAGACACTCAGACAGACAGGGTTCAATCTGGTGGACCCAATGTGCCCTGCTCGGCCTGCGTGGCGGAAGACAGACAGCCAGGGCTTGGGTTGGGGGAGAGGGAGATAGACAAGACAGACATACAGCTTGATCCGGTGGAGGCGATGCGCACGGCGCGGCCGGACACGGACAATCAGACAGACAGGCAGGCAGGCAGGCAGACAGACAGACAGGCAGGCAGGCAGGCAGGCAGGCACGGTTTGGCTCACGCACGTACACACGCATGCACACACACACACACACACACACACACACACACACGCAAATGCACGCACGCACGCACACACCCGCGCGGTGCAGATACTGCGTCGCATCAGCGGGGCACCCGATGTTGCACACTTGTGCTACGGACGGCAGGTCGAGGCCGCGTGCCGCTGCTGGCGTGCACAGCAGCAGCGACGTCTTGCGGTCGCGGAACGAGAGGAGGGCGCGCACGGGGTCGGTGGCTGCGTGCGTGTGTATGTGTGTGTGTGTGTGCGTGCGTGTGCGTGTGTGTGTGAGTGTGTGTGTGTGCACAGCAGCATCGACGTCTTGCGGTAGCGGAACGAGAGGAGGGCGCGCACGGGGTCGGTGGCTGCGTGTGCGTGTGTGCGCGCGTGTGTGTGTGTGTGTGTGTGTGTGTGTGCACAGCAGAAGCGACGTCTTGTGGTCGCGGAACGAGAGGAGGGCGCGCACGAGGTCGGTGGCTGTGTGTGTGTGTGTGTGTGTGTGTGCATGCGTGTGTGTGTGTGCGTGTGTGCGTGTGTGTGTGTGTGTGTGTATTTGTGCGTGTGTGCACGCGTGCAGTGTGCATGTGCGTTTGAATGCATCCACCTGAAATTGGCGATAAGCCAGCGAGCTCGTGGCTTGTGTGTGTGTGTGTGTGTGCATGTGTGTGCGTGCGTGAGAGAGAGGAGAGACATAAGAGAGCGCGCGAGAGAGAGCGAGAGCGAGAGAGAGAGAGAGAGAGTGAGAGAGAGAGGGTGAGAAAGAGAGTGCCAAGCGCTCGCCCTGCACGCCCACCTGAGAAAGGCGACGAGCCAGCGGGGTGTGTGTGTGTGTGTGTGTGTGTGTGTGTGCGTGCATGTGACAGCACCCACTTGAAAACGGCGACGAGCCAGCTCGTGGCTCGTGGCGAGTGTGTGTGCGTGTGTGTGTGTGTGTGTGTGTGTGCATGTGTGTGCATGAGAGAGAGAGAGAGACAGACAGAGGGAGAGGGGGGATAGAGAAAGGAGAGAGATATAGAGAGAAAGAGAGAGAAAGAGAGAGGAGGGATATAGAGAGAAAGAGAGAGAAAGAGAGAGAGGAGCGGACACCCTGCACGCCCACCTGAAAAAGGCGACGAGCCAGCGAGCTCGTGGCTCGTGTTTTCGGCCACCTCGGGATCTGCCGGGTTGGCGCGGGGCAGCTCAATCACGGCGTCGGCCTCAACAACATCGCCGGCGACGTATTTATCTGCCTACGTGTGTGTGTGGGGGGGCGTGTGTGTGTGCGGGTGTATGTGAAAAAGAGAGACGAGAGGAAGAAATAGGGAGAGAGTGTCCGGAGAATGTCCAGAGAATGTCGAATGTCCAGAGAGAACGTAGGACAAATACACAGAGGAGGAGTGTTCTCTGCCGCCTCGGGATCTGCCGGGTTGGTGTGTGGCTGCTCGATCACTGCGTCGGCCTCGATGACATCGCCGGCGACGTATTTGTCTGCCTGTGCGTGTGTGTGCATGTGTGTGGGAAAAAGAAAGAGAGAGCACGAGAGAGAGCGAAGAGAGAAAGGGAGAAGTAGAGAGAGCGAGAGGGGGAGAGAGATTGACAGGACGGAGAGAGACAGAAAGAGAGGAGAGGGAGAGAGACAGAGAGGGAGAGAGATAGAGAGAGAGAGAGAGAGAGATAGAGAGAGGGAGAGAGAGACAGATAGACAGACGGACAGAGAGAGAGAGAGAGGGAGAGAGGGAAGTGCCCGTCTCGACAACGCTGCCAGCCACGCGTCCGCGTGTGCGTGTGTGTGAGTGCGCGCGTGTGCGTGTGTGTCGCTCCAAAACCAAAGCCACCTCCACACCGCACGCACATCCCGCAGCGTCAGCAGCCATGACGTCAGGAGCAGCCCAACAGCGTGCTTGTCCCACAGCTGCCCCCCCCCCCCTCTTGCCGCCTCCCCCCTACCCCAATACACGCACGCCGCATGCACGCACCGCAGCATGAGCAGCCATGATGTCAGGAGCAGCCAAACAGCATGCTCCACAGCTGCCCCCCCCCTCCCCCCCTTGCCCCCCTCCTCAATACACGCACGCCGCATGCACGCACCGCAGCATCAGCAGCCATGACGTCGAGCAGCCCAACGGCATGCTCCTTCCGAACCTGCCCCCCCCCCCCCTTGCCGCCTCCCCTCTCCCCGAATACACGCACTCCGCACGCACGCACCGCAGCGTCAGCAGCCGAAGACGGTTCAGGCGTGATCCGTGGAGAGCCAGGCGGCAGTAGCACCCCGACGGCGTGCTCGTTCAACAGCTGCCCCCCCCCTCCCCCTGCCGCCTCCCCCCTCCCTCAATACGTGCGCGCCGCATGCACGCACCACAGCGACAGCCGCCATGACGTCAGAAGCAGCCCAACAGCATGCTCGTTCCTTCCACAGCTGCCCCCCCCCCCCCCCGCCGCCTGCCGCCTCCCCTCTCCCCCAATACGCGCACGCCGCATGCACGCACACACGCATGCACACACGCATGCACGCACGCACTGAAGCGTCAGCAGCCGAAGACGGAGCAGGCGTGATCTGAGGCGAGCCAGGCGGGAGGAGTAGCCCAACGGCGTGCTCGTTCCACAGCGCGGAGCGCAGCGGCTCAGCGAACGCAGCGGCGTCGGCAGGGCTGTAGAAGGGAGGAGGGGTGCGTGTTTGTGTGTGAGCGGGGGTAAGGTTTTGAGCTTCAGGGTTCAGGGAACCGGAGTTCAGGCGACAGGAGTAGCCCAACGGCGTGCTCGTTCCACAGCGCGGAGCGCAGCGGCTCAGCGAACGCGGCGGCGTCGGCGGGGCTGTAGAAGGGAGGAGGGGTGCGTGTTTGTGTGTGAGCGGGGGTAAGGTTTTGGGCTTCAGGGTTCAGGGAACCGGAGTTCAGGCGACAGGAGTAGCCCAACGGCGTGCTCGTTCCACAGCGCGGAGCGCAGCGGCTCAGCGAACGCGGCGGCGTCGGCGGGGCTGTAGAAGGGAGGAGGGGTGCGTGTTTGTGTGTGAGCGGGGGGAAGGTTTTGGGCTTCAGGGTTCAGGGAACCGGAGTTCAGGCGACAGGAGTAGCCCAACGGCGTGCTCGTTCCACAGCGCGGAGCGCAGCGGCTCAGCGAACGCGGCGGCGTCGGCGGGGCTGTAGAAGGGAGGAGGGGTGCGTGTTTGTGTGTGAGCGGGGGTAAGGTTTTGGGCTTCAGGGTTCAGGGAACCGGAGTTCAGGCGACAGAAGCAGCCCGACAGCGTGCTCGTTCCACAGCGCGGAGCGCAGCGGCTCGGCGAACGCGGCGGCGTCGGCGGGGCTGGGCAGCGTGAGGGGTGGGGGGAATGTGGTCAAGGGTTGAAGATTTCAGGGCTGAAGGCTGGTGGGCTTGTGGCGTAGCGTTCCATCTTGATGGTCTCGTTGTAGGTCCAGGCCAGTCTCGAGCTTAGGGGGGTTCTCATCCACATCAGGTATCCACACATGTGTGCAAACACGATCGTGCGCGGCGGGATCGCGACGCCCCCCCCTTGGCAGCAGCGCCAGCGTCGCCGTCGTTGTCGGTTTCAGGTTAGGTATTTTTCAGGTTTTAGGTTTTAGGTTACACGCATTAGGTTCCACACATTTTTGCACACACGATCGTGTACAGGGAGAGGGGGGGGGGTCGCGACGCCCCTGGCTGGCAGCTGCAGCAGCATCGCTGCCGTTGCTCCAAGTTTAAGTTTTTGTTGTAGGTTCCATGTTTCTAGGATATGCATGTTCACATTCACACCTGTTTGCAAACACGACCGTGCGCGGCGGGATCGCGACGCCCCCGGTTGCAGCAGCAGCAGCAGCGTCGTTTTCCTCGTTGTCGGCAGCCATGTCTTGGCGCAGCATGCGCACGAGGATGGCGAGGCGGCGGTCTGCGTCGACCACAACAAACCTGCCAAGTGGGGGGAGAGTACCTCGCGGAGGTTACTTCTGCTGCTGCTGCTGCAGTTGCTGCTGCACAGAATGCTGCTCTAAGTGCTGCTCCGAATGCTGCTCTGAATGCTGCTGCTGCTGCTGCTGCGAATAAAATGCCACGCCGCTCGCAAACCAGGTGGGTGTGGTTTGGGGTGTGGGGTGTCGTGTTTGCGGACGGGTGGCAGTTATCTGTTAGGGAAGGGGCAGGGGCAGGGGATGCAAGTACCAAAGGCTCTTGGTGCAGCATGCGCGCGAGGATAGCGACGCGGCGGTCGGCGTCGACCACAACAAACCTATACCGGGGAGAAGGGGGGGCTTCTGTATTGTCTGCACTATCAATTGTCAGTGCTGGGTTAGTGAAAGATGAGAGAGAGAGAGAGAGAGAGAGAGAGAGAGAGAGGGGGGGGGGGGGGGGAGGCAGAGAGAGAGGCAGCACGTGCACACGCGCGCGCATCAGCTACGAATGGGGAATCCATTATGATCATCACCTGTGGCGCAGGCTGCTCGGCACGCTTGGCCCCTCTTCTCACTCTCTCAAACACACACAGACACACACACACACACACACACACACCCCTGTGACACAGGCTGCTCGTCACGCTCGGCCCCTCCACTCAATCGCTCACTCACCCCACCCCAACCACACACACACACACACACACACACACAAACACACACCCCTGTGACACAGGCTGCTCGTCACGCTCGGCCCCTCCACTCAATCGCTCACTCACCCCACCCCAACCACACACACACACACACACACACACACACAAAAAACTTCAAGTGGTGTCAAAATCGTCTGGGGCTCCCGCCCCGACGCCGCCAATGGCGGACCAACTGGGCTGACAGGGTGCTGCTGCAGCGTGAGCGACTCTGGGTTTTGGAAAATCGGCTATGTCGCCGATTTGCCCTGATCCAGAGCGCTAGTGGCTGTTTGAGACACGGCGTCATAAGGCAGGCAACTGCGAGGCATGCGGGGACGGAGGGCAGGCTGCTGGCAGAAGTCGGCGCCGCCATCGTCGGTACCCCCATGCAGCCACGGGCACCGGCACCGGGCAGAGGCTGCAGCTACGCTACAGCCAGGGCACCGGCTATGGGCATCGGCTATTGATTGACATCGGCTAAGGCTTCGGCTACGGCCAGGGACACCCTGCATCTGCACTCACATCGCATCGGCTACACGTCCGCCCTCTGGGCATCTGCGTCTGCATCGGCCACGGCTACGGCCACGGCTACTGACATCGGCTGCGGCGACGGCTTCGGCCTACGGACTGCAGCTACGGCACGAATCGCGGGGCACTTCAGTGACCTGCATGGAGGGTCTCCATGCAGGGCGAATCTTACTTGCATGAGACACATGACGACGGAGGTGCACTGGCAGCAAGCGCCCTCGCAGCGCAAGCGCCATGCATGGAGGCTGGCGGCATGTCGGGCGTGCGCCACATGATGAACGGAGGAGGGGGAGGGTGGCAAGGCTGGCTGCCCGAACTGAGATGCATGGCGCGACCAGATGTACTAGAGCTAGTGGGATGGACACAGTCAATGTGTATCCACTGAGTGGACTAGTGCGGGTGATCGTATCTGCCTGCCTCAGGGATTGAGTGCGCAAGCACAAGTCTAATACGCCATTAAAGGCGTCCAACAAGACTGTAAAATCGACCACCTGCACAGTGTGTGTGTGAGTGTGTGTGTGTGTGAACGCTCCACACCTGCACATTGTGTGTGTGAGTGTGTGTGAACGCTCCACACCTGCACAGTGTGTGTGTGTGTGTGCGTGTGTTTGTGAACGCTCTACACCTGCACAGTGTGTGTGTGTGTGTGAAAGCTCCACACCTGCACAGTGTGTGTGTGTGTGTGTGTGTGTGTGAATGCTCCACACCTGCACAGTGTGTGTGTGTGAACGCTCCACACCTGCACAGTGTGTCAGTGATGAGGCGTGCTTTGAAGACGGTCGCTTGGGACCTTCGTGAAAAGTGTGAACATCTTATTTCGCCTCACAAGATCGGGCCTAAGCTCCAGCACTGCCCCGGGTGGCGACAAAAAGTGTGTGTTTGTGTCGTGTGTGTGTGTGTGTGTGTGCGTGTGTGTGTGTGAGTGTCTGTGCGTGTGCGTGTGTCGCCCCAAACACGGACAACAGCCCACCCACCTCAGCACCATGTCAGCTGCAGGGCCACCAGATGCCACCAGCGTTGCCAACATGCTGATAGCAGCAAGCTGATGCACCACCCCCCCACACACCCATCGCACACCACACACCCAAGCCCCCCCCACCCCACACACCCACACACACCTCAGCACCATGTCAGCTGCAGGGCCACCAGATGCCACCAGCGTTGCCAACATGCTGATAGCAGCGAGCTGATGCACCACCCACCCACACCACCACCCACACACCCATCGCACACCACACACCCAAGCACCCCCCCCCCCACACACCCACACACACCTCAGCACCATGTCAGCTGCAGGGCCACCAGATGCCACCAGCGTTGCCAACATGCTGATGGCAGCGAGCCGATGCACCACCCACCCACACCACCACCCACACACCCATCGCACACCACACACCCAAGCACCCCCCCCCCCACACACCCACACACACCTCACCGCCCATATCAGCTGCAGGGCCACCAGACGCCACCGCGTTGCCACATGCTGATGGCGCGAGCCAATGCACCACCCACCCACCCACCCACCCATTGCACACCACCCACCCAAGCACCCCCCCCACACACACACCTCAGCGCCATATCAGCTGCAGGTCCACCAGACGCCACCAGCGTCGCCAACAGGCTGATGGCAGCCAGGCGCGCGCCCCAACGCGTGGAGTGGTCAAGCGCCAGGGCCGCCACCGCACGCACGGTGGCCTCGTCTTGACCGATGGCCTCGCACACCTGGTTGTGTGGGGTGTGGTGGTTGTTCTGGTTGTGTGGATACCCAGTTGAGTTGGTTCATTTAGAAGGTATGCAGGGCGGAGCCAGAGCCGCCACCGCACACACGGTGGCCTCGTCCTGGCCGGTGGCCTGGCACACCTGTTTGTGTGTGGGTGTTTGAGCATAAGCTTCGCCAACCACCGGGGTCCTTGTCTTTTTTCTGGCTCTGGTTTTGCCCCTTTGCAGGATCCGCTCACGCGACGCAACTCTCCAGCGGGGGCAATGCTGCTTTTGTCACGGGGAGGGGGAGGGATGGTGCTGAGGCACTCCGGGCCGTGTGGGACCCCGGAGGTGGCAGAGTAGTGAAGGTGGGAGTGCGTGAGGGGCGTGCCGCCACAGTGGTTGTCGAGTGTGGAGTCCGCTATGGACATGGGCTTGCGTGCCCGGATCTCGGCTCTCATAATCGCGCGTAGTAGTTCTGAAGGATTCGTCACAACGGGTGACTGTGACTGTGTGTGTGTGTGGGGGGGGGAGGGTTTGGTGTGCGCCTCGCTGGCTTTTAGCCTCTTCGGGTCTTGAGTCTTTAATCTGGGTCTATGTGCTCCCTTTGTGTTATGCTTTCGACGACGATGGCGACGCCAATCACCGGGGTGCTTTGGTTGTGGTTCCCTGGCCTTGTCTGGGTCTGGTTTTGCTCCAGTTGAGTAACGCGTTTGACGACATACAATCACACACCTGCGCACACACACCGGGGCACACACACACAGACCTTGGGGTGTTTCCGACTAATGGCCAGCAGCGCCCGTGCCGCCGCTTCCTGCTTCGCCACGCGCGCGCGCGTCGGGCGCGTTGCGGGGATTCCGATAGCTCCGTGCGCCGACAGCACGCCGCCACCAGGCGCATGCCTGTGTCCGTGTGTGTGTGTGTGTGTGTGTGCACGTGTGAGTGTGTGTGTGTGTGTGTGTGTGTGCTTGTGTGTGTGTGTGTGCGTGTGTGTGTGCGTGTGTGTGCGCTGGCCAGTGGCGCAGCTGAAGACCTCCCACCACAGGGCGTTCGAGTCGTCTGCGTGTGTGTGCATGTGTGTGTGTGTGTGTGCGTGTGTGTGTGTGCGTGTGTGTGTGTGTTTGTGAGTGCGTGTGTGTGTGCGTGTGTGCGTGTGTGAGTGCGTGTGACACACCCTGCTATGTGTGTGTGTGTGTTTCTCCGCGTATGTATGTGGCAACTCCACCCCCACCCCCCCCCAGTAGAGAATTCCTGAGTACTGTACTCCTGACTACACCGAGCTGTATAATAGGCTGAGACTCCTGACTACACCGAGCTGTATAATAGGCTGAGACTCCTGACTACACCGAGCTGTATAATAGGCTGAGACTCCTGACTACACCGAGCTGTATAATAGGCTGAGACTCTGAGACACACCGCGATGGGCTCTTGTCGTCAGCTCCGCCAGTGTCTCGCTCACTTCGTGCAGACTGAGGCTTCTTAGCCGGCTTGTTCTGCATACCATGTGTGTGCATGCGTGCGTGTGTGTGTGTGTGTGTGTGCGTGTCTGTGTGTGTGTCGTGCAGGGACGGTGGCGGCGTTGTCATGTACACCGTTTTCCCCCCATTCAAGGTGCCCGACGGACGGTGTACACACATGTACACAGTGTGGATTCCACACCTGCGTGTCATCAGGGTGCTGTCAGTCCAGTCAGCGTCCACCGCACCAGGCGTCCCGTCCGTCCCCCAAACCGTAAGCAGCCAGGAACGCACATACACACACAAACACACACCCCTGCACGCACACACACACACACACACACACACACACACCATCTCACACACTCCAGAAAAAAACATCACAGGTGCATCAACGGCGTCCGGCGGACTGGGAAATCGACCGCACACACACAACGAGTGTGGATTCCACACCTGCTTGTAGTCAGGAATGCCGTCATAGTCAGCGTCCACCGCACCAGGCGTCCCGTCCGTCCCCAAGCCATGAGCAGCCAGCAGCTCACCAAGTGCCTCATCCGCGTCCGCCATCGTGCCCTCGCCACTGGTCAGAAGT
>VFSX01000019.1:838152-870652 GCA_016618255.1 Chlamydomonas sp. UWO 241 | reverse complement strand
ATCACCTAGACCAAAGTACAATTCTGGCCCTAACAATTGCTTGTGATGTTCGGTCACCACCAGCCGGCTGCCTGCCAACGTGCAGTCCTAGAGCAAAACAAGAGAGTCATTATGCGACGCCGCCAGAATATATCCTAACTGCTTCCAGGGGATAGGTGGTCGCTTGACATTGTACTTGACCGCCCTTTCTACAACCCCCACTAAACCTTTAGGTCGCCACAGAGGCCCAACCTTCAGGCGGCCTGCGTCGCGAGGAAGCTCCCCCAATCCCCCACTCAGAGGGTGCGTAAACGGTAAACTGCCAAATGTAATTACGTCCCACCTGTACGATCTTCCAAGCCAAGCCTTTGCATGGCCGAGCCAGCCTCTGCCGGCACCTCAGAAACCCTGCCACACCCACCAACCCTGCCACCCACCTCTGCCCCCATGCATGCCGAGCCGCTACCACAGAGGCCCCATTTTCTCTCAGCCTGCCTCAATCCCAACACTCAGAGGACATGGGACGCTTCCAGTTGTACACATGCCGCACCTGCACGATCCGCCAAGCCAAGCCTTTGCATGGCTGAGCTTGCTCCTGCCACAGCCGGCTTGGCCCCGCCTCGCCGCTGCATGTGGAGGTGTGTGTTTTGACCAGTGTCAGGCACCAGGTATCAGGTCAGCCAGTGATGTGATGGAGCAAAGCATGGCACGTGCTCATTTATGTTTTGGAGCCTGCTCCTGCCACAGCCGGCTTGGCCCCGCCCCGCCGCTGCATGTGGACACGTGTGTTGACCAGTGTCAGGCATCAGGTATCAGTTCAGTCAGTGATGTGCTATAGCATGACACGTGCACATTTGTGTTTTGGAGCCTGCTCCTGCCACAGCCGGCTTGGCCCCGCCCCGCCGCTGCATGTGGACACGTGTGTTGACCAGTGTCAGGCATCAGGTATCAGTTCAGTCAGTGATGTGCTATAGCATGACACGTGCACATTTGTGTTTTGGAGCCTACTCCTGCCACAGCCGGCTTGGTCCCGCCCCGTCGCTGCATGTGGACGTGTGTGTTGACCAGTGTCAGGCATCAGGTATCAGTTCAGCCAGTGATGTGCTATAGCATGGCACGTGCACATTTGTGTTTTGGAGCCTACTCCTGCCACAGCCGGCTTGGCCCCGCCCCGCCGCTGCATGTGGACGTGTGTGTTGACTAGTGTCAGGCATCAGGTATCAGTTCAGTCAGTGGTGTTGCTATAGCATGGCACGTGCACATTTGTGTTTTGGAGCCTACTCCTGCCACAGCCGACTTGACCCCACCCCGCCGCTGCATGTGGACACGTGTGTTGACCAGTATCAGGCATCAGGTGGCAGTTTAGTCAGTTATGTGCTGGTGCATGGCACGTGCTTTGGAGCCTGCTCCTGCTGCAGCTGACTTGGCCTGTCCTGCATGGCCTGTCCTGCATGGCCCACTTGCCCACCCCACCCACCTGATACAGAGGCCGCAGGCTGTCCTGCACGCCGTCTCTGTGCGGACTGTTCATGTGGCTGGCACTGCCCCCCCCCTCCCCCCCCCAATGATTCATCGGATGCGTCAACGCAAGCAACATGCTTGGCCCCACAGGCACACCGCCACACACACACCTTATCCAGAGGCCGCAGGCTGTCCTGCACGCCGTCTCTGTGCGGACTGTTCATGTGGCTGGCACTGCCCCCCCCCCCCCAATGATTCATCGGATGCGTCGACGCAAGCAACATGCTTGGCCCCACAGGCACATCGCCCCACACACACCTTATCCAGAGGCCGCAGGCTGTCCTGCACACCGTTTCTGTGCGGACTGTACACGTGGCTGGCGCTGTGCCCCCCCCCCCCACAAGATACGCACCAGATACGCAGACAGTGTGCCACGCCCCACAGGCACAGCAACACACACACACAAACACACACACACACACACACACACCTGATCCACATGCCACAGGCTGTCCTGCACAGCGTCTCTGTGCGGACTGTGGTGGTTGACACTGCCCCCCCCCCCACCCCACACACACACCAGATACGCACCAGATACGCAGGCGGTGCGCCATGCCCCACAGGCCCATCGGCACCCACACACCTGCTCCAGGGGCCGCAGGCTGTCCTGCACGCCATCTTTGTGCGGACTGTACACGTGGCTGGCGCTGTGCTGGCGTGCGGCCGTGTGTGGGGAGCTGCGTGCAGGGGAGCTGCCTGGTAGGTGCAGCGGTGGCCAGCGTGCGCCCGGTGACGCGGCTGGCTGCTGGGGAGACGCAGCGCCTGCGATGGCCGGGGTGCGCCGGGGTGTTCCGGGGTGTTCCAAATGGATAGGGGTGTGCTGGGGTGATGTATAGGTGCAGCGGCGCCGAGTGCGCGCCTGATGACGCGGCAGGCTGCCGGGGAGATGCAGCGCCTGCGATGGCCGGGGTGTGCTGGTGGCAATTGGACGGGGTGTGCTGGGGTGTTCCAAAGGGACGGGGCTGTGCTGGGTGTTGTGTAGGTGCAGCGGCGGCCAGCGCGCGCCTGGTGGCGCGGCCGGCTGCATGGGAGTCGCAGCGCCTGCGGTGGAAGGGTTGCTCCGGTGTGTGCCGGGTTGTTCTGAAGGGACGGGATGTGCTGGGGTATTGTGCAGGAGCAGCAGCGGCCAGCACGCGCCTGGTGACGCGGCCGGCTGCCGGGGAGATGAAGGGCTTGCGATGGGCAAGGCGTGCCGGGGTGTGCCGGGGTGTTCCAAAGGCACGGGGGTGTGCTGGGTGTTGTGTAGGTGTAGCGGCGGCCAGCACATGCCTGGCGATGCGGCCGGCTGCCGGGGAGATACAGCGCCTGCGGTGGGCAAGGCGTGGCGGGGTGTGCCGGGATGTGCCGAAGGGACGGGGGTGTGCTGGTGTGTTGTGTAGGTGCAGCGGCGGCGAGCGCGTGCCTGACGATGTGGCGGGCTGCCGGGGAGATGAGGGCCTGCGGTGGGCAAGGCGTGCCGGGGTGTGCTGGGGTGTTCCAAAGGGACGTGTGTGTGCTGGGTGTTGTGTGGGTGTAGCGGCGGCCAGCGCGCGCCTGGCGATGCGGCCGGCTGGTGTGGAGACGCAGCGCCTGCGGTGGACAGGGTGTGCCGGTGGTGATGAACCGGGTGTGCACAGATGCAGCGCGGGAGTCCACATATATGTGCATTGTTGATGTTGTTGATTATATGTGCATTGTTGACCGTTCACCTCCCGTTGACTGTTTGTCCTTATACATAGGTCGTTTGAAAGCTGTTGACGTGCTCTGTCTGGCAGGCTTGTCAGACTAACAATCCACTGGATGGGTTGAGCTGTGCGCAAGGTCAAAGTACACCCGGAATACAGCCAAATTGCTGTGTAGTGCCGAAAAGGAAATCACTGGGTGGTAGCCACCAGCCAGCTGCCTGCCAATGCATAGTCATTGAGTAAACATGACAGCAAACATGACAGCTACCATGCAGCCTTGACACCCACACAATGCAGCCTGTCGACGCACCCCAGGCCCCACCAGCTTGCAGGCTCGACGTGCCACCAGTGAGGATTGCATCGACTCGGTCGATGAGCCCCGGCCCGGCTGCATGTTTGAACAGGGCGGTTTGTGCTCAGCGAGGTGGGTGGGTGGGTGGGCGGTCGGGCACGATCATTGGGGCGTTAGGGTTCAGCAGTTTGCTGGGTGATCGTGTTGGGATCAGCAGTGAGGATTGCATCGACTCGGTCGATGAGCCCCGGCCCGGCTGCAAGTTTTCTGTGTTTGGGGAAGGAAGTTAGGGCGTGGAGGGGTGCTAGTGGTCGCGGGTGAGTGCCGAATTTGAATGAGGCCTAATCAGTGATTCCCCTGCGAGCCGTATACCGCTCCGAGCCGGATTTCCCATTTCCCAGAAAACCACCCCACACTTAGTGGGTGAGGGCGTGGAGCAATGCGTTGGAAAGCTCTTGCCGAGAGCAGCACAACGGCATGCGTTGCATGCATAGCCGCTGTGTATTGTGCCTGGTATGAGCGGTCAAAGTTGCTGGAGCCGGAAAAAAAATATTAATTGCTATTATCCTTGCCAGGAACCACTGGGCCTCATGGTTTATGTGTCCCGGGCCACCTGCAGATTTTTTCGGTGTCTGGGGAGGGTTGTTAGGGTGTGGAGGGGTGCATGTGTTCGGCGATAGTGTTCACGGGGGAGTCTGAAGTTGGCATGGTGTATGCCGGGTTGATGGGACACGTGCCGGCTGCACTTGCCCGATGCGTGTTGTTCGTTGTTTGCTGTGTGTCGTTTGCAGTTTATTGCCTGTTGATTGAACTTCACTGTTAGTTTGTTAGTTTGTTAGCTTGTTTGTTTGATGTCGTCGTTTTTTGTTGTTGTTGTTGTTTGGTGTGTGAGCATGTAGTCAACACAAGCACATCAACACAACAAAAACTCAACTGGGGATGCGGGCGAGACCAATTAGCAGAGACGTAAAAAACCGGATGTCGTATCTTCGCCTCGTCCTGCTCTGACTCAGTGAGCCTGAGTAGAACGGCTAAAGCAGGGACAACAAACCAGCTCAGTGATCCTTGGGAAGGATTTCGAAATTAATTATTATTCCGCCTTTTCCCAGCTTTTTCCCGGCACAATTATTCTTTCCCCGCTGTTTCTCGGCACAATGATTTTTCTCCCCGAGCGGAAAAGCGGAAAGCGGAATAGCCTTCAAAGCAATACAAAAAAGTCAGCTCAGATTCCGCTCCGAGAGGTATACTGCCATAGCAATGATCAGTCTAAGCTACTAAGCTTCTAATTCAGCAGCTACTAATTCAGCAGCTAGGCGAAACTAGTGGCACTCGTTCTGATTGGAAGACTTTTTTGGACACGGCGTTTTGAGCGTGCTCAGGATAGGGTCAGGTGGAGAGCCGTGGTGTACGGTCCGGCTGCCCCTCAGGCGCCCGCCCCTCCACCACGGCGGTCAAGTAGATTGGCAAGCGCCACTTGACCCCCTATCCCATAGAAGCAGTAAGGACCTATTTTGGAGGCGTCGCACAATAGCTCTCCTTTTTGCTCTGGGACTACACGTTGGCAGGCAGCCGGCTGGTGGCTACCGCCCCTCACAAGTAATTGTTAGGGCCAGAACTGGACTTGGGTATAGGCGGTGGTACTAGGACTAGAGGTAGTCTTTGCTGGAAAGCCAATGTAACTGTAACTGTAACTGTAAGGATCAGTGTTTACAAGCTCACCTGGGGATGCGAGCGGTCCTAGGCACTGCAGCATAGCCTGCACAAGCATCGGCGATGCCTGCTGCTGCTGCTGCGGGTGCTGGTGCTCCTGCTGCTGCTGGTGTGCCTGCTGCTGCACCTGCTGCTGCTGCTGCTGTGCCTGCTGCTGCTGCGGCGGCACCAAATGCGGCGGCACCAAATGCTGCTGCTGGTCTGGCGCCATCTGCACCTGTGGCATAAGCCCCGACCCCTGCCGCTGTTGCTGCTGCTGCCACTGCTGCTGCAGCCCCTGCCCTAGGCCACCTCCCCCGCCGGCTGCCACCGCCGCCACGCCACTGTCGCCCACGGCAGCACCCATGTGCATGGGGGCCGCAGCATGGGACCCCACATAAGGTGCACCAGCACCATGCTGCAGTGCCAAACCTGGGGCCTGGAGGACGGCCCCCAGGGGCTGAAGCACCGTCTCCGGGGCGCCGACGATATGAGGGTATCCTGCAGAGCCTGGGGCCTGGAGGACCGCCGCCAGGGGCTGCAGCACCGCCCCTGTGGCGCCTGCGATATGAGGGTATGCTGCAGAGCCTGGGGCCTGGAGGACCGCCGCCAGGGGCTGCAGCACCGCCCCTGTGGCGCCTGCGATATGAGGGTATGCTGCGGATCCGGGGGCCTGGAGAACGGCCCCCAGGGGCTGTGGGGCAACCCCCGTGGCGCCCGCGATCTGGGGGTTGAATACAGCCACACCGAGCGGCTGCATCGGCGCGCTGCTGTCCCCCTGCCCTTGCGCCCACTGCCCTGCACCCCCACCTCCAGCATCCCAGCCCGCAATCTGGGGGCCGAACGCAGCAGCACCGAGCGGCTGACCAGGCGCGCTGTCGTCCCCCTGCCCCTGCGGCCACTGCCCCGCACCCCCACCCCCATCACCCCAGCCACCGCCACCGCCACCGCCACCGCCAACGCCTGCGATGTGGGGGCCGAACGCACCCACACCGAGCGGCTGACCAGGCGCGCTGCCGTCCTCCTGCCCCTGCGGCCACTGCCCCGCACCCCCACCCCCATCACCCCAGCCACCGCCACCGCCACCGCCAACGCCTGCGATGTGGGGGCCGAACGCACCCATACCGAGCGGCTGACCAGGCGCGCCGCCGTCCCCCTGCCCCTGCGGCCACTGCCCCGCACCCACCCCACCACCGTCGCCGACGCCGCCACCTCCACCACCACCACCACCGCCTCCACCCAGGGGGCTCATGCGGGGGGCAGCGCCACCACCACCGCCACCGTCACCGCCACCGCCTCCACCCAAGGGGCTCATGAGGGCCTGCGGCCCCTGACCGCGCGTCAGCCCCGCCGCTGACGCCGCCACCGCTGCCGCCGCTGCCGCGCCACGCGCGCGCGGGTCGCCTGTGCCTCTGTGTCGGTGTTTGGGAGCTGTGGCCCCGCGGATGAGCTCGGTTGTTGCGGCGCCGCCGCCTGAGTTGCGTGCGTGTGGGTGACGGTTGTGGTGTGTGTGTCGTGTGCGTGTGTGTGTGTTTGTGGGTGTTTGTGTATATGCGTGTGAGCGGTGGTGGTGACGGGCATGAGTCGTGGATGCGTGTGTGTCTGTGTGTGTGGTTGATTTTACAATCCTTCGGACGCATTTGATGGCGCATGAGACCCTAGGAAAGAGGCCAGCAGCTGTCAAAATTAGAGCCCTAGCATGCCATCTGCCATCATGATTGCTGTGCACGCGGTGCGTGTCTCAAAACAGGCGACAAGGAAGTCAGCCAACTCGTGCCAGAACCTGGGGTTCTCCTGGCCTGGCCGAGGATTCATAAACTCCGTGTGTGTGTATGTGTATATGTGTGTGTGTGTGTGCATGTGTGTGTATGTGTGTGTATGCGTGTGTGTGTGTGTGTGTGTGTGTGAGTGTATTGTATTCGCTGTTTTATGCCCTCACGCCACACCTGAGCCACACCCACCAGACAGGTCTCATCGGAGAAAGCTTCGACCCAGCAGCGCGCTAGTTTAGGGCAGGCGCCACATTGCAGGCGCCGACCGTAGTTTTATTTCATTTTTGTGTCTTTCTTTGGTTCCTTGTTAAATAAGGTTTCCCCCCTTGAGGGCACACCCACCAGACAGGCCCTTCATTGGTGAAGGCCCCACCCTGGGCGGCATATTGGGGAAGGCCTTTGAGCAGCGTGGCATTTGTGTTCTTATTTCAAGCTCCATTGGTGTTGTCCCGCCCCGCCCCCCCCCTCCAACCACACCAACCAGACAGGCCTTTCATCGGTGAAAGCGTCGCCGTGGGCGGGCGTATTGGGGAAGGCTTTGGAGGAGCGTGCTCGTTCGTTTTTGTTGTGTTGAACTTTTCTTGTTCTACTCAGCATTGTTGTTGCCCGCCCTCGAGCCACACCCACCCTTTTTTGGTGCAGGCGCCGCCCCGGGAGGAGCGCTGGGACACCTTGGAGCGCCGCGCCATTGTTTCATCCTCCCTGTTTTAAGCATTATTGTTGTTGGCCCCTCCTCAAGCCAAACCCACCCTTTGTCGGCGAAAGCGCCGCCCCGAGCGGCGCGTTGGGGAAAGCCCCGAGCGGCGGGACATTATTTGATCCTCCCTGTTTTAAGCATTATTGTTGTTGGCCCCTCCTTAAGCCACACGCACCCTTTGTCGGCGAAAGCGTCGCCCCGGGCGGCGCGTTGGGGAAGGCCTCGGAGCGGCGGGACATTATTTGATTCTTCTTGTTCTGAGCATCATTGTTATTGCCCCCCCGTCCTGCCACACCCACCCTGTGTCGGTGAAAGCGCCGCCCCTGGCGGCGCGTTGGGGTAGGCCTTGGAGCAGCGTGAAAGGGCACCTGCCAAGGCGCCCAGCAGAGCATCCACAGCCCTCCCGTGTGCCTGTGCGTGTGTTTGTGGGGTCGGGTGGATGAGCTGTGGGTTTGTGCAGCTGGTGCCGTGCTGTTGCTGTGTGTGCTGCAGCACAGAGGGGTGCTGCTGGGTAGGCCTTGGAGCAGCGTGAGATTGCCGCAGCGCAGGCGCCCAGCTGCACAGCCACAGCCCCTCCGTGCGTCTGTGGGTGTGTTGTGGATGAGTTTGTGGCTGGGTGGTGTTTGCGACGGCAGTTGCACTGGTGCTGTTGCTGCGTGTGCTGCGGTGCAGATGGGTGAAGCTGGGTAGGCATTGGCGCCGGCGCGGGCGCCCAGCTGCGAGTCCACAGCCTTTCCGTGCGCCAGTGTTTGTTTGAGTTTGGTCGGGTGTGTAGATGTCGCTGCTAGAGGACCCATGTTTCTGTTACCTGCTACTGTTTGGGTGGGTGGTGTATGTGGACTTGTGTGGCGAACAGGGGTGCAGCTGGGTGGGCCTTGGAGCAGCGTGCGAGCTCCACAACGAGGGCGCCCAGCAGAGCATCTACAGCCCTCCCGTGCGCCTGTGGGTGTGTTGTGGTGGAGGTGAGTGGCTGTGAGGTGTTTGCGACGGCAGTTGCACTGGCGCTGTTGCTGTGTGTGCTGTCAGGAGTGCACATGTGTGCTGATGGCGATGCCTTGTGGAAGCGGGCCAGTGCCGCTGCGAGGGCGCCCATCAGAGCATCCACAGCCCTCCCGTGCACATGTGGGTGTGATGGTGAAGTCGGGTGCTTTGAGGGATGGCCGGCGCAGCTGGTGCTGTCGCTCTATGTGCTGGGGTGCACATGTGTGTAGGTGGGTGGGCCTTGGGGCAGCGGGGCAGTGCCGCAGCGAGGGCGCCCAGCAGAGCATCCACAGCCCTCCCGTGCGCCTGCGGGTGTGTTGTGGTGGAGGTAAGTGCTTTGAGAGATGGCCGGTGCAGCTGGTGCTGTCGCTCTATGTGCTTGGGTGCACATGTGCGTAGGTGGGTGGGCCTTGGGGCAGCGGGGCAGTGCCGCAGCGAGGGCGCCCAGCAGAGCATCCACAGCCCTCCCGTGCGCCTGCGGGTGTGTTGTGGTGAAGGTGAGTGCTTTGGGGGATGGCCGGTGCAGCTGGTGCTGTCGCTCTATGTGCTGGGGTGCACATGTGTGAAGGTGGGTGGGCCTTGGGACAGCGGGGCAGTGCCGCAGCAAGGGCGCCCAGTTGAGCATCCGCAGCCCTCCCGTGCGCCCGCGCGCATTTGGGGTGGGTCGGATGTGTACATGGTCGCTGGAAGAAAGATGTTGCTGCTAGCAGGGTTGCTTCTAGCAGGGTTGATGGCACGGCGTTGCACCTGCGGGTGTTGGGAGGCGACTGGTTGGGGTGCAGCAAACTTCAAGGAAGCAGTCAAGGGTCGGCTTGTGGCCCTGCTGTGATCCTTCAAACACACTTTGCACCACGCTTTGTACCAAACTTCTTCCACATTCTGCACTTCTTCCACATTCTGACTGTTTGCACTACATTTACATCGCGCTGTGTGCGCGCGCATTGCACACAATTTGCACTGCACGCATGCTGCACCTTTTGCACCACTTTGCACCACACTTTGCTCCCAAAACCCTGCCACGTGTGTGCGTGCCAGGCCCGCGCACGCACGCGTGTGCGTCACGCATGCACACGTGTGCGTCACGCACACACGCGTGTGCGCCATGTATGCACACGTGTGCGTGCCGGTGCAGCCCACCCTGTACCTTCCGCAGACGCAGCGCCTAGGCAGTCCAGCACGCCCTCAGCCCCTCACCCGTTTTTTTCTGTATTGGGCATCTCCAGCCACCGCCAGGTATGTCCACGTGTGCGCTGTACTAGCTCTGACAGTTATCGCTGTGTGCCTTCTCCACGTTGCGTTTGTATATCCTCGAAGGCGTGCACGCACCTGCACGTCAGTCTCTGCCACTGACAGCCCCCCCAGCAGCAGTGCAAGCTACCCCCCCTCCCCCCTGACAAGACAGCACCACCACATATGCACACCCATTCTGGTTCATGCAGACAGACAGACACACACACACACACATGCACGCATGCACACACATACACACACACACACACACACACACACACACGCACGCACGCACCTGCACGCCTGCCTCTGCCACAGCGAGATCCTCCAGCATCAGTGCAAGCTGCTCCTCCTCAAACTGCGTGTGTGCGTATGCGTGTGTGTGTGTGTGTGTGTGTGCATGTGTGTGTGTGTGTCCACCACCGCCAGGTGACCCAGCCCAAGTGCAAGCTGCTCTGCCTCGTACTATGTGTGTGTGTGTGTGTGTGTGTGTGTGCATGCGTGTGTGTGTGTGTGCGGTGGTGGTGTTGGGGGGGGGGGGGGCGCAGTTGTTGTAGCCATCCTTTCATGATGTGCACAGTGCACAGGTATGAGTGTGTGTGAAACAGATGCGATCAGCTCCAGAGCTTTGCAGGCTGCTGCTGCTGCGTTTGCTGCTGCTGTGTGTGTGTGTGTGTGTGTGTGTGTGTGCAGGTGTGGGGCTCCGCCAGGGCGTCCAGCCGGTCAGGGTGGCCACCCACACCCACACCCACACCCACACCGCTACCCACACCCACACCCACCTGTTGCTGCACCCTGCATGCGTCAAGCTCCCCCGGATCCACACGCACACACGCACACACACACACCTGCAGCTGCACGCCACGCGCGTCAAGCTCCCCCGGGTCCACACGCGGCGACATTGTGTTGTGCTCGGTGATTTGAACGTAGTCTTCTACCGATACCCTTCGTGCTGCTGCCTGGCCGCGGGGGCTAGCGGCGATAAGCAGCGCCTTGGAAACCTGTTGTTTTTGTGAAGAGTGGATGATGGGGGTTTGTGGGACAGTGGGTCCCTGGGAAGGATTCTAGTAATTAGTTGTTTTGCCGGCTCCAGCAACTTTGACCGCTCATACCAGGCATACTACACAGCGGGTGTTCACGCAACGCATGCCGTTGTGCTGCTATCGGCAAGAGCTTTCCAACGCATCGCTCCACGCCCTCACCCACTAAGTGTGGGGTGGTTTTCTGGGAAATGGAAAATCCGGCTCGGATCGGTATACGGCTCGCAGGGGAATCACTGCACAACTGGAGGTCACTGGATCAGTGGGAGGGGCGAGGGCGAGTTGTGCTGGTCGATTTTACAGTCTTGTTGGACGCCTTCAATGGCGTATTAGACTTGTGCTTGCGCACTCAATCCCTGCGGCAGGCAGATACTACCACCCGCACTAGTCCACTCAGTGGATACACATTGACTGTGTCCATCCCACTAGCTCTAGTACATCTGGTCGCGCCATGCGTCTCAGTTCGGGCAACCAGCCTGGCCACCTTCCTGTGTTATGCGATTTGCGCATAGTCCGCTGCTGAGACGCTGCACAGCTGAACAACCGCTTGGCCACGCCATCCCATTTATCAACACACACCTGGTGCAGCCCGTCCTGGACCTTCCGCAGCCGCAGCGTGGCAGCCGTGCGGCATGTCCGCAGCCTCTCGACTGCATCTGCAAGCTCTGCCCTGAATCCGACCAACACAGCGAGCAGCTGTTGTGGGAGGTGGAGGACTTGAATGACCGCGTGCGTTACCTATGTGTATGTGTGTGTGGGGGGTGGGGGGGGGGTGTGTGTGTGTGTGGGGGGGGGGGGGGCGTGTGTGTGTGTGCGCGCGTGCAAGCTCTGCACGTAAGCCGCCCGTGGTGTTGAGGAGTTGATGCTTGACTTCTTTTCCAAACTCTGCTATGATAAAGTGAGTGTGTTTATACCCTGCGCACACACAACAAACACTGGACAAGTGCATGCCATTGCTGACACCCTTAGAGGCGAGACGTCTGAACCTACGTCGTACCCCTTTGCCTTTCCTTGCCCCTCCCCCCGTCCGTCTCCCCACAGACATAATGAGCTCAGCGTCCCCGCAGGGGTGTTTGGGTCATGCCACCGGCTGCATAACACGTGTCTTTATCCACCAACTGGCGAGCCTGGGCGTCTGAGCTCTCCGAGGTCCCCACACACATGTGGACACCGCCCGGGGCCGGCTCAACCATACAAGTACACGCTGGAACGTGCAATTGTTTTGGCGTGTCCACGATACGCTGCTGCGTGCACTTGTGTGTGTGTGTGTCCACCTGGTGAGCAGTGATTCCCCCGCAAGCCGTATACCGCTCCGGGCCGGATTTCCCATTTTCCAGGAAACCACCTCACATTTGGTGGGAGAGGGCGTGGAGAGATCTGTTGGAAAGCTCTCGCTGAAAGCAGCACAACGGCATGCGTGGCATGAGCACCCGCTATGAAGTGTGCCTGGTATGAGCGGTCAAAGTTGCTGGAGCCGGGAAAACACGAACTACTGGAATCCTGCCAAGGGGTATCTGCTGTTGAGCCAGGGCATCCGCACTGCCCATGCTCCTCCTTGCAACCTGTTAAAATCGCCAACGGGAAAACAACTGAACCCTACACATCAACCGAGTGCTGCGCGTAGTGTGTATGCATGGTCACCTGGTGGGCCAGGGCGTCTGCGCTCTCCATGCTCCTCCTCGCAACCTATTAACAATGTCAACGGGACAATAACTGAACCCTTCTCGTCAACCGACTGCTGTGCGTAGTGTGTATTCATGGTTACCTGGTGGGACAGGGCGTCTGCGCTCTCCATGATCCTCATAACCTTGGCCACGGCTGGGAGGACACCACCAAAACCATGCCGGCACTTATGGATAACGGGTGTTGTTTCTGTCAGCTGACGATCCATCGCGTCCAGCGCTGCAAAACTACATAAACCACACTGGTTTTTCATCATACACTTTTGTTGTTGTATTTGTACCTGGTGGGCCAGGGCGTCTGCGCTCTCCATGCTCCTGAGGACCTTGCTCACGGCTGGGAGCAGGCCCCCCTCAAGCAGCTGCATGTGGACCTGTTGTGAGGTGGAGGTGTGCTGCCTGTAAGTGTACTGCGGGGTCAATTTAGCTGCTCTCCAAGCTCGAATATGACTTGGTCGTGGCTGGGAGGAGACTGCGCTTGAGCAGCTGCGTGTGCACATGTTGTGAGGTGGTGTGTGTGCGTATGACATGTCTGGAAGTGTACTGAGGGGTCGATGCAGTGCTCGGCCAGCTCCAATACAACTTAATTGTGGCTGGGAGGAGACTGCGCTTGGGCAGCTGCGTGTGCACCTGTTGTGAGGTGGGGTGTGTGCATATGACATGTCTGGAAGTGTACTGAGGGTTCGATTTAGCTGCTCTCCAAGATCGAATATAACTTGGTCGTGGCTGGGAGGAGACTGCGCTGGGGCAGCTGCGTGTGCACCTGTTGTGCGGTGGGGTGTGTGCATATGACATGTCTGGGAGTGTACTGAGGGGTCGATTTCGCTGCTCTCCAACAGTTACAGTTACAGTTACATCGGCTTTCCAGCAAAGACTACCAACTGCTCTCCAAGCTCCAATACAACTTGGTCGTGGCTGGGAGGAGACAGCGTTTGATCAGCTGCGTGTGCACCTCTTGCGAACTGGGTGTGTGCAGATCACACGCCAGGTGGTAGAGACCCGAGGAGTATTTTTTCTATGCGCCATACATAACTCTTTCGAGGTGGGAGTGTGGGGTACGAGCAGTGATTCCCTTGTGAGCCGTATACCGCTCCGAGCCGGATTTCCCATTTCCAAAAAAAAACTCCACACTTAGTGGGAGCGGGCGTGGAGCGGTGCGTTGGAAAGCTGTTGCCGAGAGCAGCACAGCGGCATGCGTTGCATGAATACCCGCTGTGTTTTGTGCCTGGTGTGAGCGGTCAAAGTTGCTGGAGCCAGCAGAAAACTAATTACTAAAATTGTTCCCAGGGACCACTGGGTACGAGTATGCATGCCAACAGGGGTGTGCGGGTCGGCGCAGCATATGGAGTGTTGAAAAGCAGGACTAGCAAGACTAGAAAACCTTGAAAACTTCTAAGATATGAGTTGAAAGACACCCCAAGGAATTTGCTGCCGCATACCTGGGCAACCAGCCACTCCCTCTCTCCGTCGGCATCTCGGTTCGCGGCCTGCCCGGCGCCTGCAAGAACGGGAGGTGTGGAATGTGTGGGATGTGTGGAACGCGTGGGCAGTTTGCGGGAGGTGTCGGCGGTGGTGGGGGTGTGGATTGTGGAAACTATGGATTGCACCCAACTCAGGCCACCTTAGGGGCTCGATTAACGGAGGCGCGTTCTTGTCGCCGAGCCCTGGACCCAGCAATGCAGCGCTGCTGGTGACGAGGATCTCCGTGCCGCTGACGAGCGGGGTAAAATACGACTGGCCTGGCTCCTGCTAGACTGCCCCTCGGTGGAACACTTCAGGAGCGGCTTGCCCGGCGCTGCCATGGCTTGGCGAGTAGCCGCGGCGCTGCCGCGGCCCGTGCTGGGAGACGGCCCTTATCCTCCCCCCATGCAGGACGCCATGCGGCACCGATCTCGACGAGTTGATCGACGAGCGGAGGAGCTGGCGCCCGTCAATGCATGCTGGACATTGGTCAAGATGGCTGCCCGTGGAGGCGGGCTACCATCACGGCTTCAGCGGTGGCGACCGCCGAGGCAACACAGAGTAAATCCGCTTCACCAATCGCAGCGTTCGTCACCGCGCTCATCCTCGGGGTCGCTCGTCTGCCGGTGACTGGCGTTGGAAGGTCTTCAGGCAGCCTCCATGACAACTCTGTCGTCCATGCACCCCTGGAGGGTGGGACCTGGCCATGCATGAGGCATGGGGCGCCGGCTGAGCCCCATGCAAACGAGAGCTGGACAGCCATGCACTGCCAGGCGGAGACAGTTCCAGTCAGCGCCAGTCGGCTCTGCCGGCTTGACTGGCCACAAGGCCACTACTGTGACCTTGAGGAAGGTCCTCTCCTATATGCTCCTTGCCAGACATGCCTCTCAGAGACCGCTGTTTGGGGTAGTCTAGCCGGCGGGAGCGGTAGTCTATCGGCCGGGAGCCGGCGGTACTCTAGTACTTAAGTGTGCTGGAGTATCGGCGGGTGTCTCTAGTAGAAGAGTAGCCTGCTTAGCTGGAAACCCCGTGTTACTGTTACTGCAGGCCACCTCTCGCCGGCCGAGCCAGTGATCCAGCACCCAAACACAGCACAGGGTATAATGCGCCATCAAAAGCGTCCGACAGACTATTGATCACATCTACAGCCCATCTGGCGCCGCTTCCGCTACCACACAAACACAATGTTGTGTTCTTTTAATACTACATCAGTTGACCCAAGGTCGGCCCACCAGTGGCAGGCCTCGCGAGAGACCCAAGCAGACCCAGCATGTCACAAAGCTGCGGCATGCCTGGCACCAGGTAAAACCCCGAGTCCACCCAAGGTAAACAAAATTGTCAACCCCACCTATCGCCGGCCGAGCCACTTAACCAGTTCCCAAGCGCAGCACACCGCATAGGGTATAATGCGCCAGCAAAGGCATCTGACGGACTGAAAAATCGACTACAGCTGTGGCACGTCAGGCGCCGCCACCGTCGCCACGCCGTGTTCTGTTGTTTCTTGCTCAGTCCTCCCCAGGTCAAACCCCAAGTCCACCCCAGGTCAAACATTTTTCAACCCCACCTGTTGCCGGCCGGGCTAGAGACCCCAGCAGTCCCAGCACAGCAGACAGCCGCGGCACATCAGGCGCTGCCAAAAACACCACACCACCACCGTATTTCAGTATGCTGTATTCTTTGAGACAACCGCAGGTCTCCCCCAGGCAAAACCCATTTCAACCCCACCTGTCGCAGGCCGCGCGAGAGACCCCATAAATCCCAGCACGGCGCACAGCCACGGCACATCAGGCGCCGCTCCCACCACACACACACAATGCTGTGTTGATTCAACATTACCGTACGTGCGGTTTGCCTTTGCGTATAACTATCGTTTTGACCCCCCCCGCAAAGATGTGCGCAATAGCCGAAAATAAAACGTCGGACCCCCCCACAGTAGGGGGTTCGATTATCCGGCTCCAATCGCCTCGGCTCCAATCGCCTCTCGGTTCCGATCGGCTTCAAAACCTACGCAAAGCGTCCATTCCAGCCACGATGTCGGTGTTGCCACGATGACGAGCCCTGCTAATAGTGCAGCCTGTGGCATGCACGCATGCCCTCGCTCCCCATGCAGAATGGGCCATGCGCCCATGCAACATCTGCAACATCTCCCCCCCCACACACATATGAGAGCCCAAACTCCTAAACACAGGTCTGCCTCTGACACTGAGTAGTGCTCTGGAGCACTGGCACTGCCACTGAGTAGCTTGCTGACTGCCACTTGTCTCACAGCGCGTGCGCGCCGCGTGTTTTGTACAGCCCTCCACCCCCATGTGCACACCTGTGCCTTTTGACAATGTTGACCTACAGAGGTGCCATTGGGGCTGTTGGAGCTGTTGTAACACGCTTTTTTTTCAGGAGCGTTCAAGCATCAGAAGGACCAGAACGGGTGATGTGACCATGCGCAGTCCAGCGAAATAAATGTTCAAAGGCCCCGTGGCTGAATAAACAATTCATTTAAGGCCCGCAATTGGATTAAACAATTGTAATTTCGCCCCCCCACGCGAAGGCAAGTGATATGGACGGTAGTTCACCTGACATTTAGCCGGCCGCGTGAGGGACCCAGGAGAGAGCACGGCGCACAGCTGCCGGTGCCGCCGCCTCCACCACACACACAATGCTCTGTTGATTGAATACAAGTTCACCCCACCTGTAGCCGGCCGCGCGATTGACCCCAGCAGTCCCAGCACAGCGCACAGCTGCGGCACGTCAGGCGCTGCCGAAGACACAACGCCGCTGCCTCCGCCATGCGCGGGTGTGGGAGGTGTGGGGCCCATGCGGCGCCCCGCTGCAGCCGCATCCAGCATGTAGTCCTCTGAAGACTCGAGAGCAGCCATGAGGTCCAACTGTGCGGAAGGTGTGGGGTGTGTGGGGACGGCACACGTGTGTTTATCGTGTGGGGTGTGTGGGGCCCATGCGGCGCCCCGCTGCAGCGCATCCAGCATGTAATCCTCCGAAGACTCGAGGGCAGCCATGAGCTCGAGCTGTGTGGACTGTGGAGATTGGGCGGGGTGTGGAGATGTGCGACAATCTGGGGTGGGGTCAACTCTCGCATGCTGCAGCTGCAGCCCCATCCAGCATGAAGTCCCCCGAAGATTCGAGGGCAGCCATAAGGTCCGACTGTGGTAGGTGTGCAAGGAGTGTGGAAACGTATGAAGCAACATTGGGGCGTGGAATGAGTGGAATGTCGACTCGAGCGCGGCCTCAGGTCGGACGGTGTGGGGTGTGTGGGGTGTGGACAGTAACAGTAACATTGGCTTTTTCGAGAAAACTTTCTTCTAGGGGGGCGCGGGGTGCAAAATTACCCATGTTTTTATAGGGATTGCTGGCTACGGAGCGTCTCTTATTTTTACAACCTGCCCTCGCAGTGCTAGTATCACCGCCTAGACACAAGTCTAGTTCTGGCCCTTGTAACTTGTGAGGGGCGGTAGCCACCAGCCGGCTGACTGCCAACGCGCAGTCCTCAAATGATAGCTATTGTGTGACGCCTCAAACATACATCAGAACTGCTTCCAAGGGATGGGGGCTCAAGTGGCGCTTGCCAATCTACTTGTCCGACGAGGTGGAGGGGCCGGACTGCTGGGGTGTGCACACGCGCGACTGAAGGCTGTAGACTTCGTAGGCTGGCTCGCTGCGTGGCATTGCGGGCTCTACTAGTAGAGCTCCCCTAGACGTGTCGTGTAGGCCCTAACTCATGCCCCGGGGTCCTCCAGGCGCATACATGCAAAAACTGTAAAAAAAAATACGCGCATGGCATGAGTGTGTGTGTGTGGGTGCATGTGGTGCATCCATCACGTAGTGTGGACATCGCGTAGACTCCCAACACGGAACGTACCTGCGTTGCGACGCGTGCGCCAAGCTCTGCGTATTCGCGTTTCAGCGCAGCGCGCTCTGCCGCGTACTCGTCGAGCCACTCCCACGACGACGGGTCGTCTGTGCCTGTGGCGCGAGTGTGTCCCAGCGTGGACGTGAACATCGAAGGCTGTGTGTGTGGTGTGTGTGGTGGGGGGTGCAGCATACTCGCCGAGCCACTCCCATGGGAGTGTGGCCACAGGGATGCGTCGAGCGTGCCTGCGTTGCGTGTGGACCAGGTGCCCTTCGACCAACCATTATTTACCGCCGCCATACCGCCCAGGGCGGCATACCGCCGCTCCGAGGAAGCACGGGAGCCGCTCCGATACGGGCGGCTGCGTGCTTGTCAGTGGTGGCATAAGGCAACCAATAATGTCCCGTTTGCCCCCGCAACACAAGAGGGAACATGCCGAATCGCCCCCGCAGGAAGCGTATGTTTTGCGTAAAAAGTGTGGAATTCGTCGAATGTCACACATTTCGGAGCGAAAAGCCCGCGATTTGCCCCCGCAGTTGCCCCTGGAATTTCGCGGTTTGCTCCCGAAGCGGGGGCTGCAGGGCGTTAATGCCACCACTGGTGCTTGTAGAGTCACTCCAAACAGGGGGGAGCTCCCTCGAGGGAGGACACGAGATGGCATACTTAGCTGCCGCCTGCTGTGAGGCACACACCGCGTGCACACGGCATACTCCCTTGTCGCCTGCTCTGAGGAGCGCACCTTGGAGCATCTCAACCTGCATTTTCAGCCTCTGGAGCTCTGCCCGCCGCCCTGCCATGACAGCATCAATTCCGTCCTGATGCGCGTACCGGACCGCGCCTGTGTGAGTGCATGTGTGGGGTGTAAACGCGTGTGTGGCGAGTATGGGGGGGAGGTGCGTGGTCATGCGCTTTCAGCCTCTGGAGCTCTGCCCGCCGCCCTGCCATAACGGCATCAATGTCGTTCTGATGCGCGTACCAGACCGCACTTGCGTGGGTGTATGTGGGGTGTGAACGAGTGTGGGGGGAGTATGGGGGGGAGGAGCGTGGTCATGCGCTTTCAGCCTCTGGTGCTCTGCCCGCCGCCCTGCCATAACGGCATCAGTGTCGTTTGATGCGCGTACCGGACCGCACTTGTGTGGGTGTATGTGTGGGGTGTGAACGAGTGTGGGGGGAGTATGGGGGGGAGGAGCGTGGTCATGCGCTTTCAGCCTGTGGAGCAATGCCCGCCGCCCTGCCATAACGGCATCAATAGCGGCATGATGCGCGTACCGGCCCGCGCCTGCATGTGTGGGGTGTGGATGAGTGTGGGACAAGAGTGATTGTGCGTGCACCCACAGCAGAGCGTTACCTCAGATGTGCCTTGCATGATCTCATCAGGGCGGCTGTGTTATTGTCTAGCTACCCCGCACCCCGCAAACGTCCATTCACGGGTGACATTCGCCAATTTAAGCTGGCTGTGTTCAGTTGTCTGCAAGGTGAGATTCGGTAACGAGTCTCGAGCCCCGGGGGGGGGGGGGCTAGTTCCAAGATCCTTCGCGGAGCCACTGCAAGGTAGTGCAGTAGGAGACGGCCGTGGGGGTGGGTGGGGGTAAGTGGGTGTGTGGGGGTGGTGGGTGGGGAGGGGGGGGGCAATTGTTGAGCCTTTGACTGACAGCACGGGTGGGACATCGGCGGAAAGAGGGGGATTCGCTCCGCCTTGGCGGAGCGCAACAATGCCCGCAGACAGGGGCCTCTTTGTAACAGAGTGTGGCCACCAATGGTTCTGCTACGGATGTTGATAACATGGCGACTCATAACTCATAACTCATAACATGGCGACTCATAACATGGCCACCAATGGGACTGCTAAGGATGTTGATAACATAGCGACGCATGTTGTTTTGCGGTGTATCCCCAGAGCTTGCTGGTGTGGGACACTGAAGCCAAGGGACGAGAACCGACAGAGTGGACTGCAGTGAGGAGGTGCCACAGCGGCCAGGTGCCATGTGGGGAACCCTAACACATACATCCCGAACCCGCACACACACACACACACACACACACACACACACACACACACACTCACACACACACACACACACAAAACACACACACACACACCTCCATCGATGCCCAGTGCATGCTGGTGTGGGGCGCTGAGGCCACGGGACGCGCACTCGACAGAGTGGACTGCGATGAGGAGGCGCCACAGCGGCCATGTGCCTTGGGCCTGCTCGTGTGGGGCCACCGTGTGAGTGTGTGTGGGGGGTGGGGTGGGGTGGTGTGGGTGTGGGTGGGGTGTGTGGGTGGGGGGGGCTGTGTGTGTGTGTGCACGTGTGTGTGTGTGTGTGGTGTGTGGTGTGTGTGTTGTGTGTGTGTTGTCTGCGTGTGAGTGGGGGGGGGGGGGGGGGTGTGTGTGGGGGGGGGGGGGCAGCGATGCGGATTGCACTTCAACGATTCGTCAAGTCATCAAGTGATGCATGCATCATCGTGCAATTCATCGAGCCATGATGTCATCAGTTCAAATCCTTCAAACTTGAATAAACGGCAACCCCCACCCAAGTAGGCCACATAAGTGTCACAAAGTCGGACATTCCATGAAAACATGAACTTTGGAGATGTCGTGTTCGGTCCATGAGACATGCTAGCACATAAGTGTAGTAAAACAACAGCCTTTATAAATAATTATGTTATACCGTACAGGGCCTGAGCCTTCGCGGGTGGGTAAAAAAGTATTGTTTAATCGCTCCGCTGGGGTCTTTTTTCGTCGATTTCGGTTGATTTGACGACCACAGTTTTTACCCAGTTTTTAATCGTTTTCAATTTCGCGGGGGCGTCCAAAACAATACTTATTTGCGGAGGCTAAGGCCCTGTACGGTATAATTGTATGTTCAAATTTTAACAAAGTGGATTACCTGCCCGTGTGGTGCCACCGTGGTCGATGCAGCGATGTGTGGAGACGGCTGTGAGGACACTTGCCCCTGCCCCTGCTGCCCCTGCTGCTGCCCCTCCTGCAGCGCCATGCGCTGCTGCAGGTCCTGCTGTGCGCGCTCAAGCGCGCTTAGGTGGGGCTGCTGCTGCTGCTGCTGTGTGTTTGTTGGGGGGTGCGTGTGTGTGTGTGTGTGTGTGTGTGCACGCGTGTGTGTGTGTGTGTGTATGTGTGTGTGTGTGTGCGTGTGTGTGTGTGTGTGTGTGTGTGTGTGTGTGCGTGTGTGCTTGCCATTGTGAGGCAAGATGTTGTGGGCGCATCCTGAGTAAAACATCGGCACATGTACAGCTGCCCGCGCCTGTGCCTGCCCCCTCCGTCACAGCAACACCCTCCGTCATCTGATGAGGCAGGGATGACGGAGGGGGCAGGCACAGGCGCGGGCAGCTGAGATGGGATGAGACGTCACATCACAGCAACACCCTCCGTCATCCCCACAGCAACACCCCGCAGGCAATACATGGCAATCTGAGCCCTTTGCTATGCTGCATTGGATGTGGGTGCAACTCGTGTGTACCGACAACACCATCGCACCTGCACCAGTGTTTCCGTTGGCCAACCTGCAACCCGACAAAGTGCACTTTCGGGTTGAGATTGGGCGAATTTCGAATCGAAAAGTGTGAAATCGTCATATCACATTTTTCCCGCCAGAATTCGCCTCCGTCGGGTTGAGATTGGCGAATGAGATGAGGCCCGGCTTGAGCCATCATTTTTCCAAGATCCTTAACGGAACCACTGGCCTGCACCTCTTCCTGCACGATCCTTGAAGATCCTTTTGCAACCCCCCCCCCCCCCTCCCCCCTTTCAGACACAAAGTCAGTTGTGAAATTTCTTGTATTGTTGGGTGTGGGTTTGGGGGTGCTGGGTGTGGGCGCACTCAACCAAAGTTGTCAGCAGCATCACATTCACCTGCGAAGCGGCCTGTGCATGCTGCACCTGCTGCACCTCTTCCTGCATGATCCTCGAAGCTTCAGCGGCCTCTGATCCAGCGGTTGCAGCTCTGTCGACAGCAGTCAGAAACGCAAGCACGCCCTCTCCCTCCGAGCGGACCTGCAAGCATGGGCGTGACCGCATTGCCTTTAAACAGATTTGCGCGTACAAAATCACAAAACTTCGAAAAGTGAGGCGGCAGCAGAGCGTGCCATTCGAGTCACCAGCGACTCTGAGTTACCATATCTCACCATCAGTGGGGTGATTAGCGCCCCAGCAGCCCTCACAGCCCCCGCTGCGGGGGGCAAACCGGTAAATTTGGGCGGAAGCTGCGGGGGCGAACTGGCACGATCCCGACATGATCGATTTTCACATGTCTTGCTCAGTAAATGTGAAATCAGCCCTTTCCACACTTTCCGCCTAAATGTCGCCCGATGCGGGGGCAATTCGGCATGTTCCCTCCTATGTTGCGGGGGCGCACAGGATATTCTTGGTTTCCTGAATCACATCACTGCTCACCATGTCTGGCTCAAACACCTGCATCCATGAGGCCACTCCGTTCAGGTCGAGCTCATCAGACAGCCACACACGCACACGCCTACCCAGCCCCGCCACACACGCAAGGACACAAACGCACGCGGCGACGTCAACCACCGTACCTCACCATGTCTGGCTCAACCGCCCACATCCACGATGCCACTTTGTGCAAGTCCAGCTCATGAGACAGTTAAGCAACATTGTCTACTACACAATAATCATACCATAACCCGGAGCACAGTAGGTATCCACAAATCCCTACCATGTCTGTCTCAACCGCCTGCATCCACGATGCCACTTTGTGCAAGTCCAGCTCATCTGACAGTTAAGCAACGGTGTCTACTACACAATAATCATACCATAACCCGGAGCACAGTAGGTATCCAGAAAGCTGCACCATGTCTGGCTCAAACGCCTGCATCCACGATGCCACTTTGTGCAAGTCCAGCTCATCCGACAGTAAAGCAACGTTGTCTACTACACAATAATCATACCATAACCCGGAGGACAGTAGGTATCGACAAAGCCCCACCATGTCTGGCTCAAACGCCTGCATCCACGACGCCACTCCGTGCAGGTCGAGCTCGCCGGATCTGCATGTTTCACAATTCATGAGGTCAGTTTGGTGGTGGGTCACGGCGGTGCGTCCTCCGTCATAACATGTGCAACACGCCCACCCACTCCCACACCTACCCCCCCTCACAAAAAAATAACGCAAACGCACCCGTCGGATCTGCACGTTCCACAATTCCTGAGGTCAGTTCAGTGGTAGGGTAGGTCACAGTGATCCCTCCGCAAGCCGTATACCGCTTGGGGCCGGATTCCCCATTTCCGTTGAGGGGTTCGTTGGAAAGCATTCGTCGCGGGCCGCACAACGTCATGCACAACGTCATGCGTTGAGTGCATAATCGCTATGTACTGTGCCTGGCATGAGAGTCAAAGTTGCTGTAGCGGGAACACAAAGTAACTACTCAAATCCTTTCCAGGGGACACTAGTGGGTCACGTTCGTGCATCCTCCTTCGTGACATGTGCAACACGCCCACCCCCACCCACCCCTACCACCCCTTCACAAACACAGAACGCAAACGCACTCGTTGACATCAACAACGTCGAACGCCTCGATTGCCGCCATCGGCATCTGCAGCACACGCCGACTCAGGTGGCGAAGCGCGGTGGTGGTCTCGGAGCCAGGCATAATTTGGCGGGCAAAACCATAGCCCACATTCAGCAGGCGGGCGGCCTGTGCGTGGGCGATTGGGGCGTTGTTGCGTGAGTTATTTGATGGCTGTGTGCATTGCAGCACACGTTGTTGGATGCTTTGGTGAAGCACGGTGATGGTCTCGGATCCAGGCATAATTTAGCGCGCAACGTCAGATCCGGCATTCGGCAAGCAAGCGGCCTGTGCGTGTATGATTTGGGCGTTGCCAGTTTGCAGCGGGTGCCGGCTGAGGTGGCAAAGCGCGGTGATGGTATCGGAGTCAGGCAGAATTTGGCGGGCAATTCCAGAGCCTACATTCAGCTGGCAGGCGGCGTGTACGTGGGTGATTTGGGCGTTGTGAGTTTGCAGCGGGTGCCGACTGCGAGGGAAGAGCGCGGTGATGGTCTCTGGCCAATCGAAACCAACTGCCCAAGCGACCGCAACCACGTTGCTGCATCAGTAAATTACGAAAGAAACGCACCGCCAGCACGTCATCAGGGCCCACGTGGCCACTCCCTCCGGTGTCAAGCATCACCTTGAACGCCCTCCTCTCTCTCCGGCCAAAGAAATCCAACTGCCCAGGAGACCACAACCACCTTGCCGCATCAGCAACTTCACAAAACAACGCACCGCCAGCACGTCCTCCGGGCCCACGTGACCGCTCCCTCCGGTGTCAAGCATCGCCTTGAATGCCATCTTCTCGCCAGCTGCCGCACGAGGGACGAGGTCGGCCAGGAGAGAAGATATCTGTGAAAATTGAGTGTGTGGATGTTGAGAAGGGTGGGGGTGGTGGCGGGGGTGTAAGGGAGGGGGGCTGCATCGTGT
Source organism: Chlamydomonas sp. UWO 241 (assembly GCA_016618255.1). Taxonomy (NCBI): domain Eukaryota; kingdom Viridiplantae; phylum Chlorophyta; class Chlorophyceae; order Chlamydomonadales; family Chlamydomonadaceae; genus Chlamydomonas; species Chlamydomonas priscui. The sequence continues at coordinate 846,329 of VFSX01000019.1, read as the reverse complement.
GCATGCCATGGGATGCCTTTGATTCCAACCCATCTACAGCTGTCGCGCGAGGGGCGAGGTCTGCCAGCAGGAAAGAGATCTGAAGGAGGGGGTCAGAATGAGACCTGAACATGTGGCGTGCACAAAGCTTTGGGGGGGGGGGGGGGGGGGGGGGCTAAATCCATCTTCAGGCTGGCTGCCGCGCGAGGGACAAGGTCGGCCAGCAGGGAAGATATCTGAAGAAAGGGGTCAGAATGAGGTCACAACATGTGGGGTGCTCAAAGTGGGGGGCTAACTCCATATTCTTGCCAACGCGGGGGACGAGATTGGTCAGCCAGCAGGGAAGATATCTGAAGGAAGGGGGTCAAAAGGAGGTCAAATACACAGCCACAAAACACACGAACACACATCAACACACACACACACACACGAACGCACGCACACACACACACACACACACACGCATGCGCACACACACATGCACACACACACACACACGCACGCACACACACACACACACACACATACACAAACACCTGTGAGCGATTCAGCTTGCAATCTTCGCCATTGCCTCCATACGCTCCGAACATTTCAAACATTCGGATCTGGCGCTGAGACAGCACGGCGTCTGCGTGCGTGTGTGTGTGTGTGTGTGTGTGTGTGTGTGTGTGTGTGTGTGTGTGTGTGTGTGTGTGTGTGTGTGTGTGTGTGTGTGTGTGTATGTGTGTGTGTGTCTGCATGTATGTATGTGAGAGTGTGTGTGTCAGCTCCACACACGTCAAACAATCGGATGTGGTGCTGAGTCGGCACGGCATCTGCGTGTGTGTGTGTGTTTTGTGTGTGTGTGTGTGTGTGTGTTTGTGTGTTTGGGTGGGTGGGTGGGTGGGTGGGTGCATGTGTGTGTGTGCGTGTGTGTGTCAGCTCAAAACATTTCAAACATTCGGATCTGGTACTGAGTCAGCACGGCATCTTCGTGTGTGTGCATGTGTGTGTGTGTGTGTGTGTGTGTGTGTGTGTGTGTGTGTGTGTGCGTCAGCTCCACACATTTCAAACTTCGGACTTCAGAGTTGATGCTGAGTCAGCACAGTGTCTGCACATGTGGGGTGCATGTGGGTGCATGTGTGGGGCGCATGTGGGGTGCATGTGGTGTGTGTGTTGAGGGGGCTAGGGGCGGGTGGAGGTGGGGGGATTGCTGAAGTGGCGTGCACACACCAACAAGTAACAAGTAACACGGGGTTTCCAGCTAAGCAGGCTACTCTTCTACTAGAGACACCCGCCGATACTCCAGCTTACATAAGTACTAGAGTGCCGCCGGCTCCTGGCCGATAGACTACCGCTCCCCTCCCTCCCTCCCTCCCTCCCGTCCCTCCCTCCCTCCCTCCCTCCTCCCTCCGCTCCTTTCTCCCTCCCTCCCTCTCTTTCTCCCTTTCTCCCTCCTCCCTCCTCCTCCCTCCTCTCTTTCTCCCTTTCTCCCTCCTCCCTCGCCTCCCTTTCTCCCTCCCTCCCTCCCTCCCTCCCTCGCTCCCTCCCTCCCTCCTCCTCCCTCCCTCCGCGTCCCTCCCTCCCTCCTCCTCCCCTCCTCCCTCCTCCCTCCCTCCCTCCGCCTCGTCCCCCACCCGCCCTCCCTCCCTCCCTCCCTTTCTCACGTTCTCCCTCCCCCTCCCTCCCTCCCTCCCTCCCTCCCTACTCCCTCCCGTCCCTCCCTCCCTCCCTTCCTCCCTCCCTCCTCCGTCCGCCCGCACCCGCCCCCCTCCCTCCCATCCCTTTCTCCGTTTCTCCCTCCTCTCGCCTCCCTCCCATCCTCCTCCCTCCCTCCCTCCCTCCTCCCTTTCTCCCTCCTCCCTCTCTTTCTCCCTTTCTCCTCCCTTCCCTTCCCTCCCTCCCTCTCTTTTTCTCCCTTTCTCCCTCCTCGCCTCCCTCCCTCCTTTCTCTCCCTCCCTCCTCCCTCCCTCCCTCCCTCCACTCCCTCCCTCCTCCTCCCTCCCTCCGCTCCCTCCCTCCTCCCTCCCTCCCTCCCTCCCCTCCCTCCCTCCTCCTCCTCCCTCCTCCCTCCCTCCCTTTCTCCCTCCTCCTCCTTCTCCGCTTTCTCCCTCCTCCCTCTCCTCCCTCTCTTCTCCCTTTCTCCCTTCCCTCCCTCCCTCCCTCCCATCCCTTTTCTCCCTCCCTCCCTCCGCTCCCTCCCTCCTCCTCCCTCCCTCCCTCCTCCCCCTCCTCCCTCCCCCTCCCTCCCTCCCATCCACTCCCTCCCACCTTTCTCCCTCCCTCCTCTCTTCTCCCTTTCTCGCCTCCCTCCCCCCTCCCTTCTTTTCCCTTTCTCTCCATCCTCCTCCTTTCTCCCTCCCCCCTCCTCCTCACCTCCCTCCTCCCTCCCTCCCTCCCTCCCTCCCTCCCCCCTCCCCCGCCGCCCGCCCGCCCTCCCTCTCTCCCTCCCTCGCCTCCCTCCCTCCTCCTCCCTCCCTCGCCTCCCTCCCTCCCTCCCTCCCTCCCTCCCTCCCTCCTCGCCTCGCTCCTTCTCCTCCCTCCCTCCCTTTCTCCCTCCCTCCCTCCCCCTCCCTCCCTCCCTCCCTCCCTCCTCCCTCCCTCCCTCCCTCCCTCCCCTCCTCCCTCCCGTCCCTCCCGTCCCGTCCCTCCCTCCCTCCCTCCTCCTCCCTCCTCCCGCCTCCCTTCCTCCCCTCCCTTCTCTCGCGTTTCTCCTCCCTCGAGTCCCTCCCTCCCTCCCTCCCTTCCTCCCTCCCTCCCTCCCTTCCCTCCCTCCCTCCCTCCGCTCCCTCCCTCCCCCCTCCTCCTCGCCTCTCCCCTCCTCCTCCCTTCTCCGCCTTTCTCGTTCTCCCTTTCTCTCTCCCTCCCCTCCCTCCCTCCCTTTCTCCCTCCCTCCCTGTCTCGCCTCCCTCCCTCCCTCCCCCGCCCTCCCTCCCGCCACACACACACCCAAAACACACGCAAAACATATACACCCCAGCCCTGAACCCCCAGCCCTGAACCACAAGGAAGCCAAAGCCCCAAGCCCCATACCATACACCATGATGATGGAATTACAGTCGTGTGTGACGCACCTACAGGCGACGCATTCGACACTCAGTGTATAGCGCCCCAGCGCTACTGACAGGTGGCTGGCTGCTGGTGGTGGGGCTAGTGGCGCTAAAACACGCGCCCAAAAGCCAAATTCCTATGGCAGAAGCGCGACCAGTGGGGAAGGATTTTAGTAATTAGTTTTTTTGCCAGCTCCAGCAACTTTGACCGCTCATACCAGGCACAATACACAGCGGGTATTCATGCAATGCATGCCGTTGTGCTGCTCTTGGCAAGAGCTTTCCAACGCATCGCTCCACGCCCTCACCCAACAAGTGTGGGGTGATTTTCCGGGAAATGGTAAATCCGGCTCGGAGCGGTATACGGCTTGCAGGGGAATCACTGAGCGTGTGACATGAAGAAAAGCTGGAACTCCGGCACCCATCCAGCGCACCAAACACTGCTTTGCAATTAATTATAAACCCTACAAAAAAACACCCAAAACCATGAACCCTAAACCCTGAACCACAAGCCCCAAGACCCAGATCATACACCCTAAACCTTCAAATGAACAAAACTCGCAAAACCTGGCACTCACCCAGCGCATCAAACACGTCCCCGAGGTGTGTGCTTGGCACTGCTAGGGGACCAGTGTGGAGCTCGGACCTGAGTGTCGTTTGGGGTTTCGTTCGTGTTGAGAGGGTGGGCAGAAGGTGGGTGGCAGGTGGGTGGCAGGTGCCTGGAAGGTGGGTGCTTGGCACAGCCAGGGGGCCAGTGCGGACCTCGGACCTGTGTGTGTGAGTGTGTGTATGTGTGTGTGTGTGTGTGTCTGTGTGTGTGTGTGGTTCCGGGGAGGGAGGGAGGGAGAGAGGCAGGCGTGCTAGCAGGTGGCTTGGAGGTGGGCGGCAGGTGGGTGGCAGGTGCTGGGCAGGTGCATGCTTGGCACTGCCAGGGGGCCAGTGTGGAGCTCAGACCTGAGTGTGCATCGTTTGTGGTATGTAATTGGTGGGGAGTACGTGAAATTGTTATACCCCCCCCCCCCCTGAGCCCCCCCACCACCATCACCACACACACACACAAACACACACACACACACACCTCAGCCGGTCGAGCATGCCACCAAGTGCAGACGCACACACGTCAGCGCTTTCAGAGAGCCAGTCACGCACAGTCCCTGCCTCCACCTACACAATTAGGGAGAGGGTGTGAGTGCGGCCAGGGGACAAGGTTTTCGGTTGATTTGGGACAGCACGCAACACGCACCACGCAGTACGACACCAGGCATTCGACCAGCCCTCCTCCGAGCAACGCCTTCAGCTGGCGCTTGGGCACCGGCCCGCTGCTCCCAAAGCTGGGGTTCAGCTGTCCTCTGGGTGACAGTGCATGGCCGATGGTGGTAGGGCCAGGTGGGGCAAGCGCTGCGGCTCGCAGCAGGAGATATGACACCTGCGCACGTGTGTGTGTGTGTGGGTGGCGTGTGTGGGTGTGTGTGTGGGGGGGGGGTGATTCAGCGGTCCGCTAGGCGACTGTGCATGCTTGAGGGCTGCATTGCCTGCATCTATGCCAGGTGAGGCAAGCGCAGCGGCATGTGGCAGAAGAGATGCCACCTGAGGTGGGGAGGGAGGGGGGGGGGGGGGGCACCGCAGGTGATTCAGCGGTCGGCTGGGGACAGTGCAAGTCTGATGGCTGTAACACCGGGTGGGGCGAGCGCGGCGGCACGCAGCAGGAGAGATGCCACCTGCATGTGTGTATGGTGTGTGTGTGTGTAAACCCAACTTCCCACCCCACCTCCTACCCTCCTACCCACCCACCCCACCCCACCCAACAAACCTCCTGAGGCGTGAGCGTGGCACCACCGCCACCGCAACCGCCACCACCGCCGCCGCCGCCGCCGCTGCTGCCGCCGCCGCGAGAAGCATTCACGCTCTGTGCATAGAGATCACGAAGGCGTGGGAGCAGCTCTGCACGTGCGCGTGTGGGGTGGGGTGGGGCGTGTGGGGCGTGTGGGGGGGGGCACGTGTGGTGTGTGTGTGTGTGTGTGTTTGTGTGTGTGTGCTAGTGTGTGTGGCTGCATGCACGTGCCCAGGTGTGTGTGTGTGTGTGTGTGTGTGCATGTGCGTGTGTGTGTGTGTGTGTGTGTGTGTGTGTGTGTGTGTGTGTGTGTGTCGACGTGTCTAAACCAGGGCGTAACGTAAGCGCGCTTCAACCCTGGAATACAACAAATCACAGCCATGCGTACACACCAGGGTTTCTGTAAGCCACCCCGCAGCCCCCACGCAGTGCACTTGTGGGGTGAGGTTGGCCAATTTGAGACGGCGCTGCAGGCTTACATTGCGCGAATTGGGTGAACAGTGTGAATCTCTGCATTTTCACACTTTCACAACAACAACAACGAAAAGCCTCCGGCGGGTTGGGATTGAGGGAGTGAGCTTGAGGCGCGGGGTCACTATTTTCCCAAGGTCCTTAGTGGACCTGAATACACAAACCCGACCCCATCGCACACCCCAGCTCGCGCCCCGTCACAGACCCATTTTTCATTTGTTTCTGGTGCTCCATTTCCTGCCTTGACTGTTGCCTTGGAGTGTACCGCTGACCGTCAAATGTATGTCATTTGCATGCTCTTGGCGAGCTCTCTGCTGGGGGCGTCAGACCATGAAGACAAACTCGCAAAAAACGCGAAGAAAAACAACGCCAATGGCTACCAGTGGCCCGAAATGAACGAACATGCCGGGCGGGGCAAACATATACACCCAACATCCCACCCAACCTCCCACACAAACCAGCGCAGTGCTCACCAAGTGTGGACAGGCTGTGCCGAAGTGTGGATGGTGTGGACCCCGCGAGGTGCAGAGATGCGAGCGAGCATGCCGCACTGCGTTCACAAGGGGGGGGGGGGGGGGGGGAGTGTTTGTGTGGAGGGTGTGTGGAGGGTGTGAGGAGGGTGTGGACATATGTGTGATTAATATGGACGCAGCGCGGTGCAGAGATGCGAGCGCGCATGCCGCACTGCGTTAATAGGGGGGGGGGCTTGAGCATTTGTGTGGAGGGTGTGTCGCGTGTGTGTCGAGGGTGTGGACGTGTGTGGACGGTGTGGACGCAACAACGGTGCGCACGCCGCGCTGTGTGGTGTGTGGAGGGCTGGGGAATTTGTGTGGACGCGGGTGTGGACGCAGCGAGGTGCAGAGATGCGAGCGCACACGCCGCTGCGGTAGTACAAAATAATGTCAGTGAGGTGCAGAGATGCGAGTGCATGGAGGGTGTGTGCAGGGCTTGGGCTTTTGTGTGGAGGGTGTGTTGCGGGTGTGATGAGTGGTGTGGACGTGTGTGTGGACGGTGTGGACGCAACAACGGTGCGCACGCCGCGCTGTGTGATGTGTGGAGGGCTGGGGAACTTGTGTAGATGCGGGTGTGGACGCAGCGAGGTGCAGAGATGCGAGCGCACACGCCGCTGCGGTAGTACACAATAATGCCAGTGAGGTGCAGAGATGCGAGCGGGTGGAGGGTGTGTGGAGGGCTTGGGCTTTTGTGTGGAGGGTGTGTCGCGTGTGTGACGAGGGTGTGGACGTATGTGTGGACGGTGTGGACGCAACAACGGTGCGCACGCCGCGCTGTGTGGTGTGTGGAGGGCTGGGGAATGTGTGTGGACGCCAGAGTGGACGCAGCAAGGTGCAGAGATGCGAGCGCACACGCCGCTGCGATAGTACACAATGGCAATGAGGTGCAGAGATGCGAGTGCGTGGAGGGTGTGTCAAGGGCTTGGGCTTATGTGTGGAGGGTGTGTTGCGGGTGTAATGAGTGGTGTGGACGTATGTGTGGACGGTGTGGACGCAGCGCGGTGCAGAGAAGCGAACGCGCACGCCACACTGTGATAATGCCCCCCGAAAATGGCCAGTGAGTTTAGTGCAGGGATGCGAGCGTGCCCACGGTGCAACACGAGTTTGGGTTGTGAGGCAAAAGAGTGTGTGGGGCGGGTGTTCGGAGAGAGTGTGGCAAGGGCATGTGGGGAGCAATCTGCCGCTCCGAAAGGGGGGGTAGATCAAACGGGGAAAAACGGAAATCCGGCGGGGTTACTTTAAATCTTTTGCGAAATAGGCTCGCCAGTTGATCCCACACCGGGCCACATCTTCACCAGAGCATGCCGCAGATCGCTCTACAAGAGGAAGGATGACAAACAACAAAACACCAGAAATCTTGGGGGAGACACTGTTAAACTATCAAGCGAGAAAACCCACCTGGAGCGTGCGCGCTCGTCGGGCCGCTCGCCAGCTGTGCCCACACCCGCCCACACCTCCACCAGAGCATGCGGGAGATTGCTCTCCAAGAGCAGGTGGTACAGGAAACAACAAAATACCGGAAATAATGAGGGGGGAATTGAAAAACAATCCAGACAGCAACGCTAACCTGGAGCGTGCGTGCTCGTCGGGCCGCTCGCCAGCTGTGCCCACACCTGCCCACACCTCCACCAGAGCATGTGGGAGATCGCTCTCCAAGAGGAGGTGGTCGTTGACCGAGTGGAGAGCATTCGTCGTTGACCCGAGTGTAGCAATGCGTGCGATGGCCAGGCGCGCTATCGGTGTGCAGCCAGACCGCAGCACGCCAGCCAGCTGCGCACACGGTGAAGCAGTCAGTGTGGCAGTCAGTGTGATTGCAGTGAAGCAGTCAGAGTGACAGTCAGAGTGACAGTCAGAGTGACAGGTGAAGCAGTCAGTGTGACCTCCAGCGTAAGTACAGGAAGTGCCAGCACACAGTGGATGAGAGAGCGCGGAGCACTCGTCGTTGCAGCGGGCTATCAATGCGTTGATACAGGCATAGCGATGCGTGCGATGGCCAGGCGCGCTATCGGTGTGCAGCCAGACCACAGCACGCCAGCCAGCTGCGCACACGGTCAAGTAGTCAGTGTGACAGTCAGTGCGACAGTCAGAGTGACAGGTGAAGCAGTCAGTGTGACAGCCAGCGTGAGTACAGGAAGCGCCAGCACACAGTGGATGAGAGAGTGCGGAGCACTTGTCATTGCAGTGTGCTAGCAATGCCTTGCCGTGGGCGTAGCGATGCGTGCGATGGCCGTGAATGTTGATTTTGTGGTAGTGATGCGTTGATGGCCAGGCGCGCAGTTGGGGTGCAGCCAGACCTCAGCACGCCAGCCAGCTGTGCATGACGAGGCAGTTGGCACTCAGTTTGTGTGCAGTCTC
>VFSX01000019.1:763152-833152 GCA_016618255.1 Chlamydomonas sp. UWO 241 | reverse complement strand
CCGCAACGGCCCAGCTAAATATTAAAACTGCACCAACCAACTAACCAGCGCCGCCGCCTCACCCCCGCAGCCTCATCACCCTAAAACTCTAAAACCCTCAGCCATTCAACCTAAGCATTTCCACAATTTTCCACAATTTCACACTTTCGCAGCCTCATCACGATGTACAAGTCCGACCCCACCATTGCAAAGCTCTTCGATGGCACCTCGGCGTTCACCTTTTTCGCACCAACCGACCGGGTGAGGACGCACCCGCACGCAACATACAAGCACAGAGAGAGGGAGGGAGAGATTCAAGACAATTCCCACCTCACGGGTGACCAGGAGAACAGGTCATGCCTAGGGGCTCACTAAAGCACACACACCTCGTCTCCTCGCTTCCCCGCAGTGATCAACACCACCCTGGGTCACATAACACACACCCACAGGCACACACACACACACGCTGCTCCCCACTCATACCCACACACGCAGGGTATTCACAACGTGTCTCCCCGCTTCCCCGCGGTGAACAACACCACCCTGGGTCACATAACACACACCCACAGGCGCACACATGCACACCAGGGGTTTCCTTGGGGTCATTCATCCTTTCGTTTTTCCGAAAAGGCTTTCCCAGTTTCGTCGGGATTGGGGGCTGCAGCCCGAAGAATCGCGTAAAAAAGTGTGAAATCGACGATTTCACACTTTCCCCGGAAATTCGCATCCGCACGTCATTTTATCCCGAGCGTACCCTACCCGAAACCATACTGGTTCGCATAAACACACAAACACACACACACACACACACACAGAGGAACACACAACCGTGTGTCCACAGACACACACACACGCTGCACCCCACCCATCACCACACACACAGGGCATGCACAACGTGTCTCCCCGCTTCTTCGCCGAGATGAGCACCACCCACAGTCGCTTGAACACCCCTCCCCCCCTCACACACAAACACACACAGAGGAAAACACAAACGCACGTCCACACACACACACGGCACCCCACCCCACCCCCACACACGCAGGGCATTCACAACGTGTCTCCCCGATTCCCCGCTGAGATGAAGACCACCCTGGGCCGCATGCTCGACGGCCAGGACCCCGCCGTGGCTACCGCTTGGATCCGCGCACACATGATCACGAACGAGGAGCCGGTGGGTTGTTTTCCTCTGTAAACTGTTCGAAATCCACGCATCTCGCTGTGACATTCAAAACACGCACATGCAGACGCCCCGTTTCCTCAAAGAATAAGAAAACGCACTTAACCCTCACACACGCCGATGCCACTTCTTTGCCCACGCAGATTGCGTACAGCGGGTGGCTCAACGAGGTGTGGACCAACAACCTTGGGCAGACGCTGACTGTTGTCGAGGGGTGAGTCAGCACGGCCGCAACTGACTGGCCACATGCACTCACACACATCTGCCCCCGCTTGTACACACACGCATGCATGCGGCTCTCAGTGCTGCCAGCACATCCCTGCACACACGCACACATCTCTTGAGACACACACACACACGCACACTTCGCTGGATGTACACACACACACACACACGCCTGCCAGCGCAGCACCGGGTGCAGCATCCCCTAAGTCAACACACGCCTGCACGCACGCGCGCACCCACACTCCTGCCTTTCATTTGTGCGCACAGCACCGAACGCAGCATCCCCTAAAGCAACACACGCTTACAAACACGCGCACACACGCAAGCATGTCCCTGTCGGTACCGCCAGTGGCAAAACCTGCATGCGCACTCCCCTGCATGCATGCAGATCCATGCACGCATGCACACTTCCCTCGAGGCACACACTCTTCCTTGGGCGCACACACTTACACACACGCCTGCCCCCAATCGTGCGCGCGCAGCACCGGGCGCGGCGTCCCCCCCGGGTCCCGCCACCAGTTCTTCATCCAGGCAAGTTTTTAGCATTGGGAGGGAGTACTGCTGGATGTACATGCATGCATTCCAGTCCAACACTGGCATACACACACACACGCACGCCCTGCCCCCCCTGACACACACACCCTGCACCACACCGCAGGGCCCCAAGAACATCGTCCGCGCTGGATTCCAGGACCGCTGGGACATTCTCGGAGGAGCCTCGCTCTTGCAGGCAAGCCACGGGTGCAAGGAACATGGAGAGGGGGTCTCTTGAGTCCTCTTGACAGTTAGTTCCTTGGAATTCTCTTGACAGTTTAAAAATGTGATGAGGGGGCAGTTTTCGAGGGGTGCGGGGGGCAGATCTCGAGGCCTTGACGCCCGGTCTGTCCTGCGTCACCGGGCTGTCCCGAGTCCCGACAATTGAGTCCTCGTGACGCCTCTTGACAGCTTACGGGTGATGAGGGGAAAGTTTTCGAGGGGTAAGGGAAGCAGTTTTCGAGGACGCCCGGTCTGCCCTGCGTCACCGGCTTGTCCCGAGTGGATGTGTGAGGTGGCCGTCGAAAAAAATTCTGGCAGGTTCTGGCTTTTGTGTGTTTTGCAGCTGTATGCCGCATGGTGTGCAACACCATACAGTGTGTAATCGTGCTGGAGCTGCGGCACCGCGCGCGTGCCCGCCAGTGATGCTTGCTATGGCAGTATACCGCTCGGAGCGGAATTTCTATTTATTGCTTCATAGGCTTTTTCGCTCGGGGGAAAACATTAATTGTGCCGGGAAAAGCGGAAAAAATAATTGTGCCGGGAAAAAAACGGGATAAGGCGGAACAATAATTAATTGATCAACCCTTCCCAAGGATCACTGGTGCCCGCCAGAACTTGATTGTGTGTTTCCTCTTCCTGTAAATGCCGTCTGTCAGAGACCCCTTTAGTGGACCCCCGCAAACGCAAAGCGTGGACACGGTATCTACACCGTTAAATGGACACGACGCCGTCTTTAAAGACGCATTTTTCAAACTCTTGAACATCTTGAACATTCTTAAATCCATCACCATATGCATCCCTAACTGCGCAGGTGGTGGAGGACCCTCTTCTTGCCTAAGCCCCCGCGCCGAGGCCGATGAGCGTCTGGTGGACGAGTTCACACATGATGACAGCGGTACTCCACCACCACCATCTGGCGGTCGAGCAGATGCGATGCCCTCAGTACAGCCAATCGCCATGGGAGGAGGCGCGGCTGTTGACACGTCAGTCGTGTGGGCGTCGACGGGGTCAGACAGGAGGGAAGCCAGTGTCGGCATCCGAGGGGGCTGCGGGATCAGATAGTGTCAAAGTTTTGCCACAAGAATAGTTTACCAATAGAGCCGTATCAGGTGGTGACGGCAGAAGTAGAGCGAGGAGCCCCCACCCGCCACCGCGCGTGGGTGGCCAGCTGTGTGTAAGATGTATAGGAAATGGATGGGCTAGTGCCACCTGCTCCACTTCTGTTCTCACCTACTTCAACAAGCTTTTGCTGCCGCTGCGGTAGGGGACCTAGGTGTGCGCCCACGCTCTTTACAGAGTTGGGGCTCCCTACCACCAACAGCCAGCCATCTCAGTAAGGTGCTCGGGCCATACGCACCGAGCACGGTCGTATACGCCTTTAGAGGTGTCCCTGACTGTAACATCCATCATCATCATCAGCGCGGTTGTGAAGGCAGGGAACGCTTGCCATAGGTGGTTCGACATGTTGCACGCCACGAAGTCTGGCTCTGAGCTCGAGGCTGATGCCACACGTGTTTTTTTCAGCTTGTGCCTGCGGGATGCGGGTGTACACCGCGGCTGAGCGCAGAATATGTTTGTGCCACGGATGGAGGTCACCACGCGTTTCAAGCAGTTGTAAGAGGCTCTATCCCGCGCAATGGTGCCTCCATCAGCGGTGATGCTGATGGACGCTACAGTGGGACACCTCAACAAGCATACAGGACCGTGCGCGGCACCTGAATGAGATGGGTGGCTGTTGGTCATAGGAAACCCACGCTATGCAAAGAGCGTGGGCGCATCCCCAGGTCCCATTCCGCAGCGGCAGCAAACGTTTGTTGAAATGGGTGTGCACAAATGGAAAACATGAGAGGCAAGTGAGGCATTGCCAACCGCCAACAGAGAGATCCCCCAAACATGGAGAGCCTGGCCAATTGACCTCTTGCAAGACGTGACATGAAGTGATAAAATGATTTAAAGCCGGGCCGCCACCTCTACATGCTACCTGGCCATCCCGGTAGTGCACTTGCCGAGCCAGGGAGGTGCTCAGGACCTGCGGACCTGTGCATGCCGCCCTTGCCGTTCGATTGCCTTACAATTCGGATGCAACGCTACGCTGGCGCCGCAGGGCTCTCATTAACCCGCACGAGGGTTCGTTCCATTGCAGCCAGCGAGGCGCACCCCAACACCCCAATACAGTCCCCCGTTGTGACAAACCGCAACGAGATACTACCCCGCACGCTTCTGAGAGCCAGCCAGAGGCAAGTAAGTCCATGTCGACACTCGGCCTAGTCCTTGTTGTAGTCGAGCGTTGCGTGGCCCTTCTTGATCTGCATGCGCACATACAACCAAGTTCGTTAGCACGGGTATCATGTGTGTGCTTGTGCGTGAACGTGCGTTAACAAATGCCGTAGTGTACTGCTGTTGGTAGTTGCAGGCATTGCCGGTGTATGAGGACGGCCTTTTGTACCGCTTGGTTGGTTGATTGGTTGTTGTATGTGCGTGCGCACACTTGTAAGCACAGGTTCGCATGTGGGCTTGTGTGTGTTTGCACACTGTTTACAGCTGGCCACACACTGCGACTTACCGCCATGGGGAACTTGGGCGGGTACTGCCCTGGGCAGTACCACGAGCCAGGGGCGTCGCACCGTTTGTTCGAGAAGTCGGCCAGCCACGCCTTAGACTCTTGGTCAACATCCATGACCTTGTAAACGCGGACCTACACAAAAGCATGTGTGTGCGTGTGTGAGTTGGTGCTCGTGCTCGTGCGTGTGTGTGTTTGTGTGTGTGTGTGTGTGTGTGTGTGTGCGAGTTGGTGTGTGTGCGAGCGCGTTTGTGTGGGCGTCGGCGTGACACAGTTTGTTCAAGAAGTCGGCCAGCGACAAGGTTATGGACTCCTGGTCAACGTCCATGACCTTGTAGACACGGACCCGAACAGGGAGAGAGCGGGAGGGAGAGTGAAGAAGAGAGAGAGAGAGAATCATAAAAGAATAAGAGGGAAGAAGATAAGATGAGAGAGATTGAATACGAGAGAATAAGAGAGAGAGAGAGAGGGAAAGTGAATAAGTGAATAAGAGAGACAGAGACAGAATGAGCGAGAAGCTAGGTCCGGGTTGCCAGTGACACTCGGTCACACCTCCCATTTGTTTCCTCACTCTTCCCACACTTCCCTGCCACTATTCCCACTCTCCCCTCACCCTTCCCACCTTTCCATACTTGGACGAGTACACCTCCCGGAAGAGGTCCGGGTTAACGCTTACACCCTGCTTCTTGCCGTTCTCACACATCTTGTAGAGCAAGGATGCTGCCATGCGGGGCGTAGGCTGCGTGTGTGTGTGTGTGTGCGTGTGTGTGTGTGTGTGTGCGTGTGTGTGTGTGCATGCGTGTTCTTGCCGTTCTCACACATCTTGTAGAGCAGGGACGCTGCCATGCGGGGCGTGGGCTGCGTGTGTGTATACGTGTGTGTACGTGCGTGTGTGTGTGTTTGTGTGTGTGTGTGTGTTTGGTGTGCATGTGTGTTCTTGCCGTTCTCACAAATCTTGTAGAGCAGGGACGCTGCCATGCGGGGCGTAGGCTGCATGTGTGTGTGTGGGCGCGTGTGTGTGTATGTGTGTGTGTATGCGTTTGGTGTGCATATGTGTGTGTGCGTGTGTTTGTGTGGTCTTGCTGTTCTTACACATATTTTAGAGCAGCGACGCTGTAGGCTGTGACGCTGGAGGCTGCGTGTGCGGGTAGGTGCGTGCGTGCGTGTTTGTGTGTGTGTGTCGGGGGGGGAGGGGGGGGCGCATGGGGTCGCCTCAACTGTTTTTTGGCCCTTGATTTCGCCTTGTTTTCCAGCACATGAACCGCATCCCCCAAGCTCTACGCGCAAACCAGCCGTAGCAGCAGCCGAGGCCCCATCAAACAAAAAATGCCCGTTTTGTAGGCGACTGACAGGCTGTAGCACATGGGGTCGCATTGGCAATTTTTCTGTCATTTTTTGCCTTGATTTCCCACGTACAAAACTGCAACCCTCAAACAATGGCGCATCATACCAAACAGGGCACAATGCATTCGGATGAAATCGCACCTTGCCCGCTTTGTAGTCGACCGAGAGGCTGTACATAGCACATCGGATCGCTGTTTGTTTTACACACCCCCATTGTTGCTGTTATTTTGGTTTCGGACCTCAAAATCCCACACCAGCGAGGGCACGAGAACAGCACGACTGCCGCTCCTTAGGCCACCAAAATGAACCTTGCCGGTCTTGTAGTCGACAGGCTGTAGCACATCAGATCACCTCAACACTTTTTTGTCCTTGATTTTTGCCTTGATTTCCCGCACACAAACGGCCCACCACAAGTCTTGCGCGCACACCAGCCGCAGCACCGGCCGAGGCCAGACCACACAATGCACCTTGCCCGTCTTGGAGTTGACAGACAGGCTGCAGCACACCGATCGTCGGGGCAAATCTCTGTGTATACCCGTCTACTTTTGCTGCCATACTAGTTTCGTACCTCTCGCAAAACCCCACACCAGCTAGGACACAAGAACACCACAACCACGACCACGACCGCGGCCCCTTGAGCCACCAAAACGCACCTTCCCCCGTCTTAGTCGACCGACAGGCTGTAGCACATCGGATCGCAGCGACACATGTCCCAGCATTTGTGCATTTTTTCCCATGTCAGTGCCCCCCCCCCCCAAACACCCACACAAATAACAGCTAGGGCAGCCCAGCCAAGGAACGCACCTTGCCCGTTTTGTAGTCAACTGACAGGCTGTGTCACATCGGATCGTCGGGGCACCCCTCTCGTCATTTCCACCCACATTTTTCACTTCATTCATTTCAGCTTGCACATCTGAACCCCCCAAACCAGCCTGGGCATGCGTTTAGAGCGACCCAAACACAAAACGCACCTTGCCCGTTTTGTAGTCGACAGACAGACTGTGGCACATCGGATCGCCGGGACACATGTCGGGGTACACAGAGTTCCCGATGCGCGCCATGTGGGGAGACTTTCCGAGGTCATCGCCGCCGCCGCCGGCCCAGACCAGGACGTAATCTGCGTGTGCATGCGGGCATGTGTTTAAACTGTGAAGATACCTAATTTGTTTTTTGTTTGTATTTTAAGTTTTTTCAGGCCCTTTCTCTCGTTGGCGGAGAGTGGGGAGGGTGACTGGATGCACACGCCATGTGGGGCGACTTTCAGAGGTCGTTGCCGCCGGCGCCGGCCCCGGCCAGGACGTAGGGGGGGGGGGGGTATGCACCCAGGTTGTTTTCGTGACTTTGCCTCGTCCCGAGGAGGAAAACACCCCTGCTGGAGCCCCACAAAATGCACATATACGCACATATACGCACGCACATGCACACACAGTCTCTCTCCCTCTCTTCTGTCTCTCTCTCCCTCTTTCTGTCTCCCCCTCTCTTTCTCTGTCTCTCTCTCTCTCCTTCTCACACACGCCAACAAATGCCCAAGCACGCATACACGCATCAGGTAGATGGCAGATGATCGCGCACGACTTGGCCTTGCTGCATACGAAAAGGAAAGAAAACACCCACACCCACACCCACACACACACACGCAAAAACACAAAAATACCCACCAGCGAGGTGGCGGATGATCGCGCGCGAATTGGCCTCTTAGCATGCGAAGAGGAAAGAAAACACACCCACCCACACCGACACCCACACCCACACGCACGCACACACACACACAAGCACCCACCAGCGAGGTGGCGGATGAGCGCGTGTGACTTGGCC
This sequence comes from Chlamydomonas sp. UWO 241, assembly GCA_016618255.1. NCBI lineage: Eukaryota > Viridiplantae > Chlorophyta > Chlorophyceae > Chlamydomonadales > Chlamydomonadaceae > Chlamydomonas > Chlamydomonas priscui. The sequence goes on along the minus strand of VFSX01000019.1, from coordinate 825,296 downwards.
TCTTAGCATGCGAAGAGGAAAGAAAACACACCCACCCACACTGACACCCACACCTACACGCATGCGCACACACACAAGCACCCACCAGCGAGGTGGCGGATGAGCGCGTGCGACTTGGCCTCTTAGCATGCGAAGAGGAAAGAAAACACACCCACCCACACTGACACCCACACCCACACGCACACACACACAAGCACCCACCAGCGAGGTGGCGGATTAGCGCGTGCGACTTGGCCTCCTCGCTCGTGAGCATGCGGCCGATCAGCGCAATGTGGTCGTGGTTCCACGTGTTGCCGTCTGCGAGTGTTGTGCGGTTGGCGATGCCGGAGATCTGGTAGCCGTAGTCCCACCTATAAGGAACATGATATAATTGTCATGTTTTCTCCATTTTGTTGCGTTTTTTGCGATTTTGGGGACTTATCAGCGCGATGTGGTCGTGGTTCCAGGTGTTGCTGTCTGTGAGCGTTGTGCGGTTGGCGATCCCGGAGATCTGGTAGCCATTATCCCACCTACACGGCACCATTTTATTATGTTTATGCACGTGTGTGTATGGTTTTCCTTTGGCGATTTCCAGGCAGTTTGTGAGTGTTTTCTGATTCGTTTTGCATTGTTTTCATGGCGATGACGTGTTGCCGTCTGCGAGCGTCGTGCGGTTGGCAATCCCGGAGATGTGGTAACCATGATCCCACCTGCAGATAGTTGTTTTTGCGTGTTTTGTGGTTTCCTCTGGCGATTTCCAGGCAAATTTTGAATGTTTTCTAAGCATTTTGCAATGTAGTCGTGGTTCCACGTGTTCTCGTCTGCGAGCGTCATGCAGTTGGCGATCCCGGAGATCTGGTAGCTGTAATCCCACCTGCCAATGCGTATGATTGGTGTTCTTCGGATGTTTCAAGGCCGGTTTTGAGTGTTTTCTGACGTGTTGACACACAATATTGCGTTCTTTTCAAGGTGAGGTGTTGCTGGCTGCAAGCGTCGTGCGGTTGGCAATCCCCGAGATCTGGTACCTGTATTCCCACCTGCCAATGCACATTATTGGTTTTCTTTGGCTATTTCAAGGCCGGTTTTGAGTGTTTTCTGACGTGTTGACACACAAAATTGCGTTTTTTTCATGGTGAGTTGTTGCCGTCGCCCAGCGTTGTGCGGTTGACGATCCCGGAGATCTGGTAGCCGTAGTCCCACCTGCCAAGTAAGGCGTTTCAATGCGTTGCTTGCCTTTGTTTGGAAGTTTCCAGGCCGTTGTCGAGTGCTTTCTGATTTGTTTTGCGGTTTCTGTTTAGCAAAGCCTATCTAGAAGCACGCGCGCGTCGAGCAACGCGTTTGCGTTGATCCAGTTGTGTGCATGCATGTGTACTTGTACGTGTGTATGTTTGTGTGCGGCGCATGGCTGGTAAAACACACCTACATCATTAGGAGCCTCCTATAGGAGCTGGTTCACGCAACAAGAGGGCACGCGCGCGTCGAGCGGCGAGTTTGCGTTGATCCAGTGCTGTGATTGTGTACATACGTTGGACCTTTCTGCGGCTTGTCGCGCGCACACGCAACCACACGCAATGCCCTTCAAACACAAGCTTAATGTGACAACCTTCAAGCATCGAGCAGTGTGTTGCCATTGATCCAGGTGTGTGATTGTGCATACACACGCACGCACGTGTGTGTTGTTGGTATTACAGTCGGCTGTACAGATGTGTGTGGGTGTGGAAGCATGTGTAGTATAGCTGTAGTCTTACCAAGAAAGCACGCGCGCGTCCTGGGGCGTGTTTTCGTTGATCCAGTTGTACGAGTCGAGGTAGTCATCGATGAGGATGATCTTGCCGTCGGGCAGGCGCGCCTGTGCACGTGCGTACGTTGGAAAACATGAGCTGGGGTGCTTCTACAGCCATGCTGCTGGTGCAAATGCACAGATGTGTGCATGTGTGCAAGCAGAGGTTGTCTTCGATAAGGATGATCTTGCCGTCGGGCAGGCGCGCCTGTGCGCATGCATGGGCATTGTCCCCTGGGAATAATTTGAGTAGTTATTTATTTCGCGGCTCCAGCAACTTTGACCGCTCATACCAGGCGCAGTACGCAGCGGGTGTCCACGCAATGCATGCCGCTGTGCTGCTCTCGGCGAGACCTTCCCAATGCAACCCTCCACGCCCTCTGCCACCAAGTGTGGGGTGGTTTTCTGCGGAATGGGAAATCCGGCCCCGAGCGGTATACGGCTTGCAGGGGAATGACTGCGTATGGGTAGACAAGGAGGATTGGGAGTCCACCTAGTGATCCGAATACCGCAATAATGATTGTGTATAGGCGACATGAAATAGACATGAAATAAAATTGGCCGGCAACAGTAACAGTAACACGGGGTTTCCAGCTAAGCAGGCTACTCTTCTACTAGAGACACCTGCCGATACTCCAGCACAGTTAAGTACTAGAGTACCGCCGGCTCCCGGCCGATAGACTACCGCTCCCGCCGGCTAGACTACCCCAAACAGCGGTCTCTGAGAGACATGTCTGGCAAGGAGCATATAGGAGAGGACCTTCCTCAGGGTCACAGTAGTGGCCTTGTGGCCAGTCAAGCCGGCAGAGCCGACTGGCGCTGACTGGAACGGTCCCCGCCTGGCAGTGCATGGCTGTCCAGCTCTCGTTTGCATGGGGCTCAGCCGGCGCCCCATGCCTCATGCATGGCCAGGTCCCACCCTCCAGGGGTGCATGGACGACAGAGTTGTCATGGAGGCTGCCTGAAGACCTTCCAACGCCAGTCACCGGCAGACGAGCGACCCCGAGGATGAGCGCGGTGACGAACGCTGCGATTGGTGAAGCGGATTTACTCTGTGTTGCCTCGGCGGTCGCCACCGCTGAAGCCGTGATGGTAGCCCGCCTCCACGGGCAGCCATCTTGACCAATGTCCAGCATGCATTGACGGGCGCCAGCTCCTCCGCTCGTCGATCAACTCGTCGAGATCGGTGCCGCATGGCGTCCTGCATGGGGGGAGGATAAGGGCCGTCTCCCAGCACGGGCCGCGGCAGCGCCGCGGCTACTCGCCAAGCCATGGCAGCGCCGGGCAAGCCGCTCCTGAAGTGTTCCACCGAGGGGCAGTCTAGCAGGAGCCAGGCCAGTCGTATTTTACCCCGCTCGCCAGCGGCACGGAGATCCTTGTCACCAGCAGCGCCGCATTGCTGGGTCCAGGGCTCGGCGACGAGAACGCGCCTCCGTTAATCGAGCCCGCCGGCAAACTGGACCCTAAATCAGCGTGAAAGCTGAACACCAGAGAGGGGGGTTTGCGGAGTGGAGCGCAGAGTTGTCACAGTGAAGAAGGCCCACCTGCTCCCCCCAAAAACTAGATTAAGCAGTAACTTCTCTGTCTGGCCTCTCTCTCTCTCTCTCTCTCTCTCTCACACACTCTATCTCTCTTTCTCTCTCTTCTCCCACCATCTCTCGCCCCTCATACTCTCTCTCTCACTATCTCTGTCTATCGCTCTCTCTCTCTCCCTCCATCTCTCTCTCTCTCTCTCTCTCTCTCTCTCTCTCTCTCTCCAACAAACTTGCCGAGTCCGCCTCTTAAATATGTGCCTAGACAGCCCTCTTTCTCTCTCCCTTACCTTGTAAACAAGAGAGGGGTTGGCAGAGCGGAACGCGAAGTCGTTGCAGTAGTTGTAGAAGCCCCAGTAGACCCCCGGGATGGCTAGTGCTCTGCACATGGCATGTGTGCGTTTGTGTGTGTTTGTGTGTGTGTGTGTGTGTTTTGTGTTTGCGTTTGCGTGTGTTTGTGTTTGTGTGTGTGTTCGCGCGTGTTTGTGTGTGTGTGTGTGTGTGTCTGTGTGCGCGTGTGTTTGTGTGCGCGTGTGTGCGTGTGTGTGTGTGTGTGTGCTGTGTGTGCGGGTGTGTGATTTAGCACAGGCAAGAGCAGTGCGGTGGGTACTGTCAAGCTTGCCACTCTCTCTCTCTCTCTCTTTCACTCACACACACACACACACACACACACACACACACACACACACTCACACACACACACACGCATGCACACACACACACACACAGACAAACACCCCCCCACACACACACGCACACACACTCACAGCAGCAGTGCGCACACGAGGCGCGACATGCGTCCTTCAGACGAAGTGTAGAACTTGCGGAGCGACGCAACACCACTCTCGTAGCTGCCCTGAAGGGAATCGCTGTGCTTGGGGCCCTGTATGAGTGTGTGTGTGTGTGTGTGTGTGTGTGTGTTGTGTGTGTGTGCGTGTGTGTGCGCGCGCGTGTGTGTGTGTGTGTGTGTGTGTGTGTGCGTGTGTGTGTGTGTGTGTGTGTGTGCGCGCGCGTGTGTGTGTGTGTGTGTGTGTGTGTGTGTGTGTGTGTGTGTGTGTGTGTGTACCAGCGAGACGTGTGGAGGTGGCGGGGCGCCGTTGTTGCAGCTACCCGCAATGGACCCATTGTTCTTGGAGTCTGTACGTACGTGGGGGTGGGGTGGGCAGTGGTGTGTGCCTGTGTGCATGAGTGTGTGCCTTGTCACATGCATCAGCAAACACACACACACACACGCACACGGGCGCAGGCGCAGGCGCAAGTGCAGGCGCAGGCGCGCCCACATGCACGCACGCACCCACTCGTGCACGCAGGCGCAGGCGCAGGCGCAGGCGCACCCACACCCACACCCACACCCACAAGCACACAAACACATGCACAGACATCCACACGCACATGCACCCACACACCTTCTTGGCTGCCTTGGCGCCAGCTGCCTTCTTGGCTGCCATTGCAACGACCATACTGTCGCCCGCAGCAGCAGCCCACCCCCACTCCCACCTCGGAAACCCACACCCACACCCACACCCACACCCACACCCACACCCACACCCACACCCACACGCACACGCGCACACCCACACACACACACCTCCTTGGCTGCTGTCGCCCTAGCTGCCTTCTTGGCTGCCATTGCAACGACCGTGCTGTCGCCCGCAACAGCAGCCCACCCCCACTCCCACCTCGGAAACCCACACCCACACCCACACCCACACCCACACGCACACGCACACACCCACACACCCACACCTCCTTGGCTGCTGTCGCCCTAGCTGCCTTCTTGGCTGCCATTGCAACGACCGTGCTGTCGCCCGCAACAGCAGCCCACCCCCACTCCCACCTCGGAAACCCACACCCACACCCACACCCACACCCACACGCAAACGCACACACCCACACACCCACACCTCCTTGGCTGCCGTCGCCCTAGCTGCCTTCTTGGCTACCATTGCAACGACCGTACTGTCGCCCGCAGCAGCAGCCCACCTCCACTCCCACCTCAGAAACCCACACCCACACCCACACCCACACGCACACACCCACCCACACACACCTCCTTGGCTGCCTTCGCCCCAGCTGCCTTTCGGTGATTCCCCTGCGAGCCGTTTACCGCTCCGAGCCGGATTTCCCATTTCCCAGGAAACCACCCCACAATTAGTGGGGGAAGGCGTGGAGCGATGCGTTGGGGAGCTCTTGCCGAGAGCAGCATAAGGGCATACATTGCATGAATACCCGCTGTGTATTGTGCCTGGTATGACCGATCAAAGTTGCTGGAGCCGGCAAAACACTGGTCACTAAAATCCTTCCCAGGGACCACTGCTGCCTTCTTGGCTGCCCTTGCAACGACTGTATTGTCGCCCGCAGCAGCACCCCCCCCCCCAGTCCCACCCCCAAAAAACCACCCCCACACTCACACGCACACACCCACACACCTTCTTGGCTGCCTTGGCCCCAGCTGCCTTCTTCGCTGCCTTTGCAACACCAGCCTTGTCGCCCGAAGCAGTGGCAGTGGTGGTGGCGGCTGGGAGGATGTAGGGTGGTTGAGGGGTGGTTGTGGGGTGTTTTTTGGGTGGTTGTGGGATGGTTATGGGGTGTTTTTGGGGTGTTTTGGGGGTGGTTTGTGGGGTGGTTGTGGGGTTGTTGTGGGGTTGTTGTGGGGTGGCTGTGGGGTGGCTGTGGGGTTGTTGTGGGGTTGTTGTGGGGTTGTTGTGGGGTTGTTGTGGGGTTGTTGTGGGTTGGTTGTGGGGTGGTTGTGAGGTGGTTGTGGGGTGGTTGTGGGTTGTTGTGGGGTTGTTGTGGGGTTGTTGTGGGGTTGTTGTGGGGTGGTGATTGTGGGGTTTAAAATGGGGTGATGATGGGCGGTGCTGGGCGGTTGCGGGTGGTTGTCGTGGGTGGCGGGCACCAAGCAAGCAGCACCACAGGCACTGATTTCCTTTTCAGTATTTATAATTAATTATTGGCCATCCCCACCCAACCTGTGGCTAAAAGTGACCAAAATGTGGCCAAAACTGGCGACACCAAACTTTGGGAATTTCTTGTGGCGTCCCTCCTTGACCAAATCCACTTTTGGCGGGTGCTTTTTAGCCGTCCTTGTCATTTAGACACACGCGGTAAATTTTGAAGCCGATCGGTTTCGTCCCGCATTTCGCCGTCTCTCCAAGCCACGGCCACCCACGAAGCATGCGTCTAAATGACGAGGACGACAACTAAAAAGCACCCGTCAAAAATGGATTTGGTCCAGAGACGACACCGCAAAACATGCTGAAAGTCTGGTGTCGCCAGGTTTGGCCACACGGCCTCGCCCCCCACAACGCGGCGCGGTACGGGGACCAGCTCCGCGTCAAGTTCATGCTTTTGGTGGTACCGAGCGGTATGAGGCGTCGCGGGGCCTGCTTCCCCCCAGCGGCATGGCACAGGGTTGGGTGTGACTGTTGCATGGCGTTCCGCGAGGCCCGTGACGGCCCCACGACGCATCCCAGCACACGCTATCGACACGCATGCCAATATTACGTGCCAAGAAGGCATTCTGCACGCAATGGGGTCGTTTTGTCAACTTCAAGATTTGGGGGTGTGGCACATTTTTGGCCCAGGTTGGGTGGGGATGGCCTATTCCTCAGCCGGATTTTGCTTTGACCGCGTTGACCGTTGACTTCCCGTTGACCGTTTGTCCTCGTACGTGCACAGGTCATTTGAAAGCTGTTGACGCGCTCTGTCTGGCGGGCTTGTCAGACTAACAATCCACCGGATGCGTCGAGCTGTGTGTAAGGTCAACGAACAGCCGGCATACAGCCTAATGGTTGTGCAGAGCCAACAACAAATCACTGACCACAGTACAGCCACCTAGCCGCACGGCGTGGAATGGCACAAAACCGTTTCTCCCTCCCTCCCTCCCTCCCCCTCCCCCCTTGCCCCCCCCCCTCCCTCCCTCCTCCTCCCTCCGCCCTCTCCACCCCAACCCCTCTCACCCCCACCCCACCCGCCCCACCCCAGCCAACCAAACTTCGCTTAAAACCACCAAATAAGATAGAAAACGCACCGGAGGCATCTTCAGGAGCATCGACAGCAGCGGCGGGATCAGGGCTATTGAAGACCATCCCCCCCATCTCTCTCTCAGCCCCAACCCCACCCACAACCCCCCGCACCCCCCACGCACCCCCCCGCACCCGCCCACAGCCAGCAACACATTTCTCAAACCAAACACAACCACCAAATTACATAGAAAACGCACCGGCGGCATCTTCAGGAGCATCGACAGCAGCGGCGGGATCAGGGCCACCGAAGACCAGGCAGCGCTGCGGGTGTGTCCATTGTGTGGGGCAAATGTGTGAACATGAGGTGTTGGTGTGGATGCAAGTGTGGGTGACAATGTGGGAGCGGTGAAACACGGAGTGGGGGCAGTGATCCCCATGCAAGCCATATACCGCTCAGGCCAGATTTCCAATTTCACAGAAGACCATCCCACACTTCTAAGTTGTATTGGAAAGGCCTCGCTGATTGATAATCCAGTCGAAAGAAAGACCCAATGCAACGCCCACGAGCACAGGCGCGACCGGCCGCGCGCGCTTCATTTATTTTCTGTCATCCAAAATTTGTATTGATGGGGCATCCGCACTAATCTACACCTGGTCGATGATCCAGTCGAAATGAGAGCCCAACAGCGACGCCGCGAGCACAGACACGATCAGCCCCATGCATTCAATTTTTTTTGTGATTCGATTTAAAATTTGTATTCATAGGGCATCCACACGTATCCACACCATCCACACCTGGTTGATGATCCAGTCAAACTTGTCCGTCAGTCAAGATCAACGCCCGCGAGCACAGATGCGATCGGCCCCGTGCATTTCATTTATGTTTTATCCAAAATTTGTAGCAATGGGGCATCCACTCTTGTGTACACTCTCCACACCTGGTTGATGATCCAGTCGAACACAAGCCCGACAGCGACGCCCACGAGCACAGACGCGATCGGCCCCATGCATGTTACATCGTTATTTAACAATTACCGTACAGGGCTTGTGCCTTCGCGAGTAAGTATTGTTTTGGACACCCCCGCGAAGCTGAAAACGATTAAAATCTCGCAAAATTGCAATTTGGGGCGTCAAATCGACGGAAATCGTCGAAAAACGACCCCCGCGGAGCGATTAAACAACCCTTTTTACGACCCCCCCCGCGAAGGCTCAGGCCCTGTACGGTAATAACTTCGTTTATTGATGGGTCATCCACACTTATCCACACCCTCCACACCTGGTTGATGATCCAGTCGAACGCGAGCCCAACAGCAACGCCCGCGAGCACAGACGCCATTGGCCCCATGCAATTTTCTTGGTAATTTGACATTTGTTCATTTTGGTGAGTGATGGGTCATCCAAACTTATCCACACCATCCACACCATCCACACCATCCACACCTGGTTGATGATCCAGTCGAATGCAAGGCCCACTGCGACGCCGGCGAGCACAGACGCGATCGGGCCCATAAGGATGATGAGGCGGTTCATCTTTGCGGAGAAGAAGTAACCAAAGGCGGCGTACATGATCATAAAGACCTGTGTGTGTTTGTGCGTGTGCGTGTGCGTGTGTGTGTGTGTGTGTGTGTGTGCGTGTGTGTGTGCGTGCGAGGAAGTCTTGTCTGTCAGGTAAGGCGGCGTACATGATCATGACAACCTGTGCGTGCGTGTGTGTGTGTGTGTGTGTATGTGTGCGTGCATAGCTCTTGTAACAAGCCTTCCAATGCAAGTCGAATCGTCTTGATCCATGCACAGGAGCGAGATGTTTCAGCCTATACGCCGTTTACGTGCACCAAACGCATCGGTGCAATCCGCCCCATGTAGATAATGAGACGGTGCATCTTTGCGGAGAAGAGTTAACAAAAGGCGGCGTACATGGTCATGAAGACCTGCATGTGTGTGTGTGTGTGTGTGCGTTTGTGTGTGTGTGCGTGTGAGTGTTTGTGTTTGTGTGTGTGTGTGTGTGCGTTTGTGTGTGTGTGTGTGAGTGTTTGTGTGTGTGTGTGTGCGTGCGGAGAAGAGTTAACCAAAGGCGGCGTACATGATCATGAAGACCTGCGTGTGTATGTGTGCATGCGTGTGTGTGTGCGTGTGTGTGTGCGTGCGGAGAAGAGTTAACCAAAGGCGGCGTACATGATCATGAAGACCTGCGTGTGTATGTGTGCATGCGTGTGTGTGTGTGCGTGTGTGTGTGCGTGCGGAGAAGAGTTAACCAAAGGCGGCGTACATGATCATGAAGACCTGCGTGTGTATGTGTGCATGCGTGTGTGTGTGTGTGTGTGTGTGTGTGCACGCACCTTGCCAGCCGTTGGCTTTTGGAACAGCGCCAGCCAGCCAATCGCACGACACACACACACACACACACACACAAGCATGCATGCCGCACGCACGCAGCACGCACACACGCGCACGCACACACGCACACGCACACACACACACACACACACACGCACACACGCAAACCACACACACACACACACACGCAAACCACACACACACACACACCTTGCCAGCCGTTGGCTTGAAGAAGAGCGCTACCCAGCCGATTGGAGCAACCCAGCACGTGTCCTTGAGGTAAGTGTGGTAGGCGTCTGGGCTGGTTGGCTGGTGCTCCTGTGTGTGTGTGTGTGTGTGTGTTGGGGGAGGTGTGTCTGTGTGTGTGGGGGGGGGTGGAGGGCACCTGAGGACACGCACACACAGGTCACACGACGCACTGCGGCAGAGTCGACGAGCGGGTTGCTTGTCTTCATGTGCGGAACAAAGAGCCCCCCCCCCACACACACAAAGACACAAAAGGCCGGACAGGCTCTTTTAACACGACCAGCACGCTAACACACAAGACACAAAGACACACACACACACACAGGCTGAAAGACCCACCGCACAGAGCCCACAAGCGGGTTGCCGGTCTTCATGTGTGCCACAAAGAGCCTGCAGGCTCTACATCACCCAACCAAGGAAATAAGGGAAATAACATCTGCGAAACAGGCACGGACTGCCATCAAGTCGTCCACCAACCCACGTTGACCCAACCACAGAAAATTACAGAAAACAACCCTCCAGAACATGCACTTACCGCGACAGAGTCCACCAACGGGTTTCCCGTCTTCATGTGGGGTACGAAGAGCCCGCGCACGCGCGCCGACATCGGGCCAAAGTGCCCTGTCTGCATCAGCACCGCCAGGACCAAGCTGATGCCGCCGCCGGCAGCAAAAATGAACTGCGGGGGGGAGGGGGGGGGGCATTCTTTGAACGCGGGTTGTCGGGTGTGTTTTGGGGGTGGTTGGGTGGGGTGGTGGTGTGTCTTGGGGTGCGCCGACATCGGGCCTAAGTGCCCCATCTGCATGAGCACCGCGAGGACGAGGACGATGCCGCTGCCGGCAGCGAAAATAAACTGCAAGAGGGAGGATGAGGGGGGGCGGGGTCATTTTGTTTCCCCCCCACTAAGCTAAGAAACGTATATAAATCGTCGAAAATCGCGATTTGGGGCGTCAAAACGGCTAACAACGCCGAAAAACGACCCCCGCAATCCCATTAAACAACTATAGTTTCGCCCCCCCCCCCCCCCCCGCGAAGGCAGACAAAATGGACGGTATGTGAGTTGTGGAGTTTGGTTTGGGTGTGTTGGGGCGGGGTGGTGGTATTTATTGGGGAAAATCGGAACAGAGTGCCCCGTGTGCATGAGCACTGCGAGGACAAGGCAGCGCAAATAAACTCCAGGGGGGGGGGAGGTATTGAGCATGCGTTGTGTGTTTGGTGGTGGTGGTGTGGCGGTGGTGGTGGTGGTGGTGTAGGGGGTGGGTGTGGGGGGTGGTGTGGGGGCATCGGGCCAACGCTCCCCGTCTGCATCAGCACCGCGAGACCCAAGCCGATGCCGCCGCCGGCAGAGAACGTTAAAGGCAGGGGGGGGAAAGAAGTAATCTTTGTGGCGTAGACCATGGATGCGCCTGCCTGTTTTAAATTGCTTCCCTCAAGTCATCCCTCTACGTGCACGTTGGCAGGCAGCCAGCTGGTGGTGACAACTACATAGCTCTAGGACTACACGTTGACAGGCAGCCGGCTGGTGGCTATTTCATAGCTCTACGACTACACGTTGACAGGCAGCCGGCTGGTAACTACTTCATAGCTCTAGAACTACACGTTGGCAGGCAGCCGGCTGGTGGCTACTACGAAGCTCGACGACTACACGTTGACAGGCAGCCGGCTGGTGGCTACTACGTAGCTCTACGACTACACGTTGACAGGCAGCCGGCTGGTGGCTACTACGTAGCTCTACGACTACACGTTGACAGGCAGCCGGCTGGTGGCTACTACGTAGCTCGACGACTACACGTTGACAGGCAGCCGGTTGGTGGCTACTACGTAGCTCCAAGACTACATGTTGGCAGGCAGCCGGCTGGTGGCTACTTCGTAGCTCTAGGTCTACGCGTTGGTAGGCAACCAGGTGGTGGTTGGTCCAGAACTGGACTTGGGGGGTAGGGCCAGAACTGGACTTGGGTCTAGGCGATGGTACTAGACCTAGGAGGTAGTTTTTGCTGGAAAGCCGATGTTACTGATACTTGTACTCATGTCATCCCACTGCTGCCGACCCCTTGTGTTGACCCCACACCCTCCCCACACCCTCCCACACCTCCCCCGTCCCCACAGCCCATCTCCACACTCTCTTGCGCAGCCGCAGCGCTTCTGGGCTCCCATTGGGGTAGCCCACATGTGCGCAAGTGTGATCTACACAAGTGTGGCACGCATCACACAAGTGTGGAAATTCCCCCACCTTCTTGCGCAGCGCCAGCGCCTCTGGGCTGCCCTTGGCGTAGCCCATACGCGTGCACGCGACGTCGAAAGCCATGAGGACCTGCGTGCGTTGATTCAGCGAGTAAGATCGGCGTCATGCGATTTCTGTTTTAATTACTCCACAGCCAGGATTTTGCTATGACCGCGTTGACATCATGTTACCAAGTTTTCCTCACATACAGGTCATTTGAAAGCTCTTCACGAGCTCTATCTGGCGAGCTCGTCAGATTGCCTATCCACGGAATGGGCTGAGCTTTGTTCATGGTCAAAGTACAGCGGGAATACAGCCAAATGGCTGTGTAGAGACGAAAAGGAAATCACTGGTGCCGAGAGTTCCACACAATGGGTCCACTAAGGATCTTGGGGAAGTGATGGCTCAACCTGGGCCTCACAGCTCATTTACTCAATCCCAACCCGCTGCAGGCGATTTGTTTGGCGAAGAATGTGTCAACTCGGGGCTCGATTAACGGAGGCGCGTTCTCGTCGCCGGGCCCTGGACCCAGCAATGCGGCGCTGCTGGTGACTAGGATCTCCGTGCCGCTGACGAGCGGGATAAAATACGACTGGCCTGGCTCCTGCTAGACTGTCCCTCGGTGGAAACTACAGGAGCGGCTTGCCCGGCGCTGCCATGGCTTGGCGAGTAGCCGCGGCGCTGCCGCGGCCCGTGCTGGGAGACGGCCCTTATCCTCCCCCCATGCAGGACGCCATGCGGCACCGATCTCGACAAGTTGATCGACGAGCGGAGGAGCTGGCGCCCGTCAATGCATGCTGGACATCGGTCAAGATGGCTGCTCGTGGGGGCGAGCTACCATCAGGGCTTCAGCGGTGGTGACCACCGAGGCAACAACAGAGTTTATCCGCTTCACCATCGCAGCGTTTGTCACCGCGCTCACCCTCGGGGGCACTCGTCTGCCGGTGACTGGCGTCGGCATTGGTCTTCAGGCAGCCTGCCATGACGACTCTGTTTGCCCAGGCCCCCCTGGAGGGTGGGACCTGGCCATGCATGACGCATGGGGCGCAGGCAGAGCCCCATGCATGGAGTTGGACAACCATGCACCATGCCAGGCGGGGACTTTTCTGCTTCAGCGCCGCCAGTCGGCACAGCCGGCGTGGTTGGCCTCAAAGGCCAGGAGGAGGACGGTCCTTTCCTATACGCTCCTTGCCAGACATGTCCCTCAGGGACTTGTTTGGGTCTAAACTAGCCGGCGGGAGCGGTAGTCTAGACGGCAGGTAACCGGCTGGTGGCTATCGTCCTTCACAGGGCGGTGGCACTAGGACTAGTGTTGTCTTAGCTGGAATGCCATGTAACTGTAACTGTAACTGTGTCAACATGTTGACTCACACTTTTCGGGTCGGAATTCGCGCTACTTCAACCCGCATCGCCAGCCCAAACCGGCCTATCGCCCGGTGTTGCAGGTTTGCAGGTCGTGGGTTGGCTCACGGAAACACTGGTTCCATATGTTTCCATGCAAGCCGGCCAGACAGGCTGTGAAGAGAAAAAAAACACGAGTGCCGCTTGACGTCTGCCATCTGCCATCTGTGTCACTGTTCTACGCAGGGGAGCCAGCCACGCACCACACCGTGTTACTGCGCCGGAAGCGCTGCGAGCGCGCCCCGTAAAGTGCGCCCCGTAAAGGACACACAAGGGGCGCCACATCTACGTGGGTGCAGGCTGATCCTCTCCCACAAACCCCCAATCTCTACAACCGACAACCCTCAATCGATAGCCACGTTAAGGTCTTGTTTTAACCAACACACCATAAAACACTTAAACCCCAGTACACCCGAAAACCTGTAAACCACACCCTAAAACCCTAAAATCCCAACACACCTGGTAGAAGAGGAACACGGCCAGCCACGCACCAAGCAGCTAGTGGCGTTTGCGCGCCACTAGCTGCGAGTATGCCCCAGAAAGCGTGCCGTTTGACACAAGGGGCGCCACATCTAGGGTGCAGGCTAATCCTTACCCGAAATACCGACAATCCACAAGCTTCAAGCGACAACCTACGCATACCTGGTAGAGAAGGAACACGGAGAGCGGCATGATCTGCTCCATGCTCTTGAGAGGAGTCCAGCTGACGACTGGGACCTGTTTGTGTGGTGGTGGGGGGGGCGTGTGGGCTGCGTGGGCATTTGGTGGGGGCGGTGCACGGATGGCCTGATCGCTGCTCTTAATTAAGAAGGGCCCAGCTGACGACCAGGACCAGTGTGTGTGGGTATTATGGCGGCGTGTGGTGTGTAGTGTATGTTGTATGGTGCGTGGGTGTTTGGTGGGTGGGTGGGTTGGAGAGGTGCACGCATGACCTGATACATGCTCTTCAGTGGGGTCCAGCTGACGACGAGGACCTGTGTGCGTGGGTGTAATGGCGGTGTGGTGTGTGCAGTGTATGGTGCATGGTGCATGGTGCATGGCGCATGGTGCATGGCGCATGGTGCATGGCGCATGGTGCATGGCGCATGGTGCATGGCGCATGGTGCATGGCGCATGGTGCATGGTGCATGGTGCATGGTGCATGGTGCATGGTGCATGGTGCATGGTGCATGGTGCGTGGTGCATGGTGCGTGGTGCATGGTGCGTGGTGCATGGTGCGTGGTGCATGGTGGTTGGTGCATGGTGGTTGGTGTGTGGTGAGTGTGTGGGGGGTGGGGGGAGGTGATGCCGCGACTCAGGGTGTGTTCCCACTCACGACCTAGAAGTTTCTTCTAGCCTTGAAGAAGGGTGGGGAGTGACTTTGACTGGAGCGTTCTCAACGTCGGAGACGCTAGCGACGTTGACTGAACGTTGGCTGTAACTAGAAAAAAAAAACTTTTTCTAGATTGACTAGGGGGCCGCTTGGGGGCCCTCTAGCGCGACTAGAAAACCTAGAAGTTTCCTAGAAACCTTCTAAGAGTCCGAGTGGGAACACACCATCAAGACTCGATAGAATTCAACGACGATGATGGCGCAAGGCCTCTACACGTATGCTTGCAACCATCACGTTGGGTAATGCTCCATGCGCCAGATCACATCTGCACGGCCAGAGCTGTTACGACAACTAAGAGCACCGTGTAGGCCCTCAGGGGGCACAGTGATTCTCTTTTCATGTTATTTAAACAATTCTTCCACAGCTGCATGTTGCTTCGACCGTGTTGACCGTTGACATCCTGTTGGCTGTTTACCCTCATATATAAGTCGTTTGAAAGCTCTTGACGAGCTCGATCCAGCGCGATTGTCGGACTACCAATCCACTGAATGGGTTTACCTGTGTTCGAGTTCAAAGAACAGCCGGAATACAGCCAAGTGGCTGTGTAGAGCCGAAAAGGAAATCACTGAGGTGGAAGCTTCGCAGCTGCGGGTCACCCACATTTGAGGCCATTGCGCCCGGCTTGTGCCCTCCCCTAATGTCTGGTCCAACTAAACGTGTGTGTATCAGTTGCAAGCTCAAGCTAGAGAGACAACCGACGCACCTGCACGGCCAGGGCGGTGCCCACAACAAAGAACAGCGTGTAGGCCTTGTAGGCTTGGCGCGTGGAAGCGGCCGTGGCCCACAAACGAGGCGCGCGTGCGCGCCTCCGGCCGGTCTTACTATCAGCATTTATATCAGTTTCGAGCACAAGTTGGATATGACAGGTTTAGGCCCACCTGCACGGCCAGCGCGGTTCCGACAACGAAGAACAGTGTGTAGGCCTTGTACGTCGACGCGTCGAAGCGTCCAATCGCCCACATGAGTCCCGCGTGCGCGCCGATTGTGTTGATGACGAACACATAGCCGCCCCACGCGGCGACCATGTAGAAGTATGCGAGCGCCGCAAGGGCCGCGAATGGCCACGAGGAATTGGTGCGGACCGAGCGCACCCACAGCCAGAAGGTGAGCACCTGCAAAACATGATGGCCGCGGTGCATTTCAGCCTGTTTTGGTATGTGTCCGCCAGTGTGCGTGGGGGGGGGGCGAGTCCCGAAGAGTGGACCGGCCGAGCGCACCCACAGCCGGATTGTGAGCACCTGCAAAACGTGGTGGCCGCGGTGCATTTCAGCCTGTTTTGGTATGTGTTTGCCAGTGTGCGTGGGGGGCAAGTCCCGAAGTGTGGACCCACCGAGCGCACCCACAGCAAGAAAATGAGCACCTAAGAAAGTGTGTTAACGGGGGGGGGGGGGCGTGTGTGTGTGTCCCAAACCCTTTAGCCAGATGCAGCAAAATTCAACACAGGCCGCAAACTTAGACACAGGCCGAAAATCACGGCATTCGCGATAACCCTTGACCCTAGGGCCCCTAAGCCTGACACCCTTCGCCCTACACCCGACAACCCTACGCCTCAGGGCGCACCATCGCGGTGTTGGCGATGGACTCGTTGTCGTAGCCGCCCGCGATCGAGCGCATGATGTGCGCAGGGATGACAGCCATGACAAAGGCGGCGGCGGGGGCGGCGCTGGGGCAGCCGGACACCTGTTGCAAAACCAATGGCGTGGGGGTGAGTGGGGTGGGGGGGAGCGTGCGTGCGTGTGTGTGTGGTGGGGGGGGAGCTGTGTGGGTGTGTGCGTGTGTGCGTGCGTGCGGGCAGGCGTACGTGCGGGCAGGCGGGCGGGCAGGCGGGCGGGCGGGCAGGCGGGCGCGTTCCACACACAACCACACGGGCACACCTGCCGCCAGGACTCCTGTGATCACGGGCGCGCTCAAAAACGACGACGGTGCAAGCGCACACTCAGTGACTGAGCACTTACACACACACACACACACACACACACATACACACACACACACACACACACACACACGCACACTCACACCCACCACCCACCCACCCACCCACCCACCCACACCTCTGCCGCCAGGAGTCCTGTGATCACAGACGCAATCGCTCCAAACCACGCTGGAACAAAAACACAGATGTCGTTGAGGGACATCGGCATGCCGAGGTACTGCGAAAGGGAGGAGCAATTGTTTGGGTGTTTCAGTAACCCAGTCATGAAGACGCATGGGGGGGTCAGGAAGTCGGACATCTAGTGAGTTCGAGGGGCTGCGTGTGTGCATGTCAGGCACAAAAAAACAGCTGTTGTTGAGGGACTTTGGCATGCCACGGTACTGCAGAGGGGGGGGGGGTATTTAATGTATTGGCAAGTTGGATTGTCAGTTATTGAGTCAGTTGGAGAGCCAAAGTTTTGGGCAAGTCAGTCGGACAGTTGGTGAGTGACTTTTCGGGGGGGGGGGCAGATGTGCTACAGAGGAGCAAGAAACGAATGGGCAAAGGGCCTTGCATTGGTTTCGTGGGTGGCGAATTTGTGCACCGTGTGCATTCGAGGCACACGGAGCAAAAATGTCAATGAGTGACCATCCTCCAACATAACGCACCTCGAGCGCGTAGTAGATGTACACGCTCGTAAACTGCATGCCTGGGTAGATGGTCGTCCCGACGGGACGGCCCAAGGGGTACCACGCGGTGTGGTCGAACCTGCGGGCACGGTTGCGCAATAAGTGAGGGTGTGTGGTGGGCGGCAGGTGGGGGGCGGGTGAGGGGCAGGTGGGCGGCAGGTGGACGGCAGGTGGGTGGCAGGTGGGGTAAGGTGGGTAGCAGGTAGATGGTGCTCGCGACGGGGTGGCCCAGGGGGAACAACGCGGTGTGGTCCAACCTGCGCGCAGGCACGCAACACACGTGTGCTGTTGCGATGTCCTTAGTCAGACTGAGAACTTAGGGTGGAAGCTGCGGAGGCGAATCGCGAGAAATTTCGCTCCTGAAAGTGTGAAATCAACGATGTCACACTTTCCCGCGAAAAAATGCCTCCTGCGAGGGCATTCGGCATGTATCTCCCAGGTTCGCGGGGACAAACAGGAAATTCTGTTTCCTTAAGGACACCACCGGTGTGCTGGTGTGGCGTGGCTCACACTTTAAAACCCCACACCACGTCCTCACCAGCACAGCGTACACGCGAAGACGGAGAAATTGCGCCCCCGCACTCCCCCCACACTCCCCACACTCACCAGGTGAAGAACTTCTTGTAGCCATTCGCAAAGAGGTAGCGAGTTGCGTGGAAGTTGAACCAGGGGTCAAACTGGGGGACGGGAGCAGGGGGAGGAGGATGGGTCAGGGATCTGATGTGAGGATGGGCTGGATGGCCTGTGTAGAATGGGGTGGCAGGTGGGGGCGTGATGGACCAGGGGGTGTTGATGAGAGTGCTGCGGAGCACGGCGGGCGTAGGGGTGCGAGCAGTTGAGCATTTGAGGGTGGTGTGTGCGCATGGTGCCGTGCTGCCCGTGCAGCAGCTGGTGGTGCCACTGGGGCGCCAGAGGACGCGCATTGCGCTGTTGCATCTGCGGCAGGTGGGCATGCATGCAATGCGCGATCTCATGCGCATGCATGCAGCGCGATCTCATGCTTGCATCCAGGCACATGTCGCCTCCAGGCACGTGCGCACGCACGCGCGCAGGCGGCACGCTGCTCGCTGCCGTGCTTGCGTGGTGGCTGGAGGATCATCGACTCCTGCATGCAGGCATTCGATCCCCACGCAAACTGGCCCTACCTCGTGGATGAGGCGCCCAAACTCCTTCACCGCGTATAGCCGGATGTCATACGCGATGTAGGCCGCGATGGCGAGCAGCGCCCAGCGTATGGGCGTGCCCAGCGACCCGAGCATGGTGGTGACAGGAGGCGTGCACCTGGGGCGGGGCGACTACTGACCCGACAAATGAGATTGGGTAATTGCCGTTTTGAGGGGGGGGGTGCTGGCTGGCTCCAGCGATCAGGGCTACGCTTCACACTTTCGGGGGTTGGAATTTCCAACTTGGAAAAACCACCCAAGGCAAACTCACATGTCAGTACTGCAGTGAGTGCAGTGGCGCAAATATGCCGCCCATGGGCGGACACTTGCCAGCAGGGGTAGATCGATGTGGGTGCGCCATCGAGTGCGCTCGCGTCACATCACAAGACAAAAACCACATGGGTCATGTGGAGCAGGGGTGCTTTGCCAGGTTGGCAGGCTGCTAATTAGAAGTCCGGCGTGGAAGACTCCAGCAGCTGTAGCTCTACAGGCCTGATGAGTGGTTAGCTGGAAAGCGCGAGCCTGAAAACGTTTCCAGCTCCAGGCAGCCAGCAGGCGGCCAGGCAGTTGCTCAGAGTCCCTGCTTGGTTGGTGGATTCCACCATATGTAAACACACACACACACACACACGCACACACACACACACACACACACACACACACACATACGCACACGCACCGCCCCCTGAAGCAGACGGGTGTGCGCGTTGCACACGCAGGCCCACTGCAGTCACTCCTCACCCCCTCCGGAAGATCCGCGGCGCCATGGGTAGGGTTGCACGGTACGTACGTATTTCGGGTGTGGAGCGTACGTACGTACGTATTTTTCGGAAATACATACGTTCGCTGGCTGTACGCGTGCGAAAATCGGGACGCCGCAGCACTATGCGCCTTTCACTTGAACCACAAAAACGGCCATAACTCACGCTCCTGTGCTCGGATCGCAACCATTAAACATGCATTGGAAAGCTGATAGAAAGGATTGTCCAGTGCGATCTAGTTGGGGGACACCTGGAGGTCAGGGAGTTGCTGCCCTTTTTGTTTGTGGTGCGGTGCGAGCGCGTGCGCGCGTGGTGTGCTGCAGCACCCCCGCAGGCACGCCCCCCTACTGCAGTGCTGCATACTGAGGTCATACAGATAGCCCGTGTTACAAGCTTTCCAATGCAAGTCGAATGGCTCAAATCCAGGCAGAGGGCAGGGAGTTCCGTCCGCTGTTGTGTGCATCGTTGCAAGCGCGCGCGCGTGGTGCTGCAGCAGACCCCAAGGCCCACCCCCTACTGCAGTGCAATACTACAAATGAGTGCTCTCGATAGCCCTTGTTACAAGCTTTCCAATGCAAGTGGAATGGTTTCGATCCAAGCACAGGAACGTGAGTTATGGCCGTTTTGTGTTTCAAGTAAAAGGCGTCTAGTGCTGCGCACAGCGCGTACGTACGTACGTACGTACGAAAAATACATACGTACGCGTACTCACGTACCGTGCAACCCTGGCCATGGGTGCCTCGAGTGTCGCCATGCGCAGCCGTGCCGCGATGGTGCTGCCGCTGCTGCTCGTCCTAGGCTGCATCTGGCCAGCCTTGGTCCAACCCGCCACAGCCGCTGCAAAGTACGTGCAGCTCTACTAGATCACAAGCAACACGTCCGGGATTATGATGGGTGGCGGCGGTACCACCACCGGTGGAGAGGGCTGCTCCCCTATGTGCGTCGGCGTGCAGGAGTGTGTTGGCACCACGTGTCAGGACCGGGTGCCGATGAAGCTCGACCTCAGGGGCAACACGTGCGGCCAGAACGGCGACTTGCTTGCGGCCGAGTTGACGTGCAGCGCCGCCATCAACGGCGACACACGGGCCGATTCGATTGCGGTGCCTTCCTCTTGCGCTGTGATAAAAATAATCATCGGGGGAGGCACCCCAACTTGGTGGGTCGACCTCGGCGGCCTGTACAGCGTGACGAGCATCATCATCACCGTCGATGAGAACCTTCGCACCGGTTTGTTCAATTATTGTAAGATGTGGATGAGCGGATCGACCGGGCCTACCTTCGGGACGAAAATCTTTCACACATATCCAAGGATACTTGACTCAGCAATCGGCGCCACAGCGGCAGCCACTACCACCACTGCGATCAACACCTTCACGAGGCGTTACGACTTCCCTGCCATGCTTGGCCGGGCCGTCCACCTCACCAATATTCCTTACACAGCCTACTTGTGCGAGATTGAGGTTGCCGGTGGGTGTGCGCGTAGGCTGTACCTAGCCCTACCACAGGCGCGTAGGGTAGGCTACAGGTTGTACCCACCTAGTGAGGCTTGGGTCAAGGAACTGGCTGTGGCCGCATGCAACCACCGTACCGCATTCCTAAGGCCTAGGCGGTGCCTTTTCTTGCGCGGATCAGGTGCCGCATGCGGCGCTCCGACCGCCACAGGCGTCGCCTCAGGCGCCGCCTTGGGCGTCACCCCGATCGCCTTAGGTGCTCACCACCGCCTGAGGCGCAATCCTGACCTCTCAAACGTTATGACCGCATTCACTTGCGTGCCTCAGACGTTACAATTCTAGTAGGTCCACTTGCACTTGAATGCCGTTGTTTCCGGAGTCTGTATTGACACCGTAGGCTATAGACACCGCTGCGAGCCAGCAAACGACTGGCAATCAATGCATCGCGGATGGATGGTGCGTCCTTGGGTGCCTTGGGGGGCCCGCACACAAGTTTGGTGGCTCTTTCCAGGGTCGTTCTGGCCACGTTGATGCTGGAACTGACCCCACCCCTTGTCATGCCATGCAGGCCTTGCAGTCACACCGGAGCAGGCGTGTGCCTCCCGTCCCGGTGAGGCTGAGGTTGTGCATCATGTGCACATGCACACGCATCATGTGCACATGCACACACACACACACACACACACACACACACATACACACACACGCACGCACGCACGAACGCATGCACGCACACACACACACACACACACACACTCATACACATATACACACACACACACACACACACGCGCGATCATGTGAAAGTGCGTGCACACACGCGCACGCACGCATGTGCACGCACACGTGCACACGCGTGCACGCATGAAAACACGCGCACGCACACGTGAACGTACACGCACTTGCACACGCATGCGCACACGTGCGCACGCGCACACACGCATGCACACGCTTGCACACATTAACGTGTCGACACGCATGTGAACGCACACATGCACGCAGGAACCAAACTCTGCGTCCCCACAACGTCTTACCGACCCGAGATTACCTGCGAGGTGATACAATGCAGTCATGTCACAACTCTCTGCTCTGGGACTAAACGTTGGCAGGCAGCCGGCTGGCGGCTACCGCCCCTCACAAGTAATTGTTAGGGCCAGAACTGGACTTGGGTCTAGGCGGTGGTACTAGGACTAGAGGTAGTCTTTGCTGGAAAGCCGATGTAACTGTAACTGTAACATGTCACAAACACCCCCGCTAGTCCTACATGCATGTGCCCCTCTGCCGGGTCAAGGCTCTACAGCGCCTAGCAGGGACTGTATGTGCCCTCTAGCTGGGGGTGGGAACCAAGTGGGGTTCCCATTGGACTTGCCTACTCCCCTGGATCAGATGGGCAAGACAGTCTAGTGCGAGGCTTGAGCACTTTGGCAACCAGCACATGGCATCAGCGCCGTGTGGTACAAGTCATGATCATGCGGGAAGGTTTCGGGGGGGGGGGGGCAGGGCGGGGGCACTCAGGCTGTAATATATGTGTGCGCGCATGTGTATGTTTGTGTCTGTGCGTGTGTGTGTGCCCGGTGGGAATTGTCACGTTTTTCTCTCTACTACCTTACTCATGTGCATGTGTACACATATACATGTACACACATATGCACGTATGACTCTCTCTCTCTTTCCCACTCTCCACTCTCCACTCTCCACTCTCCACTCTCCACTCTCCACTCTCCACTCTCCACTCTCCACTCTCCACTCTCCTCTCTCTCTCTCCTCTCTCCTCTCTCCACTCTCCACTCTCCACTCTCCACTCTCCACTCTCCACTCTCCACTCTCCACTCTCCACTCGGCTCTCCGTCTCTCGCTCTCCTCTCTCCCTCTCTCCCTCTCTCCCTCTCATCCTCTCCCCTCTTCCCTCTCCACACCTCTCCCCTCTTCCCTCTTCCCTCTTCTCCCTCTTTCCCTCTCTCCCCTCTTCCCTCTCCCTCTCTCCCTCTTCTTCCCTCTCTCCCTCTCTCTCTCCCCTCCCTCTCTCCTCTCTCCCCTCTCTCCGCTCTCCCGCTCTCCCTCTCTCCCGCTCTCCCTCTCTCCCTCTCTCCCGCTCTCCCTCTCTCCCGCTCTCCCGCTCTCCCGCTCTCCCGCTCTCCCGCTCTCCCGCTCTCCCGCTCTCCCGCTCTCCCGCTCTCCCGCTCTCCCGCTCTCCCGCTCTCCGCTCTCCCGCTCTCCCGCTCTCCCGCTCTCCCGCTCTCCCGCTCTCCCGCTCTCCCGCTCTCCCGCTCTCCCGCTCTCCCGCTCTCCCGCTCTCCCGCTCTCCCGCTCTCTCCCTCCCGCTCTCCCGCTCTCCCGCTCTCCCGCTCTCCCGCTCTCCCGCTCTCCCGCTCTCCCGCTCTCTCCCTCCCGCTCTCCCGCTCCCCCTCTCTCCCTCACCCTCTTCCCGTCCCTCTCCCTCTTGCCGTCCCTCTCCCCGCCCCCATCACCCTCCCCATCCCTCTCCCCTCCCCCCTTCCCCCCCCCCTTCGGGGGGCGGGGCAGCCTGGCTGTGACGCAAGAACTTGTCTGAGCACGTGCACGTACTGACATGCATGCGTCTGTGTGCCCATGCAGCTTCCCGGCGCCTGCACTGACGAGTGTGCGGCCAATGCCGACTGCGCGGCGGGAGGCATATACTTTCTGTGCAACAACCCTGGGGGGCTGCCGAGACTTCACTGGAAATGGTCACAACTAGTGATAGGCACAGTGACAGCTGCAGCCCTTCTCCTCGACGGAGAGCGGCCCTCACTGAACTCCAAAGGCCTGCGGGATTTGCGGCGAGGAAGTTTGTGCGCGAGTGTTGGCACGGTAGAGATAGGGTCAGGATCAGCCTGGCCCTCGATGCCGAGGAGGATTTGCAGCAACGGAGTGAACAAAGACGTGCATTGGGTGCGTAGTGTTATGGGGCTGTTATGGGCGTCTCCCCACAGCCCAGGAAGGCCCTAAGCCTCCCTTTGATAGGGAACCTTGCGTGGTGGTGGTTGCTGGGCAGAGAATTAGGGCGCGGCCCAGGCAGCTCCTGGCATCTACCAACCGTGCCGGGCCTAGCAAAAAATAAGGTAGCCCGGAGCTGCCCCAAAACAGTATGAAAGCAGCGTGTTCCTGCGCCCCTGTATTCCATCATTGAGCAGTAACAGTAACAGTAACACGGGGTTTCCAGCTAAGCAGGCTACTCTTCTACTAGAGACACCCGCCGATACTCCAGCAAACTTAAGTACTAGAGTACCGCCGGCTCCCGGCCGATAGACTACCGCCCCCGCCGGCTAGACTACCCCAAACAGCGGTCTCTGAGAGACATGTCTGGCAAAGAGCATATAGGAGAGGACCTTCCTCAAGGTCACAGTAGTGGCCTTGTGGCCAGTCAAGCCGGCAGAGCCGACTGGCGCTGACTGGAACGGTCCCCGCCTGGCAGTGCATGGCTGTCCAGCTCTCGTTTGCATGGGGCTCAGCCGGCGCCCCATGCCTCATGCATGGCCAGGTCCCACCCTCCAGGGGTGCATGGACGACAGAGTTGTCATGGAGGCTGCCTGAAGACCTTCCAACGCCAGTCACCGGCAGACGAGCGACCCCGAGGATGAGCGCGTGACGAACGCTGCGATTGGTGAAGCGGATTTACTCTGTGTTGCCTCGGCGGTCGCCACCGCTGAAGCCGTGATGGTAGCCCGCCTCCACGGGCAGCCATCTTGACCAATGTCCAGCATGCATTGACGGGCGCCAGCTCCTCCGCTCGTCGATCAACTCGTCGAGATCGGTGCCGCATGGCGTCCTGCATGGGGGGAGGGCCGTCTCCCAGCACGGGCCGCGGCAGCGCCGCGGCTACTCGCCAAGCCATGGCAGCGCCGGGCAAGCCGCTCCTGAAGTGTTCCACCGAGGGGCAGTCTAGCAGGAGCCGGGCCAGTCGTATTTTACCCCGCTCGCCAGCGGCACGGAGATCCTCGTCACCAGCAGCGCCGCATTGCTGGGTCCAGGGCTCGGCGACAAGAACGCAGTTACAGTTACATCGGCTTTCCAGCAAAGACTACCTCTAGTCCTAGTACCACCGCCTAGACCCAAGTCCAGTTCTGGCCCTAACAATTACTTGTGAGGGGCGGTAGCCA
This sequence comes from Chlamydomonas sp. UWO 241, assembly GCA_016618255.1. Lineage (NCBI taxonomy): Eukaryota > Viridiplantae > Chlorophyta > Chlorophyceae > Chlamydomonadales > Chlamydomonadaceae > Chlamydomonas > Chlamydomonas priscui. Next base: position 800,366 of record VFSX01000019.1, on the reverse strand, counting down.
CCAGCCGGCTGCCTGCCAACGTGTAGTCCCAGAGCAAAAAGGAGAGCTATTGTGCGACGCCTCCAAAATAGGTCCTAACTGCTTCTAGGGGATAGGGGGTCAAGTGGCGCTTGCCAATCTACTTGACCGCCGTGGTGGAGGGGCCGGCGCCTGAGGGGCAGCCGGACCGTACACCACGGCTCTCCACCCGACCCTATCCTGAGCACGCTCAAACGCCGTGTCCGAAAAAGTCTTCCAATCAGAACGAGTGCCACTAGTTTCGCCTAGCTGCTGAATCAGTAGCTTAAGAAAATAGTGTCGGGAGGAGGCTGGAGGCCGGCCTTGCTGCCGAGCCACATCCATTGTGCAGTCAAAAGTCGTACGAGGAAGACGAGAAGCCGGCATGCGCATCACATGGCCTAGCCACTGCATTGATCGCTTTGCCACAAGGCTCTCAATTGGCTCATTGTCGCACGCCTGCCGAATCTAAGTTAATCTGTGCCGGTCGACCAGGCGCACACCCAGACAAGAACGCGCCTCCGTTAATCGAGCCCCGTTAATTGAGCAGTGTTCGAGCCTCATTCGAGTTAATCGAGCCCCGTTAATTGAGCAGTGTTCAGTTGTAAACACGAGCAGTCACGCACCCTTGCCAAGGCAAGCGGTCCAGCCAGAAAGCAGTCTCATGTTGTCACCAACCACCTACCTGCGCTCACGACTGGCTAACCCCCCTGGCTAACCCCCCTCCAACCCCTTTGAATGGTAGCTAGCCTCGTTAGGCAGCTCCCTCAATCCCACGCCCCGAGGATGCGTACTGTAAACTTTAAACTGTAAACCGCTCACGACTGACTACAGCCACAGACTATCTTGTCTTGTTACTGCTCGCGAACCCCCCGTGCGTACGAAGTTGCTGCGGCGCACGCGTGCGCCGCTGCTCCCTCATCCTTCGCCCTCCTAGTGAGTTCTCACGCCTAGCTATGACCTGCCCTTCCCAGCCAGGCTCAGGCCTATACATACGCACAGCCAAGCCTATGCCATGCCTAGTCCCATCACACGTCTTCTCAGTGCTAGCAGCCAACCAGCGCTTGCGCCGAAACTCTGTGTTGGTTATCAAGACCCGAAGGTTGATGACGAGTGTAACAGCCACCTGCGTGTCAAATAAGGAATTAGCACATAGGGTTCTTTTGTCAAACCAGTGCGTGGTTTGACGTCTCGAGATCCGACCCTTTTGGATCAGGAACCCACACCCAGCTCTCCGACAGATGAAGGCCCAGTGGCTAAGCTTTCAAATTTGACAACGAGTGCGCCTGCATGACGCATGATGTCACTCTCCGCCCCCGTTCCCATTGCCGACGCACATCGATGCCGTGAGCTGGCGGGCGCCGACGCACATTGATATCGAGAGCTGGCGGGTGTCGCACCCAGGGTCTGAGCCAGCATGCTGGCTCAGTTCGGTTGCGCAACCTGCGCGCCTGGGGTTTCCTTGGGATCAGTCATCTTTTCGTTTTTCCCGAAAAGGCTTTCTTAGTTTCTTCGGGAATTTGGGTTGCAGCCCGAAGAATCGCGTTACAAAGTGTGAAAATTCGTTTCCCGATCGGGAAGGAAACCGCTGCTGCGCGCACATGTCTCTAGAGATCTGTTCCGCAATGGGGTAATGTAAAGGCTCCGCTGCTGTGTAGGCGTCAAATTTAATCAGAGGAGGGCTTACATGGAATTCGAGGGGGTGGCTGGAGCGTGGGACGGGAGTGGGGACGTGGGTGGGTTAACCCCAAACGGCAACGTTGCCGTTTGTTGTGGGTGGGTGGGTTGCTGCATGGGTGGGTCATGCTGCCTCGTGGGGGCATGTGGGCGTGGTTTGGTCGCGTCCCGTTGGGTGGCTGCTGCCTGATGCCTGGTAGCTGCCACGTAGCTGCCAGAAGCGCATTTACAGGTTGAACACGATTTACACACCCTGGGGCGTGAGCTGCTAGCTGTTGTAACTAGCCACTTCCAAAGCGCCCTGTAGAATCATCCCCGCACATTCACGACCTCAGCAGCCGCTTGCGGCAACAGGCGAGAAAATCGCCACACTAGTGTGTAGGTGTTGAAACGGAGTTGATTCAACCCAGGGGTTGAATCAACATCGATGTTGCGATGCGTTATCGCGACCCTATCGATCGCCAGTTGAAACAGCTCCTGGTTGATTCGACCAGATATCAGCAGCATTCAATAAATGCGGCTTTAACAGTCGACTAAAGGACTGACGCAAGCTGTTAGACAAGTTGCTAGCCAAGTTTCTGAGAGCTACAACCAGCTACCACACAACCTGCTAGCTGTCTGTTTGCTTCTCGTCGCATCCCGTTCGGTTATGTGCATGGTGTGTAGTGCCAACTGCCTGCTGACTACTGCCTGTTACCTACTGCCAGCTGCCTGCTTCCTGCTGCGAGCTACCTGCTTCCTGCTGCGAGCTGCGTGCTGCCTGCTGCCTGCTGCCTGCTGCCTGCTACCTAAAGGGTGCGTACTGCCAGCTGCCAACTGCCAACCTAACTCCTGAGCAAACGTCAGGGTAGCATACGCGCGGCGTCACTGAACGTCCAACGTCGAGTTGCCCCACTCCCCTGGCCCGCTCGACCCGTACAGGCGCAGCGACTCTGGGTGATTGAGGTAGCGCATTCGGTCTCCTTCCTGTGTGGAAGATGATGGATGTTACAGTCAGGGACACGTCTAACGGCGTGTAAGACCGTGCTCGGCGCGCGTTGGCAGTGCCGGCAGGTTTGACAGTTGTTCAGGGGTGAAACTCCTGCCTCCCAGTTTAGGGGACATGTACACGCGCAGCGACTCTGGGTGATTGAGGTAGCGCATTCGGTCGCCCTCTTGCGGGGGGGCAGGGGCGGGCGGGAGGGGGGGGGGCAGCAGGGGGCAGGTGTTGTCAGCAAGGGCAGGTTGGTACACAGAGGTGTGTCCCAAGGGGGCCCTCCTCGCGCGCAGGGGGAAGCGCCCTGTCGCACGTTCCGTGACAGGGTGGCAGTCAACTCCCCTTTCACTAGGCTGACTGGTGGGCTGGCGCGCTGCGTGGCCTTGCGGGCTCTACTAGAGTGTTGAGCTCCCCTAGACGTGTAGTCTAGGCCTTTAATCACTCTCCGGGGTCCTCCGGGCGCGTACGTGTAAAACCTGTAAAACCTGTCTCACCCACATGTCTTCCCTTGCCTCTCATCAGCAGAGCGGCGCAACCTCATCATGAACCCGTTCACGATTCATCACTTTGGCGGTGCCTCCCTCAGTCGCACGCCCCCTGCCCCCCCCCCCCAGTGATTTCCTTTTCAGGATTTGTAATTAATTATTCCACAGCCGGATTTTGCTTTGACCGCGTTGACTTTTGAACTCCTGTTGACCGTTTGTCCTCATACATAGGTCATTTGAAAGCTCTTGACGAGCTCCATCTGGCGGGCTCGTCAGCCTTGAAGTCCACCGAATGGGTTGAGCTGTGTGTAAGGTCAAAGTGCAGCCGGAATACAGCCAAATGGCTGTGGACAGCCGAAAAGGAAATCACTGCCCCCCCCCCGCCCCCCATCCCTCCTTGCGCCACATACCTCGGCGGCCATGATGAACCAAGGCGCGTTGGAAAAGACCGGCTCGCTGCTGAGCGCACGGGACACCCTGGGGTGGGTGCGCAGGGTCAGGGGTGGCGGTGGTAGGTGGCAGAGGTGGGGGTGGTGGGGCTTTGGTGTTAGGGTGAAGCGCCACTTAAAGGTGTGGGCTCCTCGCGCGGAGTACACACGCATTGGCGTGACGACCAGCACTGGCCAAAAGACCGTGTGTCCGGACCCAGACCCCAGTTCCAGATCCCGGCCCAAGATCCGGACCCACTTCACCTCTAAATGTTCATGGCCCCAGGAGGAGCTCTGCAGCCCCGCGGGCCACACAAATATCGGCGTGATGGCCAGCACTACACGAGAGACCCTCGCCCCCGATCCCTGTCCCAGATCCCGGCACAAGGTCCGGATCATCCCAACTCTCCATCTTGAAGGGCCGAGGGGGCTCCCTGACAGGCCATAAACTCGCGTGATGGCCAGCACTACACATAGATCCTCTCTTGGATCCAGATTCCTGGTCCAGACCTGGCACCTGTTCATCTCTGCAAGATCCAGATCATCTCACCTCTCCTTCTGTGAAGGGCCGAGAGAGCTCCGGCCCCGCGGGCCACACAATATTGGCGTGATGGCCAACTCTACACGATAGACCCTCTTCCCGGATTCACATTGCTGATCCAGATCCCGGCTCAAAATCCAGATCATCTCACCTCTCCATCATTGAAGTGCCCAGGGAACTCCGGCCCCGCATGACGCAAATTGGTGTGAAGGCCAGAACTAAACAGAGACTCTTCTTCACACATTCACATCCCTATCCAAATCCCGGCCCAAGCTTCAGATTGCCCCACCTCTCCATCTTGAACGGCCCAGGGGGCTCCGGCGCCGCTGGCCACACGAATATCGGTGTGACTCCAGATATTCCGGCGGCGAGTGAGCCAAATGAAGAGGCTGCGACAGGGCAGGGGGGGGGATAGAGAGAGAGAATGTGAGGGGCAGGGAGAGGGCTACATGCAGGCGGGGGGGGGGGGGGGTTTTTCCCCCATGATTTTCTATTAATTACTCCACAGCCGGATTTTGCTTCGACCGCGTTGACCGTTGACCTCCCGATGACCGTTTGTCCTTGAAAATAGGTAATTTGAAAGCTGTTGACGTGCTGTCTGTCCGGCGGGATTGTCAGACTTACAATCCACTGGATTGGTTGACCTGTGTGCCAGGTCAAATTACAGCCGGAATACAGCCAAATGGCTGTGTAGAGCCGAAAGGGAAATGACTGGGGGGGGGGGGTGGAAGGAAAGGGAAACAAAGGCGGCAGGGTTGACAGGAGACTCTGGATGCGACTGAACCAAACGAGGAGGCGTCAAGAGGGCAGGGGGGGGGGTAGCTAGAGAGAGAGTGGGGGGGGGGATAGAGGGAGAGGGGCACACTCAGGCCCGACCCGGGGGGGGGGCGGTAGTAGGGGGGGGGAAGGCCAGGGAAAGGAAGGTTGCAGGCTTCACAGGAGACTGTGGATGCTCACCATCAGAGCACCATCAGAGCACCATCAGAGCACCAGCAGAGAACCCACCCCACGCGAGCACAAAGTCGTCGCACATGGCGAGCAGCATCAGATCAGGCAAGCCGGCTGTTTCGGTTTCTATCGGTTACGTCCCAGCTTTGGTTACTTTCTGGTTACGGAGACACGCACCCCACGAGAGCACGAGGTCGTCACACATGGTGAGCAGCATCAAGTCAGTCAGGCCAGATGCCTCGTTGCCTGGGTTGCCGGCCTGGGGCGTGGCCTCGTCGCCAACGCCGTTGTCGGTGCGGATCATGCGGTGTGATCCAAAGTAGTCCTCCGCCTACAACACAGGGGCACGCGGGGCAATCTGTCAACTCGGGCAACCATGCGCAAACCGCGGCATGGGTCATCCGATGAAGTCCCCAGCATGTGTTTCTGGGGCTGCCCGCCTGGGGCGTGGCCTTTGCTCAAGCGCCGTTGTCGGTGCGGGTCAGGCGGTCGGGCTCTAAGTAGTCTTCCGCCCGCAAGGGGCACCAAAGGGAGGCATATATTTGAATGGGTGAAACCTTTAGAATCCGTCTCCGTACATTCGGCCATCGCCCACGCTGGTGCTGGTGCAGGTGTGGCGACCAGACTACGACAAAAAATACAAAGAGACAATGAGACAATGGGACAATCCGCGAGAGGTACTTATTCAGCGACGTTGAGTTGCACTGAGTGAGGAAGTAGATTTGCAAGGTGAGGAGGCAATACGGCAGAGAGGCCAAGAGACAATGAGACAATGAGAAAATGAGACAGAGAGACAATGCGAGAAGTTGTCTGCATGCTTGGTCACAACGGGAGACTGTTTTGGGGAAATGTGTGTGATTGCCTTGCTGGCTTGTAGCCGTTTCGGGTATTGTATTTTTACTCAGGGTCTAGGTGCTCCCGTTGTGTTGTGCTTTCGACGACGAAGACGACTGCATGCAAAGGGGTGCAGGTGGATTCACATCATCAAACCGGCATACCGTTGCCACGCTTCGCCTTGCCGGCATATAAACAAAAAACGATTAATTTAGAATGATGTGCCTTGCTGTGGGATTGTTTCCTGTGCGTTCCCCGTTTTTACGTCACTTTGGGGCGTTTCTCGACAATGTTTTTTAGAAATTGACCTTGCCAGCACTTCCTCGGAATTATTTAGTCGGCAAAGCCAAGCGTGACTACGGTGAAGAGACCTCACAATTCCCGCCGCATGCCAGGAATATACTGGGAGATCTGTAGGCATGACAAGACGCGAGTTTTTTGTTTTTCTTCTCGGGTCGTCACTCCCTGGCAGGCCGGCGCGCTGCGTTGCCTTGCGGGCTCTCCTAGTGTAGCCCCCCTAGACATGTCGTCTAGGCCTTGAATCACGCCCCGGAGTCCTCCGGGCGCGTACGTGTAAAACCTGTACAAATCTGGGGGCGTCATGCCGACCCCTTGCACTTCTCTGTCGTGCCATCGGCGATGAAGACGTTGGCATGTCGAATGCAGCGCACGGGGGCACCGGCAAAGCCAGCAGACTTCTAGGACTCCTAACAAGAGAGAGCAGTAACTCCCGGGGAGGAGCATCATGAACAATGGCACACACAGTGCGCCCAGGTGACGATACGTGCCAGTGTACGCACCTGCTGTTCTACCACTGCCGCCTCACCCGCGACGAATTGGAACACGCGGGCATCGGTGAAGCCGGCAGACTCCAAACAGGAGAGAGAATTGACTTCCCGGGGGCGGCATCATGAGCACACGCACCCACAATGCGCCCAGCTGACGATGCGTGTCGGTGTACGCACCTGCTGTCACACCACCGGCGCCTCACCCGCAACGAATTGGCGCATGCGGGTGTCGGTGATGCCAGACGACATAATGAACGCTCGCATCCACAGTGCGCCTTTTTGACGATACGTGTCAGTATCCGCACCTGCTTGTACACTTCTGGTGCGTCGCCGGCCTTGAATCTGCGCACGCGGGCGTCGGTGGAGCCGGCATAATCCCAACACAAATCAGCAGTCCTTCCCGGGGAAGATGTCTTAAAAAAATGGCATTGGTAATTCGCCCCTTGGCTGTACGTGTCAGTGTACGCACCTGCGTGCACACCTCTGGTGCGCCGCCAGCGATAAAGAAGCGCACGCGGGTGTCTGTGAAGCCGGCAGATTCCTAATACGAGAGAGAGATACTTGTCTTCAAAAGCGGCACTGGAAATTCGCGCCTTGGCGATACGTGTAAGTGTACGCACTCGCATGAACACTTCTGGCGCATCGCCCGCGTTGAATATGTGCATGCAGGTGCCGGTCAAGCCGGCATAATCCTAAAAATATTCAGCAGTACTTCCCCGGGAAGATCGTCATGAAAAGTGGCACTGGAAATTCGCCCCTTGGAAATTCGCCCCGTGTCAGTGTATAAGCACCTGCTTGTACACCTCTGGAGCGTCGCCAGCGATAAACAAGCGCAAGCGGGTGTCTGTGAAGCCGGCAGATTCCTAATACGAGCGAGAGAGTGGGAATTGTCTTCAAAAGCGGCACTGGAAATGTGCGTCTTGGCTATACGTGTAAGTATACGCACCCGCGTGAACACTTCTGGTGCGTCGCCAGCGATACAGAAGCGCACTCAGGTGTCTGTGAAGCCGGCAGATTCATAATACGAGAGGGATAATTGTCTTACATCGGCACTGGCAATTGTCATAAAACGGCACTGGTAATTGCCTTAAAACGGCAATGGTAATTGCCTTAAAAAGGCACTGGTAATGTGCCCATTTGGCGAAACATGTACAGTATACGCACCTGCGTGTACACCTCTGGAGCGTCACCAGCGATAAAGAAGCGCACGCGGGAGCCGGTGAAGCCACGCTTGTGCGCAGCCATCTCAGCGGCCTTTGGTGTGTGTGTGTGTGTGTATGTGTGTGTGTGTGTGAGAGAGAGAGAGAGAGTGTGCAGAAGGACTCCTATGTGTGTGTTTGCGTGTGCGTGTTTGTGTGTGTGTGTGTGTGTGAGTGCGCGTGTGTGTGTGTGTGTGTGTGTTTGTGTGTGTGTGTGTGTGTGTGTGTGTTTGTGAGGGCGGTCGCTCTTGTGAGCAGCCATCTCAGTGGCCTTTTGGGGGGGGGGCATGTGTGTGTGTGTGTGTGTGTGTGTGTGTGAGTGTGTGTGTCTGTGTGTGCGTGTTTGTGTGTCGGGTCCAGTGAAGCCGTGCATGTGCACAGCCATCTCGGCGGCCTTTGAGGTGTGTGTGGGGGGGAGGGGTGGGGGTGGGGGCATGCGTGTGTGTGTGTATGTGTGTGAGTGAGTGAGTGAGTGTGTGTGTGTGTGTATGAGTGTGTGCGGTTGTGTGTTTGTGTGGGTGGGTGTCGGTGTAGTCGCGCCTGAGAGCAGCCATCTCGGCAGCCTTACGAAGAAGGGGAACCAGGGCACGTGTCAGAAATTTCAGTCCCGGTGCTTCAGGATTGTTTTTTGTTCTCACTCGCACTTGACAGCAGACACGCGCTCGCATTCCGACACCAATTTGCCGAACCACCGACTGGCCGACCCGCCAGTGGTCTCTGGGAAGGATTTTAGTAATTAGTTGTTTGCCAGCTCCAGCAACGTTGACCGCTCATACCAGGCACAATACACAACAACTGCGACTGATCGACCGAACGACTGACCGACTGACCAACTGCCCAGCTGTCCAACTGCCTAACTGCCCAGCTTTTCTTCTAACCAAATGAGTAACTGCACAACCACCCAACTTACCCGACTTACCGACATAACAACTAACCAACATCCCCAATGACCAGCTGTCCAACTGCCTAACTGCCCAACTTCTCTTCTAACTAAATGAGTAATTGCACAACTGCCCACCTTACCCGACTTACCGACATAACAACTAACCAACATCCCCAATGACCAGCTGTCCAACTGCTTAACTGCCCAACTTCTCTTCAAACCAAATGAGTAACTGCACAACTGCCCAACTTACCCGACTTACCGACATAACAACAAACCAACATCCCCAATGACCAGCTGTCCAACTGCTTAACTGCCCAGCTTTTCTTCTAACCAAATGAGTAACTGCACAACTGCCCAACTTACCCGACTTACCGACATAACAACTAACCAACATCCCCAATGACCAGCTTACCAACGGCTTAACTGCCTAGGTGCCCAACTGACCAACAACCAACCGTTATGCTGACCAACCGTTGACCAAACCACTGACCTTGAAGAAATCAGTCAAAACGAAGTGGGCGCGCTCGCCGCGCGGCCACGGCTTCTTTGAGCGGATCTGTGGATACACGCGGGCACACACGGCGTTTGTTGCTGGGGGTCAGGGATTCGCTTTTGTGTGCTTGGGATAGGCTTTGGATAGGCTTTGGATAGGCTTTGGATAGGCTTGGGATAAGCTTGGGATAGGCTTGGAATAAGCTTGGGATAGGCTTGGGATAGGCTTGGGATAGGCTTGGGATAAGCTTGGGATAGGCTTTTGATTGAGGGTTTGGATGACAGGGGGTTGGGGTTGATGGATTGTGTCATGCCCTACCACAGCCCCCTATAGTGTTACCTTGAGGTTACACTCTACACCCACAGTGTAATGGCTTTGTTACAAGGCTCTACTGTTTGCGCAAATTGTAGAGCCTTGTAACAAAGCCATTACACTGCGGGTGTAGAGTGTAACCCCGGGGTAACACTACAGGGGGCTTTGGTAGGGATGGTAAGGGCAACGAAGGCACTGACACTGCACAGCCACGGGCTTGTTCGAAGGATCTGTGAACACAAGGGATCTGTCTCCACAGTTTTAGGGTTTAGGTTCCTTGTGGAGCTCGCAGGGTGCGCGTTGTAAGGGGACAGGGATTGGGGTTTAGGGGAGCTTGGATGTAGGTCGAGGGTTCAGAGTGTGGTTGGGGTTGAGGTCCCTGGAGTATGCCACGGTAAGGACAACGAAGGCACTGACACCGCGCGGACACGGTACCTTCGAACATATCTGTGTACACACGGGGGCACGCAGGGTGTTTGTTCTTAGGGATGGCTCCATTGGGGGTTCAGAGTAAAATAAACATTGTGAATGCTGAGGTTCAAAGTGAAAGGTTGTGAAAGGTTGGGAGATTGGGTTTTGAAACAGTGAGGATTGAGTGGGCGCCCTCGCCGCGCGGCCACGGCTTCTTCGGGCGGGCCTGTGCACACAAGGGGGCACGCAGGGTGCTTTCTGTTAGGGTTTGCGCCATTGGGGGTTTAGGGGCGAAATAAACATGCATGCTGAGGTTTGAGAGTGTGGAAGGTTGGGGAGATTGGGTTTTGAAACAGTGGGGATTGAGTGGGCGCCCTCGCCGTGCAGCCACGGCTTCTTCAGGCGGGTCTGTGCACACAAGGGGGCACGCAGGGTGCTTTCTGTTAGGGTTTGCGCCATTGGGGGATTAGGGGCGAAATAAACATGAATGCTGAGGTTTGAGAATGTGGAAGGTTGGGGGGTTTGGGTTTCGAAACAGTGGGGATTGAGTGGACGCCCTCGCCGCGCAGCCACGGCTTCTTCAGGCGGGTCTGTGCACACGAGAGGGCACGCATTTTTTGGGGGGGGGGGGGGTCTGGGATTGGGGTTTAACTAAAGGCTTTAACTAAAGGCTTTAACTAAAGGCTTCATAGGCTTGGATTTTGGTCCAGGGTTGAGAGTGGGGTTGGGGTTGAGGTCCCTGGAGTATGCCACGGTAAGGACAACAAAGGCACTGACACCGTGCGGCCGTGGTTTCTTTGAGCGAATTTGCGCAGGGTTAAACCATGGGATTTGGGTGAGGTTTAACCATGGGTTTTGTGCAGGTGGTTGAACCATTGGATTTGTGCAGGTGGTTAATGATTTGTTAATGATTTGTGCAGGTGGTTAAACCATGGGATTTGTTAATGATTTGTGCAGGTGGTAAAACTATGGGATTTGTGCAGGGTGAAAACATGGGATTTAGGTGAGGGTTTTGCATGATTTCAACGGGGCTGGGCGGGGTCTATCTGCCACCTCCTCCAGCTTTTTGCTGGGGGATGGAAGCCAAACCAAATTCTCTTGGTTACCAAAAGAACCAGCTAAGCTGGTTCTTTTGAGCAAAGCTGCTTCTTTTGGGAGATATCGAGTAATGGAGTCACATCACCTAGAGACAAGTTAAGGCTTCTAGCCATAACTAGTCTCTAGATCAGTCAAGGAAGCCAACAAGTCCAAAATAATCAGTACCCCCCCCCCCCCGGATTAAGTCCGGGGGGTTGCAAGCCCGGCCTTACTCCGGGTATATGTGGGAGGTTATCTATAAGCGGTTGGGGGTGGGTGGGTTTGGGCGCGATTGGGAAAGCGAGGGAAAGTGGGCACCGACATAGCGCTGCCACGACTTCTTTGAGCGGATCTGTCTCAACAGTTTTAGGGTTTAGGTTCCTTGTGGAGCGCGCAGGGTGCTCGTTGTAAGGGGACAGGGATTGGGGTTTAGGGGAGCTTGGATGTAGGTCGAGGGTTCAGAGTGTGGTTGGGGTTGAGGTCGATGAATTATGTCACGGGAAGGACAACAAAGGCACTGACACCGCGCGGCCACGGTATCTCCAAGCGGATCTGTGCACACAAGGAAGCACGCAGGGTGCTTGTTGTCAGGGGTCAGCGTGGGGGTAGGGATTGGTTTGGAGGGGATTCGGTTTGCGTCGGGGGTTTGGGTCGATGGACTGTGTCACGGTACGGACAAAGCGGGCGCCCTCGCCGCGCGGTTACAGCGTCTTTGAGCGAGTCTGTGCAGGGCACACACACAGCAACAGTTGGTGGGTGTTGCAAGGCGTTGGACGGGTCTGGAAGGTTTCGGGGAAGAGGTTTTGGGCTTGAGGGCAGCACACCTGCACGCCCACCACGTAGTGACCTGCCATGTGTCTGTCCACGGCACGCAAACGTACGCCCCAATCACACACACACTGCGGCGACGGCTTCGGCTTACGGACTGCAGCTACGGCACGAATCGCGGGGCACTTCAGTGACCTGCATGGAGGGTCTCCATGCAGGGCGAATCTTACTTGCATGAGACACATGACGACGGAGATGCACTGGCAGCAAGCGCCCTCGCAGCGCAAGCGCCATGCATGGAGGCTGGCGGCATGTCGGGCGTGCGCCACATGAAACGGAGGAGGAGGAGGGTGGCCAGGCTGGCTGCCCGAACTGAGACGCATGGCGCGACCAGATGTACTAGAGCTAGTGGGATGGACACAGTCAATGTGTATCCACTGAGTGGACTAGTGCGGGTGATAGTATCTGCCTGCCTCAGGGATTGAGTGCGCAAGCACAAGTCTAATACGCCATTAAAGGCGTCCAACAAGACTGTAAAATCGACCACACACACACACACACACACACACACACACGCATGCACACACACACACGCACGCACGCATGCACGCACACATGAACACACACACACACACACACACACACACACACCTGCACGCCCACCACGAAATGTCCTGCCATCTCTTCCTCAACCACGACACGCATGCGCGCCTCAAGCGTGGGCGCCGGCCGCAGCAGATCACGCCACAAGTGTTTGGCGACCTCGCCATCGGGCCAATAGGTGTCGAAGAAGCCTGGCCCAGACGAGCCCCCTAGGGGTTGGGCCAGGCGGGGGTTAACCTGTGTGTGTGTGTGTGTGTGTTCGTCTCATTCTGATGATGGATTTATAGTCGTGTGTGACCGTCTGTCTTTCTGTGACTGTCTGTGTGTGGGTGGGTGTTCACAGCTGCGTGTGCGCTGTCTGTGCACATGTGTGTGGCGACCTCGCCATCTGGCCAGTAGGTGTAAAAGAAGCTTGGCCCAGACGAGCCCCCTAGGGTTTGGGCCAAGCGGGGGTTCACCTGTGTGTGTGAGTGTGTTTGCATGTGTGATTTGATGGATTTTACAGTCTGTGTGACACCAGTAATGATGTAGGGGCATGTGTGTGGGTGGGGGGGGTGTATGTTTATGTATGTGTGTGTGCATGTGCTTGTGTGTGTGTGTGTGTGTGTGCGTGTGTGTGTGTGTTTGTGTGTGTGTGTTTGTGGGTGGGTGGGTGGGCAACCTCGCCATCCGGCCAGTAGGTGTCGAAGAAGCCTGGCCCAGAGGAACCCAGTTGTTGGGCCAGGCGAGGGTTCAACTACGAGTGGGCAGGAGGGATGGGCGGGAGGGATGGGCAGGAGGGATGGGCAGGAGGGAGGGTTGGGAGGGACAGAGATGCCAGAGAGGGTAACGTGAATCTCAAAGGCAACTGACGGGAATCGGAGGGCAAGGAGGTGTAGGTGAGCCAAGGGGTTGAGACAAGTGGAGGGTCGAACAAGCATGGTCGGGAGGGGGGGGGGGGGGGGGGGAGGGTCAGATTCGGGGGAGCGCCAGAGATCCCGGCAGGATCTGAATAATCAGAGTCGGGGAGGGCCACAGCTTCCGAGAGGGACAAATGGGCGGAATTCAGGAGAGGAACGAATCAGAAATAATGAGCTCAATTCAGCTGCACGCCTTCCATACACTCATCACACGCCCTCCACATCCCCCCCCACCCCACCCTCCCCACCCTCCCCACCCTCCGCAACCCTCCCCCCACACCCTCCACACCCTCCCTCCACACCTTGAGCAAATCCATCAAATAGTCGCTTGACACGTAGTTTAGAACCTGGGGGCCTCCCCTGTGCATACCACCGCTCCGCATGCCTCCATTCCAATCAATCGAGGTCACGCGCTTGCCCTGCAATTCCGTGTATTTCCGGTTGTGTTAATTTGATCACAATGTGTTTCGTGCTGCCATTTTTCGCATGCCGTCGCTCCGCATGCCTCCACTCCAATCAATTGTGGTCACACGCTTGCTCTGCGTGTTGGTGGTGGTGTGTGTGTGTGGGGGGGGGGGGTCTCGGTACCTTCCAGTTCTTTTGTATGCATGCAGCCATTGTTGCCTCCTTGCCAAGCGAGCGTGGTCGTGCCCTTGCCCTGTGTTTTCATTGGTTTGTTTTGTCAGTTGCCGTTGTCTCTTCCAGCTTCTTTCTTTCATATTTTTGTTGGGGCGCATGCCATCACTGCGCATGCCTCCACTCAAATCGATTGTGGTCACGCGCTTGCCCTGCGTTTTGATGTGTGGGGGGGTGGGGGCGGGTTTTATCTGTCTCTTCTACTTTATATCCTGTTTGTTTTCGATCTGTCACTTTTTGTGCCGCATGCCTCCACTCCAATCGATCATGGCCACACCCTTGCCCTGCGTTTTGGTGGGGGATTATGCCGTTTTTCTTCTTCTTCTTCTATTATTTGGTTGTGTTCGCCACGACCCAATGCCTTCACTCCAAGCGATCATGATTATACACTTGCCCTGCGTTTTGTTTGGGGATTGTGCCATTTTTTCTTCTTCTATTTATTTGGTTATGTTTGCCACCATGACCCAATGCCTCCACTCTTATCGTTCGTGGTCACGCTGTTGCCCTGCATTTTGGTGTGTGTGGGGGTGGATTGGCCGTTTTCTGTGTCTCTTCCAGTTTATTTCCTGTGTTTTCGATCTGTCATTTTTTTGCGCCGCAAATGCCTCCACTCCAATCGATCGTGGTCACGGCCTTGCCCTGCGCTCTGGTGGGGGATTCTGTCGTTGTTTCTTCTTCTATTTATGTGACTGTGTTCGCCACGACCTAACGCCTTCACTCCAATCAATCGTGGTCACGCCCTTGTCCTGCGTTGCGATTCCGTTGTTTTGGTTGTGTTAATTTCACCACAGTTTCATAGAGTACCAACGTAGTTTCGATCTGTCTTTTTTCGGCGTATCTTCGCTCCTCTTGCCTCTATTCGATCAATCGTGGTCACGCCCTGCGTTTAATGTGTGTGGGGGGGGGGGGGGGCGTTCGCACCAGTTTTGTTTTTTAAAAATGTTGTTTGACCTGTCAGCATTTCGTCCACGCTGCATGCCTCCAATCATTTGTGGTCGTGCCATTACCAAGCGTTTTGTGATTTCTTTCGTCGGTTATGTCTTTGGATTTTCTTAGCTTCTTGGTGACCTCTCCCTTGACCCTTGACCTTTAAACCTCAAATCCTGGTAAACCGTAAAACCGAAAAACAAACAACTGGGAGTTCCATTGAAACCTGCCTTTGATACGTCAACCATGAGGTCGCCAGTCTCCGCGCAGTCGAGCAGCACGGCCGTCGCCTTGAACCTCAAGATACGACACAAATACCGTAGTACCGCTTTGCCTTGCCGATTAAATAATTCGGAAAACGTCGCGGCAAGGCTGATTTCTAAAATATATTGCCGAAAAAGTCGGAAAACGCCAAAAGTGACGTCAAAAGGGGAAAACCAAAAAAATCCTGCGGCAAGGCACCTAAATTCTAAACAATTGAACCCCCTTTATAAAAGTGGCGGCAAGGCAAAGCGGTACTACGGTAAAGCACAAACTGGCGATGAATGCTGGGCCTGCATCTGTCCGACCTCGAAGGCTTCAGCCATCAGGGTCTCCAGTTTTGCCAACAGTCTCACCTTCGATATTTCAGTCATGAGGTCGCCAGTCCCCGCGCGGTCGAGCAGCATGGCCAGCGCAGGCGACACTTTCAGCGGCAGCTGCGGTGTGCATGCACAGGATTCAAGTTTCAGGTTTGAGGTTTGACGTTTTTTCGGGTGTCAGGTTTACGTTTGTGTCAGGTCAAGTGTCAGGTGGGCGATGGATTGTGTGCGGTCTGATGAACCTGGCGAATGGACCTGGCGATGGACCTGGCGAATGGACCTGGCGAGTGAGTGAGCCAATTGAGTAAGCCAGGCTTGTGGGCCAGTTGTGTATTTTTGTGGTGTGTGGTCGATGTGTTTACTGAGCAGCGCCGCCAGCGACGGCGGCACTCATTCAGCGGCAGCGGCGCGTGCATGCACACGATTCAAGTTTCGGGATTTCGGGTTTTGGGTGTTCGGTTTTAGGTTTTGGGTGTCGGGTCGGGTCGTTGCTCGAGTGTCAGGTGGACGATGGAATGTGGATGGTCTGACGGACACCTAGCAAATGAGTGAGCCAGTTGTGTGTTTGTGGTGTGGTTGATGCGCGGTCGAGCAGCGCCGCCAGCGCCGCCGAACCTTCCAGCGGCAGCTGCGTGTGCATGCACAGGAGTCAAGTGTCTTGTTTCCAGGTGTCAGGGTTTCTGAGGTTCAGGCTTCAGGGGGCAGGGGGCAGGTGCAGGTGCAGGCCGCAGGTCTGAGGCTCTAGGGGCAGGTAGCTGGTGGACGATGGATTTTTTTTTGAGTCAGCCATCCCGGCAGCCATGCGGCACCGATCTCGACGAGTTGATCGACGAGCAGAAGAGCTGGCGCCCGTCAATGCATGCCGGACATTGGTCAAGATGGCTGCCCGTGGAGGCGGGCTACCATCAGGGCTTCAGCGGTGGCGACCGCCGAAGCAACACAGAGTAAATCCGCTTCACCAATCGCAGCGTTTGTCACCGCGCTCATCCTCGGGGTCGCTCGTCTGCCGGTGACTGGCGTTGGAAGGTCTTCAGGCAGCCTCCATGACAACTCTGTCGTCCATGCACCCCTGGAGGGTGGTACCTGGCCATGCATGAGGCATGGGGCACCGGCTGAGCCCCATGCAAACGAGAGCTGGACAGCCATGCACTGCCACGCGGGGACCGTTCCAGTCAGCGCCAGTCGGCTCTGCCGGCTTGACTGGCCACAAGGCCACTACTGTGACCCTGAGGAAGGTCCTCTCCTATATGCTCCTTGCCAGACATGTCTCTCAGAGACCGCTGTTTGGGGTAGTCTAGCCGGCGGGAGCGGTAGTCTATCGGCCGGGAGCCGGCGGTACTCTAGTACTTAAGTGTGCTGGATTATCGGCGGGTGTCTCTAGTAGAAGAGTAGCCTGCTTAGCTGGAAACCCCGTGTTTCTGTTACTGTTACAGCCATCCCAGTTAGGTTCTCGGGCACAACGCGCTGAGCACGGTCGCACACACGCCTTTGTTGCGTGCCTTAGGAGGTACTCGGGCACCATGCGCCAAGCACGGTCGCATGCACGCCTTAATTGCACGCTCTTGGAGGTACTCATGCACTACGCGCAGAGCATGGTCGCACACACACCTTTGTTACACGCCTTGGGAGGTACTCGGGCGCTACACGCAGAGCACGGTCGCACACACGCCATCGTTGCACGCCTTTGGAGGTACTCGGGCACTATGCGAAGAGCACGGTCGTACCCACGCCTTTGTTACACGCCTTTGAAGGTACTCGGGCGCTACACGCAGAGCACGGTCGCACGCACACGCCATCGTTGCACGCCTTTGGAGGTACTCGGGGACTATGCACAGAGCACGGTCGCACCCACGCCTTTGGAGGTACTCAGGCACTACGCGCCAATCACGGGCACACTCACGCCTTTATTACACGGCTTTCGAGGTACTCAGGCACTACGCGCCGAGCACGGTCGCACCCACGCCTTTGTTACACGCCTTTGGAGGTACTCTGCACTACGCGCTGAGCACGGTCGCATACACGCCTTTGCTACACGCCTTTGGAGGTACTCAGGCACTACGCGCCAATCACGGGCGCACTCACGCCTTTTTTATACGGCTTTCGAGGTACTCAGGCACTACGCGCCGAGCACGGTCGCACACACGCCTTTGTTACACGCCTTTGGAGGTGTCCCTGGCTGCAGCCAGCATAACCAGCGCACGCACACACACACACATACCAAACACCGACACCCTCCCGACCACACCCACATATCTTCCTGCGGATTCCTCCCCGCCTGCGAGAGTGGTCGACACCGTTCACACAAATCCACACTTTGTCAACCCCTGGGAAAACGGCCTCCCCTGTGGCTCCGTGAATCCCCAACCCTACCAAAATCCCAACGTCTGATCCGCGCCATGGAATGCGGTCATAACGCCTGAGACGGTCCGAGGTGCGCCTCAGGCGGTGGTGGGCACCTGAGGCGGTCGGGGTGGCACCTGAGGCGGTTTGGAAAACGCCTGAGGCAACGTCTGAGGCGATCAGGGGTGCGCCTCAGGCGGCGCCTCAGGCGGTCGGAGCGCCTGAGGCGCCGCCTGATCCGCGCCATGGAAGGGGACATCTGAGACGCCGCCTCAGGCGTTGTGAATGTGGTAGGGCACACCAGCACCTCTGCGTGCCTGCGTGAGTCCACACCACCCATACTGTCCATACCGTCCACACAAATCCACACGTCATCAACCCTGGGGCACCCCCCTCACCTGCGGCTAGATCTCATCATTGTGCGGGTAGTTTGCTTTGCGGTTCTTCACAACTGGGACTGTCCTGGATAGATGTGCAAGCCTTGCGGGCTATATGCTTTTGGGCCCTGTGTTTTTACCCAGGGTGTAGGCGCTCCCGTTTTGTTACGCTTTTGACAACGACCCTCACCTGTGGCTCCGGGACTTCCCACACCGGCACCTCTGCGTGACTGCGTGAGTAATCCACACCGCCCATACTGCCCACACTTTTCACACCAAATCCACACTTTGCCAACTCTTGGAAAAAACGCCCCACCTGCGGCTCCAGGAATTCCCACACCGGCACCTCTGCGTGACTGCGTGAGTGGTCCACACCACCCATACTGCCCACACCGTTGCACAAATCCACCCTTTTTCAACCCCTCACCTGTGGCTCCAGGTATTCCCACACCGGCACCTCATCGCTCCATGCCAGCCCCTGTGTTTGGGAAGAGTGAGACAAGCGGGCAGGGGGACAGTGTAATAGTGTGAAAGTGTGATAGTGCAAAAGTGTGATCGCTCCACGCCAGTCCCTGCGTATGGGAAGAGTGAGAAGAGTGGGCAGGGGGTAGTGTGATGTTTGAGAGAAGAGAGAGAAGAGTGGGCAGGGAGAAAGGGGGTGTTCCCACTCACGACCTAGAAGTTCCTTCTAGCCTAGAAGAAGGGTGGGGAGCGACTTTGACTGAAACGTTCTCGACGTCGGAGACGCTAGCGACGTTGACTGAACGTCGGCTGTGACTAGAAGAAAAACACTTCTTCTAGATTGATCAGGGGACCGTTTGAGGGGGTTCTAGCGCGACTAGAAAAACTAGATTTGTTTGTAGAAAACTTATAAGAGTCTGAGTAGGAACACACCCATAGTGTGATGTGCGAGAGAAGGAGAGAAGAGTGGGTAGGGAGATAGTGTGATGTTTGGGAGAAGAGTGCGAACGAGCCTGGCATACTGCGGGGAAGAGTGCGATGAGTGGGCTGGGGGCAAGTGTTATGTGCGAGAGAGAAGAGTGTGCAGGGGCAGGGTGTGATGCTGGAGAGAGAAGAGAGAGACGAGTGGGCAGGGGCAGTGTGTGCTGTGCGAGAGAAAAGAGAGAGAAGAGAGAGAGGAAAGAGAAGAGTGGGCAGGGGCAGTGTGTAATGTGTGAGAGAGGAGAGTACGGCCGAGTCTGGCATGCTGCAAGGAAGAGTTAGAAGAGAGGGCAGGGAGATCGTGTGACATGTGAGCCAGAAGAGAGAGGAGACTGGGCAGGGATATAGTGTGATGTGCGAGAGAGAACAGAGAGGAGAGTGGGCAGGGAGAAAGTGTGATGTGCGAGAGAAGAGAGTGGTCGAGCCTGGCATGCTGAGGGGAAGAGTGAGAAGAGAGGGCAGGGGGTGAGTGTGATGTGCAAGAGAAGAGTGTGTGGTCAAGCCTGGTATGCTGAGGGGGAGAGTGAGATGAGTGGGCGTGGGGATAGTGTGATATGCGATAGAGAAAAGAGAGAAGGGTGAGAAGAGTGGGCGTGAGGATAGTGTGATGTGCGATAAAGGAGAGTGAGAAGAGTGGGCAGGATAGTATGATGTGCGAGAGAAGAGTGTGGTCGAGTCTGGCATACTGCGGGGAAGAGTGAGATTAGTGGGCAGGGGGTCAGTGTGATGTGCGAGAGGGAAGAGTGTGCAGGGGCAGTGTGTGATGTACGAGAGAGAAGAGAGAAGAGTGGGCAGGGGCAGTGTGTGATGTGTGAGAGAAGAGTGTTTGGTCAAGTCTGGCATGTTGAGGGGAAGAGTGAGAAGAGTGGGCAGGGCTTAAGTGTGATGTGCGAGAGTGCGCCGAACCTGGCATTCTGCGGAAAATAGTGAGATGAGAGGGAAGGGGGCGAGTGTGATGTGCGAGAGAGAAGGATACGGCCGAGCCTTGCACGCTGAGGGGAAGCGTGAGAAGAGAGGGCAGGGGGTTAGTGTCATGTGCGAGAGTGCGTCCGAGCCTGGTATGCTGCAGTTTTAGCATGAAGAGAGTGGGCAGAGGGAGAGGGTGATGTGCGATAAAGGAGTGGGGCCGAGCCTGGCATACTGAGGGTTTAGCGAGAAGAGGTTCACATATTTGTTATCATCAAGAGAAGCACCTGGTGCGTGAGCAGCGGCACACACACAAAAAAAGGGACACACACACACTTACACACACACATGCACAGAGAGAGAGATCGTTACAGAGAACTCTGCACGGCAGACCTAGATAGGCTGTTTCTAGCCATCAAATGAGGAGATTCCGTTTGAAGGCGGGAGACCAACCGTGCGCCAGCAAGAGGGTGAACAACCTCATTCGTGAAGCAGTGGGGGCAAGGGGCAGTGGCGGGTCATTAACGGCTGTGTTCGTCAATCTGCCTCGACTGAGTTTAAACTAGGTGTCGGCAGAAGGACTTCCACAGTTGTGGAAATCATGCTAAGATGATCTACTCGGAGGTGACTCGCTCAGCGAACTCGGGGCGCACGGGGATGTCGCGTGCGAAGTTGAAGAGATGGATGTTTGCGGAGGGCGTTGAACGTGACGGAGTTGGCGCAAAAGTCACCGGCGTGAGCCGGCAGAAGGTGATGGTGCTGCCGGCATAGAGCGAAGTCGTGTCCGAACAGCGGTAGTCGTGCAAGTGGGAGGCAGTGGGAGGGAGGCAGCGGGAGGGTAGTTGGAGGGAGAGGGGGAGGGGCGGGGGAGGGTTAGGGAGGGGCAGGGGGCACAAGATGGGGTAAGGTGCAGCGGGGATGGAGGGGTGGAAGACAGGAGAAGGGAGGGAGGAGAGGGGAGAGAGGAGGGAGCCACACTGTGGCCCGGCCACATGGCGCATACATAGGCGCGGGTAGCATGGGGGGGGCGCTGGGGAGGGGCAACTCCATGTGACGAGCATGTGGGTGTATGGAGGTCGACGGGGCGGCAGTGGGATAAGCGGTGGGTCTCGAGGTGGAGCGTGGGGTCGAATGAACGACTGGGCGGTGGGCGGTGGGCGGGACAGTGGCGGCTGGAGGAACTCGATAGCTCAAGTTGAGCGCTTGCTCGGGCCGCATGGCGGTCGAGGTAATGGCACTGGAGATACCTGGGCTCCACATGCACACACACACACACACACACACACACACACACAAACACACACACAATCACAATAACATGCACACACACACGCACCTCCTTCGACATCCTCACAAGCAACACCCGGTTTGCGAGCAGCGGCAAACACACACACACACACACACACGCACACACACACACACGCAAGCACCCAGCTAGTTTCAAAATGAACCTCCGCACACGCAGCACCCCCCCACACAGACACACACACACACAAACACACAATAACAGACACACACACACACACGCACCTCCTTCGAAATCCTCACAAGCAACACTCGGTCTGTGAGCAGCGCGATGATGGCGGACGTGAAGATCGGGGTCAGTCGATTTCCCCAGCCGAGCCCCGTCTGGAAGACGCACACGAGGAAGCGGTCAGTCCTGTGTGTGGGTGTGGGCGGGTGTGTTGCGTGCGAATTGGGAGGGAGAGGGGGCGTGAGGGGTTGCCCCAGCCGAGGCCCCTCTGGACTACACACACAAAGAAGCGGTCGTCACTTTTTTCGTGCGGATGAGGGTGTGGGGGAGAGAGTGAAAGAGAAAAGAGAGGGAGAGGAAGAGGGGAGAGGGAGGGAGGGAGCGAAAGATATGTGTGGGTTGTATGTGTGCGTGAAGATCGTCCCGCGATTTCCCCAGCCGAGCCCCGTCTGGAAGACACACACGAGGAAGCGGTGCGATCTGCATTTGCACGTGTGTGTGGGTGGGGGGTTGGGGGTTAGTGGGCGGGAGAGGTGTTGGTTTGTGTGTGTGGGGGGGGGGGGCGGTTGCCCCAGCCGTCTTACAGGCGCAGGCG
Source organism: Chlamydomonas sp. UWO 241 (assembly GCA_016618255.1). Classification (NCBI taxonomy): domain Eukaryota; kingdom Viridiplantae; phylum Chlorophyta; class Chlorophyceae; order Chlamydomonadales; family Chlamydomonadaceae; genus Chlamydomonas; species Chlamydomonas priscui. Next base: position 778,266 of record VFSX01000019.1, on the reverse strand, counting down.
GGGTCAGTCTTGTGTTTGTGTTTGTGTGTTTGTGCGTGCGAGAGATAAAATCAGAGAGAGAGAGAGAGAGAGAGAGAGAGAGAGAGAGAGAGAGAGAGAGAGAGAGAGGGAGAGAGAGGGAGAGAGAGAGAGAGAGAGAGAGAGAGAGAGAGAGAGAGAGGGAGGGAGGGAGAAGGAGAGAGAGAGAGAGAGAGAGAGAGAGAGAGGGGGCTGTGTATGCGTGTGTGTGCGAAGATTGGCGTCACACGATTTCCCCAGCTGAGCCCCGTCTGGAATGTGCACGCGAGGAAGCGGTCGTCGCTGTTTTCATGTGGATGGGCGTGTGGGAGAGAAGGAGCGAGAGAGAGAAAAGGGAGGGAGGTGGAGAGGGAGAGAGAGGGGTGAGAGCGAAAAATACGTGTGTGTGTGTGTGTGTGTGCGTGCAGATCGGTGTCACGCGGTCTCCCCAGCCGAGGCCCGTCCGGAAGACACACACGGCGAAGCGGTCGTTGCTGTGTGCGTGTTGGGGGGGGGGGGGTCACGACAGCAACATATTGTAAAAGAGGCTGGATGCCATCTCATGGCATGTTGCGTAGAGTCGAGGGGAGGTTTGTTAAGATGTCGACGCATGATGCCGAGCAGTGGTTCCCCTGCGAGCCGTATACCGCTCCGAGCCGGATTTCCCATTTCCCAGAAAACCACCCTACACTTAGTGGGTGAGGGCGTGGAGCGATGCGCTGGAAAGCTCGTGCCGATAGCAGCACAACGGCATGCATTGCATGAATAACGCTGTGTATTGTGCCTAGTATGAGCGGTCAAAGTTGCTGGAGCCGGCACACAACTAATTACTAAAATCCTGCCCAAGGACCACTGATGCCGAGGCCTCGCCTGGGAGACGCACACGAAGAAGCGGTTGTCGCTGTGAGGGTGAGTGTAGGCAGGTGTGTTGCGTGTAAATGGGCAGGGGGGGGGGCGGTTGCCCCAGCCGAGCCCCATATGGAAGACGCACACGAGCGAACTGTCTAATCTACATTCGAACGTGTGTGTGGGGTTGGAGGGTTGGGGGGGAGGGGGGTGGTGGTGGCGGAAGGTAGTCGCCCCAGCCGAGCCCCGTCAAGAAGGCGCACACGAGGCAGCGGTCAGTCCTGTGTGTGTGTGTGCAGTTGTTCTGCGTGTAAATGGGCAGGGGGGGGAGGTGGTTGCCCCAGCCGAGTCTCATCCAAAAGGTGCACACGAGGAAGCGGTCGTCACTGTGTGGGTGTTTTGGGGGGAGGGGGGGTCATGGCAGCAACCCATTTTACAAGATGCTGCGTGCCATCTCATGGCGTTTTGTTTAGTGCCGGGGGAGTTTGTCAATATGTCAACGCATGGTGCCGAGGCCCCGTCTGGGAGAGAAACACGAGGAAGCGGTCGTCGCTGTGTGGGTGTTTTGGGGGGAGAGGACGGGGCCGTGACAGTGACCTATTTTACAAGATGCTGGATGCCGTCTCATGGCATGTTGCGTAGAGCCAAGGGGAGGTTTGTCAATGTGTCGACGCATGATGCATGCGCACTTCATGCTCTCATGGCATTCCTCACCCGAGGCTCCCCATCTCCTCCACCCGCCGCAGCGCAGCGGCGTGGTACTCTCTGTACTCCCCCCACGTGCCTGCCCACGCCAGCCGCGCCGCATGCTTGGCCGCTGCGTGCATCGTTGCAGTGGTGGCATAAGTGACCGCGCACTTTCTCGCAGACCAGGTAGATGCGTGGCACTCTGTGTGCCCACACACGCCAGCCGGGCCGCATGCTTGGCCGCTGCGTCCAGGGCAGGTGTGACGTTATTATTGGCCCCGCACTCCCTCGCAGACCAGGCCGCCGCATGGCCCTCGCTCTATTGCCCCCACGTGCCTGCCCACGCCAGCCGCGCTGCATGCTTGGCCGCTGCGTTCAGGGTTTGGTATGACACACGCAGTGATTTCCTTTGCAGGATTCATAATTGCGTGTCCACTGCAAGTTTACTGGGTTTCTGGCTGTGCACAGACGAACAAGAAATTGCTGCGCACACAAAGTCCATCACCAATCCATCATCATCGACAATGATTCACCATCAGGGTCGAACCGACGACACATGTTGCAGCCGTGTGCGCCACGCACCAACCGGGGCAGCCTATTCGACTGCGCGTGGCGTTCAGCGCCCGAGCGCCACTTACAGTTGGCTTGCTACTGGTGGTGGGGTCCTAGAGAAGACCTAGTGGGTCAGAGCGTGGCGCGCACTGCGCCATATACCTAGATGTTGATTAGCACTAGTCTGTTTTGAGTGAAATCGAGGGGAAGCAGTGGGGTGAACGGTGGTGGTGCATGGCACAGGCAGCACACGAGCACGCCGCGCATTGCACGCGTACGCGTGCGCAACAGCATCACGCGCGCAGCAGCACACACACAACCACACGTACACAGCAACACGCACGGCAACACGCAGACAGTGACACTCACCCAGCAACATGTGCGCAGGAACACGCACAGCAAGAAAACGCACACAGCAACATGCACAGCAACACGCACAGCAACACGCAGACAGTAACACTCACCCAGCAACACGCGCGCAGCTACACGCAAAGCAACACGCACAGCAGCACGTGTGCAGCAACACTCGTGCAGCAACACTTGCGCAGCAACACGCGCAGCAACACACAGCAGCACGCATGCAGCAACACGAGCGCAGCAACACGCGTGCAGCACGCCACATGCCACCTACCGGCAACACGCACAGCAAAACGCGCACAGCAACACGCGCGGAACAACACATGTGCGCAGCACGCCACAGGTGGCACCGACCGCCAACACGCACAGCAACAAGCTCACAGCAACACGCGCGCAGCACGCCACATGCCAACTACCGCCAACACACACAGGAAAACTTGCACAGCAACACGCGTGGAAAAACACACGCGCAGCACGCCACATGCCACCTACCGTCGCGAGCCTCTGCCAGGGCGGCGTGCGTGGGGGCGCGGGACGCACGGCTCAGTGGCTCATTTGCAGACCCGTCACCCTGCGTCCAGGAGTAAGGGCCCGTTAGGTGGGCGCGTGGATGGCTGTGTTGTGAGCCTCTGCCAAGGTGGCATGCGCGGGGGCTTGGGGCGCACGGCTCAGTGGTTCATTTGCAGACTGCAGATGACCCTGCGTTCAGGAGTAAGGAACGGTAAAGTGGGCGCGTGGATGGCTGTGTTGCGAGCCTCTGCCGAGGCGGAATGTGCGGGGGCCGGGACGCTCGGCTCAGCGGCTCATTTGTTGGCTCACGGCCTTGCGTTCAAGAGTAAAGACCCATTAGGTGGGCGCGTGGATGGCTGTGTTGCGAACACCCGCCATGATGGCATGCTCAAGGGAACGGGGCGCACGGCTTGGCGGTTCATTTGCAGACTCGTGAGCCTGCGTACGAGAGTAAGGACCCATTAGGCGCGTGGATGGCTGTGTTGCGAGCCTCTGCCAATGCGTGGTGGCCCGGGATGCACGGCTCAGCGGCTCGTGTGTTGACTCGCGCCCCAGGGGACCAGCTGCGTTTAGTGGCATGAATTGGCTTGGCGCTCCGCACAGCCAGGCTACTGGACACGCTAATTCGCACACACGCACAGGCACGCATCATGCGACGCACGCACGCACCAACACTGCTCCCTGCGCCGCAGCGCCCTTGTGGGGCATCCCGCCTAGGAGCACCAGCAGCGCCAGGCAGACGAGTGAGCGCGCTGTGCAGGGCAAGGGGAGCTGGGCGATGCCTGCCGTGTATGGCAGCTGGGCGGAAGTTGTCCCCCGCATGCAGCCGGCCACGGCCGGCCGCATGGGAGCTGTACAAGTCACTGGCTGCTCTCTGCAGTGACTGGCGGCAGAGAGCCGCTGCTGAATATCCTGGGTCCCTGCGCGCATGGGTGTAGGTGTGTTCGCGAGTGGGTCGCCTGGGGTGCTATTGAGAGCACAAGGCTGCACTGAGAGCGGCTGCTGTGTCACCTGTGTCACCATAGCCGCTTGAGCGTGTGTTTGCACACCTTAACTCGAGGTGATCTGAGCTGTACACCCTACAATCTGCAAATCTGATCTAGCTTGCATTCGCGTGCTTGTAATGTATGGGCGCCTTTGATTGATGCCACCAGATCAAGACAGGCGCAAACACGCCAGCCACACTGGTTTTGCATGGGCGCATGCATGCGGCGCGACGGTCATCGCGCATGGCACTGCGCACGTCGATGCATGCCTTCGTGAGCCATCGCCTCGGCAACCTAGTGCGCCGCCGTGCTGAGGATGCAGATGGACCCTGGCATGCGCAGAGCCCTCTCACCTCTCGCGGTGCAACAGCTTCAAGCTTCTCCGGACAAACTGCTGTGCGCAGAGCCACCGCCGTGAATAGCTTCAACCTTGAGAGTACCTTAGGAGTCCCTTTTGGCACGTTTTTGGCGGCGGATTCAAACCCCACACTGGTGCGCACACCACGCACACCAGCCGGTGCACCGGGCCGCGCTCCAAGCCTACCCAGTGGACAGACGGGATTAAGGGATGCGCTGATTTCGCACTGCCGCCCTGGCTGGTCACTCAAGCGGCCCCAGTTTCACATCTTCCTTGATGTGCCTGCACCACGCCACGCCAACGGGCCGACCAGAGGCCATGTCTCCGTGCAGGCCCCCCTTCCCGCCCTGGTGCATGTGGGTGCTTTGTCGGGTGACTGTGCGGGTGTGGGTGCGGGAAGTGAAAGGGGGCGCGTGGCGAGTGTGCCGCAGCGACCAGAATCCGCCCTCTCCCCGGAACGATCTCTACCACCCAAGCAAGCAAAGCCCCCACCCACCACCACCCACCCCCACCCCCACCCCTGCTTTGCAACCAAGCCAACTGTCGCTCGACTCGTGGAGGGCGCCGTCTGCTGTGAGGCCTGCACCGCCTCAGACCCTGCAGGGCAGCTGCCGATCCTCGCGGTGGTCGACTGGCACAATGCAGCGGCTGTGGAACGAGATCTGCTTACTACCGCGAACTGCGCAAGCACTGCAGCTGCAGTGCTGGTGGTGGCAGCGGCACTGCAAAGCAGCCCACTGGCTGCGGGCGCGCTAGCCGGCACGCCAGCCGACGCGCCGATGCGCGCACATACACCGTACATGGTGCAGGCCTGGCTGCATGGCGCGTGCAATCCTGCTGCGCAGCCGGTGCAGAGCCACACAGCTGATGCAAGACCCTGCAATGCCCCACACCCACACAACTCGGGATGTTTGTGGTCAGGGGCATTGATTGAGAGGACTGGCTAATGAGATGGGCGCAGTCGCTGCATGTGGGCTTCACGTGAAACATCAGTCTGGTGACATCAGGTGCAAAGGGTGGCACAGCTCTGAAGTTACCCAGCATGGCCACCCATAAGCGGGGTGGGGCACCAGGTGGCGTGTCGATGCTATAAACGCGGCAGGCAGCAGTGTGGCTGCGAGGAGCGAGGCTGCTGCCGGCTCAGGAACGCAATACGATGTTGGGCGTGGAGCGAAGGGGACAGTAGACAAAAAGAGGCGCGGGGCGAGGCAAGGGGATTGCTTCAATACGACCGCATCTCGTTAAAAACTACACTGCCGGCGTCGAGTGGTTGCAACAAGAACACACGCGGCCACACCTCCTCCTCTCAACCCTCCCTTCACTCCCCAAGGCCAGGCTGTATTGCCTGCCACTCTAAGTCAAACCTATCCTATTATTTTCCAAAGGGATAGCGGTGTCTTTACCCAATCTTCCACAATGTATGACCACACCCAGGAGTGGGGTGGTATCAATCGCGCATAATACGCCTACTCCTGCTCCAGCTGTCACAGTAGGTAGCGACGTTGGAGACCTGCATGTGGCGACGCATGGTTGTCGCTGCCAATGCGTCCGGCAGGGGCTGCTGTCTGCGGCGCGGCGGCAGCGGTAGCGGGTCGGTGGACAACGGCGGGCCAGCACCGGCCAGAAGCATTACATTGGACTGGCTGGTGCGGCGGGTTGCAGTCACTGCTGACCTTGAGGCACTTGGCAGCGCTCGTGTGAGCGCACATCATGCTGCCAGGTGGCGAGATCGGGCGCTTGGCAAGGCCCAGATGTAGGCGCGCCGTCTCCCCAAAGGCGCAGCACGCGGGTAGCTGACAGGTGGCAGGCCAGCAGCGACAGGCGGCATGGGGTATTTCAGCTGCACGACCGCTGCGTTGAACTTGAGCGGTGGACCGCAGTCACTCCTGCTGGTGCTTGTGTCGCGAGTAGCTGGCAACATGTAAGCGCCACCGCTGCCGCCGCCGCTGCACTCGCTGCGCCCACCAGCGCCTGCCATGCCCTCCATTGAGCATTCAAGGGGCCTGCAACGCTGCGTGTGCTGCCACCAACGCAGACACAACCTCGGGGGTGGCCTTGCTAGCGGCTGCAAGGCGCGCCGGTAGGTCGCCATTTCTGTCCTCTGCTGCGCCTGCTGGGTGCGCTGCCAACAGCATAGACACCACCTCAATCGAAGCCTTGCTTGCAGCTGCAAGGTGTAGTGGCAGACTGCCGCCCTTTCCCATCTTTGCCGCGCCTGCTGCGTGCGCTGCCAGCAGCGCAGACACCACCTTGGGGACAGCCTTGCTGGTGACCGCAAGGTGCAGCGGCAGGCTGCCCGTGTTGTCCATCTTCGCCGCACCTCCAGGGTGTACTGCCAGCAGCGCAGACACCACCGCGGAGGCAGCCTTCCTTGCAGCTGCAAGGTGCAGCGGTAGGTTGCCCTTGCTGTCCTCCTGTGCCGCGCCTGTGGGGCATGCTGCCAGCAGCACAGACACCACCTCAATCGAAGCCTTGCTTGCAGCTGCAAGGTGTAGTGGCAGATTGCCGCCCTTGTCCATCTTCGCCGCACCTCCAGGGTGCGCTGCCAGCAGCGCAGACACCACCTTGGGGACAGCCTTGCTGGTGACCGCAAGGTGCAGTGGCAGGCTGCCCTCGTTGTTTATCTTCGCCGCACCTCCGGGGTGTACTGCCAGCAGCGCAGACCCCACCTCGAGCGCATGCTTCCTAGCGGCCGCAAGGTGCAGCGGTAGGTTGCCCTTGCTGTCCTTCTCCCTCACGCCTGCTGGGTGTGCTGCCAGCAGTGCAGACACCACATCAGGGGCGGCCTGCCTTTGAATGGCAATGTGCAGCGGCAGGCTGTCCTGCTTGTACTTCTCCGCGGCGCCTGCTGGGTGTGTTGCTAGAAGCACAGACACCACCTCAGGGGTAGCCCTACGGTGGGCTGCAATGTACAGTGGCAGGCGGCCGTATTTGTCCTTCTCTGCTGCGCCTGCTGGGTGCGCTGCCAGCAGCGCAGACAACGACTTGAGGGAAGCTAGGTAGGAGATAACAATGTGCAGTGGTAGGTTGCCGTACTTTGGCCTCTTTTCCGCGCCTGCTGGGTGTGCTGTCAACAGCGCAGTCACCACCTCGAGAACAACATCGTGGCGGGCTGCAAGGTGCAGCGGGATGTACCCGGTGCTGTCCTCCTCCGCTGCGCCTCCTGGGTGCGCTGCCAGCAGCGCAAGCACCACCTCGGGGGCAGCCTCAAAGTCAATGGCTGAGTGCAGGGGCAGGCTGCCCTCGCTGTCCTTCTCTTCTGCGCCTGCTGGGTGCGCTGCAAGTAGCACTGACACTACCTCGGGGGATGCCCCGCATACAAGTGCATGGTGCAGTGGCAGGCCACCGCTGCCATCCTTACTGATCGCGCCTGCTGGGTACGCTGCCAGCAGCGCAGCCACCACCTTGGGGGCACCATGGCTGGCTGCACCGAACAGCGGCAGGCGGCCGTACTTGTCCGTCTCTGCTGCGCCTGTTGGGTGCGCTGCCAGCAGTGCAGCCACCACCTCCAGCTCGCTGGTGGCTGCAAGGTGCAGGGGTAGGTTGCCCTCGCAATCCTTCTCTGCTCCGCCTGCTGGATGCGCTGCCAGCAGTGCAGACACCACCTCGGTGGCAGCCTTGCTAGCAATTGCTAGGTGCAGCGGTAGGTTGCCCTTGCTGTCCTTCTCTTCTGCGCCTGCTGGGTGCGCTGCTAGCAGCGCAGACACCACGTTGGCGGCAGCCTTGTTGGTGACTGCCAGTTGCAGTGGCAGGCTACCATTGCTGTCCTTCTCTGCCGCGCCTGCTAGGTGCGCTGCCAACAGTGCAAGCACGACCTCGGGGGCAGCCTCGCTGGCAGCTGCAAGGTGCAGCGGTAGGTTGCCCTTGCTGTCCTTCTCCGCCACGCCTGCTGGGTGCGCTGCCAGAAGTGCTGACACCACCCCGGGCGCAGCTTGCATGGCGGCTGCAAGGTGCAGCGGCAGGTAACCACGCTCATCCTTCTCTGCTATGCCTGCTGGGTGCGCTGCCAGCAGCGCCAACACCACCTCAGGGGCAGCCTTGTTGATCAGTGCAGAATGCAGCAGCCGGCTGCCGTACTTGTCTGTCCCGCCTGCGCCTGCTGGGTGTGCTGCGAGCAGCGCAGACACCACCTCAGGAGTAGCCCCTGCCCCCAACGCTGCCGCCACGTCACTGAGCATCCCGCGGATCATGTCAAATCTGAGGAGTGGGTAGTGGGTAGGGGGAGTGTGTTAGTTGCGGCGGCATTGGAGGTGGTGGTGGCGACATTATCATTGGCTGGAAAACAGTGCAGCTAGATGATGAAGACAACGCCGGGTCAAGGGCCTGCAAGCGGTGGATGCGGTGGCATCCAGATGATTTTATGCAGTGGTGGTTCAGAGGGGGGGGTCTAGGGGGGTGGGTCCATACCAAAACTGGGCAAACCATAAGGCCCACATTTGGCTTCTTCCATATGCCACCCCGCCCCGCCTAGACCCCCCCGTCGCCTTTCTAATAACTCAAGCGACTCTGTCTGTCGGTGGGGCAGCGGGAGAGGCCCAGGGCATGGGGCGGGGACCTGCCCGTCATCGCGACTCCCGCCGTCACGACGACGCGGCCAGCGGCCTCCCCCGCGGTTGCAGAGACATCATATGAGTCTTGTATGGCATTGCAATGCTGAAGATACTGGTCGGGGGCGCCAGGGCGGCGGCCTGGCGCCGTCTGTTGCTCCCTGCCCACACCCAGTCACATCCACAAAACATGATTATGAGAGTTTTAAAACAGTGTGTAGGGCCTCTCCCTTCGTGCACACCCACCCAGCATGAACCATATACCATATGTCGTTCATTTGTTGCCCCAAATCTGCCATCAGGCACCTTCTGGACTGGGCAAGTCATGCGCCATGCAGTGCCAGCGCGCACACGCGCGCAGCAACAGCGCGGCGACAGCTGCGCCCACGGTCGCGCCCCCACGGTCACAGCTGCCCAACATCATGTAGTACAGGCTCATGCCCAAAGATCTGGGGTTCCCTTTCACCAGGCGCGCACAAAGGGCACGGCGTGGCGCATTTGGGGGCGGTTCGCCACTACCCCACACGCCCCAGGCCATAACTCACTCATCCCTGGGCCCCCCGAGTTACCACAAACACCCTTAGACGCGGAATGGAGTCAGCTATCCAGCGCCCCTGGTCTCGGGTACATCGGCCGAGTTCCGGTCGTCGTCGGTTACGAAACGTTTGTCCACAATTTTCGGTTACTTCTCCCACGTTCCGCTCATAGCAACTTTGTGCATGGTGGCGGGGTGCATCTACCCTAGAAGTGACGATTCCGCGTTCGTGGGAGAAGGCCCCCGGAAGTGGGCTGGTGCCCCCACTGGGTGGACCCCCCCCTCTGGTGGTGGTTGCAGCCTCAGTCATGGTGGTGGTGGTGATGCCAATGTTGCTGAGCATCTCGCCGGTGTCGCAGTGGTGGTGGATTGTGAGATCATGCCTGTATGCACGTGTTGGATGGTGGGCAGGCCGTGCATTGCGATTCATGTGCGGCCAAAGGGCAGCAACCAGGGTTGCACAGTACGTGAGTACGCGTACGTACGTATTTTTCGTACGTACGTACGTGATGGAGCGTATACACGTACGCCCTGTATGCAACACTACACGCCTTTTACTTGAAACACAAAAACGGTCATAACTCACGCTCCTGTGCTTGGATCGGAACCATTCCACTTGCATTGGAAAGATTGTAACAGGGGCTATCCAGAGCACTGCTTGCATGCAGCATTGCACTGCAGGGGGGGGGGGGGCGGGGTTCTGCTGCAGCACCACGCGCGCGCGCTCGCAACGACGCACATAACAACGGACGTAACTCCCTGTCCTCTGCCTGGATGTTCACCATTCGACTTGCATTGGAAAGCTTGTAACACGGGCTATATGTGCGACCTCAGTATGCATCAGGGCACTGCACTAGGGGGTGGTGGGGTGCTGCAGCACACCACGCGAGCACCGCACCACACGCGCGCGCACGGCAGCAACTCGCTGCCTGCAAGGTCCTCCCCTGTTGGAGCGCACTGCTTCATATCAGCAGTGATCCGGAGATTCCTTCCTACCAGATTTCCAACGCAAGTGGGATGGTTCCGATCCAAGCACAGGAGCGTGAGTTATGACCGTTTTTGTGTTTCAAGTAAAAGGCGTGTAGTGCTGCGTACATGGCGATTTTTGCACGCGTACGGCAAGCGTACGTCCTTTTTCAAAAAAATACGTACGTACGAACGCTCCAGACCCGAACTACGTACGTACCTTGCAACCCTGGCAGCAACAAGTGCCCGGTGCCATGGGCAGGGCAGGCAATGGTCAGTCATTTATTCGGCCAGCCAGAGGGGGGATGTCGGTGAGTCGGCACAGCTCCAACAAGTTGCAGAGTGTAGTACACACATGCGCTTGCACTATAGCAAGCAGCAACAGTGCCAGTGTTCAGAAAGAAGAGTGCGGACAGGGCAGGCAGGCAATTCGGTCAGCCTGTCGGATAGTCAATGCGTCTGTGAATCGGCGCGGGTCTTGGCAGTCGCGGAGTGTGGCGCCACCTAGGTGGTCGCCTAATCATCGCCTGGTGTGCGGGACAGGGAAGACAGCGGTCGATCATGACGTGGCGCAGCATGAGTGATGGGATGCATCGGTACATCAGTGAGGCAAGCAGGCGGTCGAATTCCTCACCCGTTGGGGGGCGGGCGGGCGGACGGGGGCCGCGCCTTCCACTCCATGATGCTCGAGCGCAGCACGTGGTTCGGCGTGAGCTGCGTGTGTGCGTACATGTGCAAGCGTCAGAAGCCACTCCGTCACTCTCACACATGAGCCCCATGGGCGCGTGCCTCCCCCCTCCTCAACACACACGTGGCCAAGTGTCCCGCCACCAACAACGTTCATGAGTGAGGCGCACACACACGTGGTCGCCTCACTCCGCAGCCGCCCCAGCCCCCAGACCCCAGACCCCAGGCCCCAGACCCCAGCACCCAGCACCCAGCACCCAGCCCCCAGCCCCCACCCCTATGACTGGCCCGTCACACCCACTAGAGACCTGCCCCTCCCCCCCAAGAAAACACACCTGCGTGTGCAAAATTACGGCGCCGGACATGGGGGACGTGTTGTGCGTGGCAAACCAATGGCTGATATCTGCCCGCTCGTATGTGTAGCCATCGGCCGCGATGACCGGGTCGCTCATGACCTGCGTACGTGTGCGGGGTGATGTTGGCCGTTCAAAGTTAGGAGTTCACGTGCTATGTATGTCCCCTGAGGGCATGGGTTTGAGGAGGGTCGACCAAGCAGACAGACAAGGGGTGCTCACCACCCAACCTCCCAACGTACCGCGTGCGTGATCGGGCACTCAAACAGTTTGGGCGCGTCCAGCGCGCCCGTGGTAAACGCGTCGCCGCCGTGCGCTGCTGGCGATGCGCCGCGCGGGTCTGAGGTGCTCGCCTGCGCCGGGGCTGAGGGTTTCGGGTTTTACGGGCAAAGGCTTGGGTGTAAAGGGTTCAGGTTTGGGGCTTGTAGGGTTGCATCAACCCTTGAGGGGCTAGGGTTTCGTACCGGCTGGCTGTGTGTGTGTGCGTGGAGAGGCGTCGAGGAGATTCGGCCATGAGGAGTGTCAGCCGAGACCGAAAGCAGTCCTCATTGTCGAGAGACACAAGGGAGGCCTCACCCTACCACATTCACGACGCCTGAGGCAGCGCCTCAGGCGTCCCATTCCATGGCGCGGATCAGGCGGCGCCTCAGGTGCTCCGATCGCCTCAGGCGTCGCCTCAGGCGATATCCAAACCACTTCAGGCGCCACACCGACCGCCTCAGGTGCCCACCACCGCCTGAGGCGCACCCCGGACCGTCGCAGGCGTTATGACCGCATTCCATGGCGCGGATCAGACGTTGGGATTTTGGTAGGGTCACGATGCACAAGCCTAGCAAATGCACCATTATATAAGGAGTGCCTCAAAGTGCAAGAAGGCGCCCAACAGACTGCAAGCGCCACCAGTATCACCATCATGACCATCATCAATGAGCAACGCGGCCGCGCACAGCTGTGCCCACACACACCTGCGGAGGAGGGTGCACACGGTACGCCTGATGCTGCTGTGGTGGTCCCCCGTACGCTTGCTGCTGCTGCTGGCCCGCATACGCCGCGCCGCCCGGGTGGCCGCCGACAACAGCGGGGGCGGCGTTGCCTGCCACCTGCCCGTACAAAAATGACTGCGCCATGGGGGGCAGGTGGGGTAGTTTATTGCAGAGGCTCGATCGGCAGGTGCAGGCATGCAGGGGGGCATGCAGCTGGGGCACTCGGCCTACAAACTTCGGTCAAACACGAACACAATTGTCACCTTTGCCTCACTGGTTACCAACCCATAGAGGGGATGCGCAACGAATTGGTTAATCAATGGTAGAGCCCCAGGGACAGATGTGCAACATGGTGCACCAGCCCAGGTACCTGGGCTGGTGCACCATGTTGCAGCGCGTATGCACGCGCTCTTCCTGAACTTGCTGTCCATCAGATAGTGAGTATGTGTATGTATGTATGCATATATGTAGGGGTCGACAGTGGGGGCAGGGAAGCTACAAACAGACACCATGTCGAATTCTTAGAATTCCCACACCGCACCAGTGCCACGCCTTTCCCAACCATAGCTTCGGGAGAAATCCACTCTTAAAATGGGAATTGGGGGGGAGGGGGCAGGGGGGGGGGGCTGGACAGTTTCTCATGTTTTTTGTGCAATTTCTGTATTCTGACATCCGTTCGACGCGAGATGGTGCGCTGGATTCAATTTGTCAAGAGGAGTTGCAAACCGCCCTCAGATCCCCCACACCCCCAATAGTAGATAGTGCAGTGGTGTGGGGGTGTGAGAGGTTTGGGACCGGGCGATTGGTGTGGACCACTGGTTTACACCCCCTCGGAGCCAGAATGCTCTGCAGACCTCCGATTGGGATGGGGAAGGACGCGATGGATTTGTCTAATGACAGGAATGCCAAATACATGGTCGTTCGTGTGGTTCAAGAGTTGGGAGGGTGTGGAAGGGGCCTCGGTGTGTGGGGCTGCACCGAGGAGTGTGGCTGTCTTTTGAGGCCAGTTTCAGGAGCAGGAATGGGTTGCGCAGCCTCCCAAATAGTGCAATGTGATCAAATGACAATACAAAGCTTCCCACCAATTTTCAGCTCCCTCACATAAGGTCTGGGTGTACTGGGGGGGGGGGGGCTGGGGGGGGGGCATGACCGTTTTGCGAATAAGTCAACATGAGGTCATCAATTTTTTCACACACCCCTCCCCTGCGGTCGGCCAATAACATCGCCGGCCCGACACAACGTTATTGTAACGCTCATTACATGGTTGCGTAAACCCTAAACTGGCTAAACCGCCTCAGGCACCACACCGACCGCTTCAGGCGCCCCCAGTTCCTGAGGTGCACCCTGGACCGTCTCAGACGTTATGACCGCATTCACATGCGCGGATCAGACGTTGGGATTTTGGTAGTGATAGTCGCATCCACTGCTATATGAATGTGGGTATTCACCCTCTTGTTTGACCAACGGTGCAAAGGCGCACGGTTGGTCACCCGCCTTAGGACAGAGTCGCCTCAATCAATGACAATAAACATTCCTAGGTCTGCCGGTGAGAGTTTCTCTGTAACGATACTGAGTTGAGTTTGAGTTCAGTCGAGAGTTGTGTGTGTGTATGTTAGCCTACCTGCATCACCATATGAGAAGCAGCCGTTATTAGGAGTGCAGGGTAAACTGGCGCGTCAACCCTGCTTTTCAGCTCAGCCCACCTTGAGCCACGACCAGTACGTCTGCTTGTGCTGCTCCTTGGCAGGCCCCTTGAGCGCCATGTCCTCCTGCAGCAGCAGCGCTCTGAACGCAGAACAGTGCGGACAGGGCAGGCGGGCAACATGCGGGAAAGGCAACAGCCAGTCATGACGTGGTGTGGTGTGCCGCGAGTGAGGCACTGCGTATGTCAGTCAGGCGGGCGGCTGGGTGGGCGCGCAGCAACCGCATTACTTGTAGTGCGTGCGTGCGTGCGTGCGTGCGTGCGTGCGTGCGTGCGTGCGTGCGTGCGTGCGTGCGTGCGTGCGTGCGTGCGTGCGTGCGTGCGTGCGTGCGTGCGTGCGTGCGTGCGTGCGTGCGTGCGTGCGTGCGTGCGTGCGTGCGTGCGTGCGTGCGTGCGTGCGTGCGTGCGTGCGTGCGTGCGTGCGTGCGTGCGTGCGTGCGTGCGTGCGTGCGTGCGTGCGTGCGTGCGTGCGTGCGTGCGTGCGTGCGTGCGTGCGTGCGTGCGTGCGTGCGTGCGTGCGTGCGTGCGTGCGTGCGTGCGTGCGTGCGTGCGTGCGTGCGTGCGTGCGTGCGTGCGTGCGTGCGTGCGTGCGTGCGTGCGTGCGTGCGTGCGTGCGTGCGTGCGTGCGTGCGTGCGTGCGTGCGTGCGTGCGTGCGTGCGTGCGTGCGTGCGTGCGTGCGTGCGTGCGTGCGTGCGTGCGTGCGTGCGTGCGTAGCGTGTGCGTGCGTGAACTGGCGTGAACGTTGCGTGGCGATCGTGCGTGCCGGTGCGTGCGTGGCGTGCCGGTGCGTGCGTGCGTGCGTGCGTGCGTGCGTGCGTGCGTGCGTGCGTGCGTGCGTGCGGTGCGTGCCGTGCGTGCGTGCGTGCGTGCGTGCGTGCGGCCGTGCGTGCGTGCGTGCGTGCGTGCGTGCGTGCGTGCGTGCGTGCGTGCGTGCGTGCGTGCGTGCGTGCGTGCGTGCGTGCGTGCGTGCGTGCGTGCGTGCGTGCGTGCGTGCGTGCGTGCGTGCGTGCGTTCGTGCGTGCGTGCGTGCGTGCGTGCGTGCGTGCG
>VFSX01000019.1:744385-763008 GCA_016618255.1 Chlamydomonas sp. UWO 241 | reverse complement strand
GAGGGCGGGAGGGCGGGAGGGCGGGCCCCCCTGCTCCGGTACGCAACTCACCTCGCTGACCGGCACTGCTGGCGCACGTAGCAGCGCCCATACTCGACGTTGCTGTCGTAGTTGTAGAACACAATTGACGCTGTTGTTTCTGCATAGAAGCCATCAAATAGGTCGGGCGGGAGGTCGACCCCAAACGGCTGCTTGAAGCTGGAACCATCGGCAGGGTCTGCAATGAGGTGTGGATTGGTGTGGATTTGTGAGATGGTGTGGATCACCCAAGTAGGCGGTGCGTTAGACACGGCATGTGCTGGAGAGCTGTAAGTGGCAGGTTGATACTTATCAAGGCGGATTATAGCCAGATTTACACCATGCATGCAATTAAAGGAGCTTCCCTCCTCTGAGTCATTTCAGCTAGAGCCAGGTGCAACGTGCACATTAAACGACTGGCTGCATGACCTACCTGCGGCGGCCGCGGCGGTCGCGGCAGCTGTGGTCGAGGAGCGCTGCTTCAAAGAGCTGCTCGCCTGGATAGCCGGAAAGGAAGGATGGTGTGTGTAGGGGGGGGGCAGGGGGGGAAGGGGCACAGCAGAGCACAGGCAGAGCACACAGTCAGTTGGATGGCCACATGGTGGTGGAGGGGACGAGACGGGGAGGGGACAGGACAGTACACCACAGCATGGTACAGCACGGCACAGGCAGACAATGACATCTTGCTCTACCTGCTGTTGTTCTTTGGGCTGGTCAGGCACGCACAGAACGGCATGGCGCGGCACGGCGGGGCACAAATGCAAACGCAAACGCGCTCGCACCTCGCGCGATCCCATGTTGTACTGCAGGTCTGGCAGGTTGAACACCTTGGTCCCGCAGAGCAGTTTCATCCTGAAGGTGGCAGACCAGCCTGGGCCAACTGAGTCATTCTCCGTGCATGCCTGCGTTGAACATGATGGAGGCAACACACAGGGGATTTGCTTGTTGGGAGGTGAATGGTCTCGGGTGCATTGGAGGTACACGGGGTGGTAGTGGGAGGTTGACTGAACTTCATCTGCACCCTTGCAGTGTGCGTGTGTGCGTGAGTGTTTGCACGTGCGGTTGCGGTCCAAGTGCGGCCGCGCCAGCTGATAACCTCTGTGCACACCCCGCCGCACCACACCCACCTGCACCGACAGCCCCTTGACCTTGCGCGTGCCTGGCGCAACCACGACCGCGACCTCGTGCACAAACGCGTCGCGCTGGATGTCGTCGTTGAGCTGGCTGACGAGCGCGTCCATGCATGCGTATGGGTAGTGCGCCCCGTTAGGGCAGATGACTGAGCCGTCAGGGCGCTCCTCCAGCCCCTCCTTGAACTCTTTCGAGTCTCCGAAGGTCGGTTTGGCCTGCAGAGGAGTGGGGCGGGGCGGGCAGAAGGGGCCTGGTAAGAATTTGGTGGGTTTTGGGGGGAGGGATGGATGGCAGCTGAGCAGCGGCTGGTGCTTGTTGCTCTCGGCTTGATGAAAGGGGGGGGGGTCTTGAATCCATCCGACCAAATAAATCCACACAACCCGCACCCCTCCCCGCCTACCTCAGTCTGTGACCCGTGCTTCTTTGTCCAGTCAAGCGTGTCAAGGATGTAGGCTGCGACAACATCGCTGGAGCCAGGCATGGCCAGCTGCATGGGCATGCGTGTGTGTGTGTGTGGGGGGGGGGCAGAGAGGTGAGGGGAGCAGGCAGAAGGGAGAAACAAAGCGACAGAGAGAGAGAAAGGAAGGAGGGAGACATGAGAAGGGAGGGCGGTGGGGGGGGGGAGGGCATGTAGCAGCGTGCGCGCATCAGCGCACGAAGGCCCCACCTCGTCGGCAGACGTGGCCGCGCCCTCAGAGATTGCCTTTTGCAGCATTGGGTGCTTGAATATCAGGTGCACTGGAGAGATGTGGCGGTTGACAATCTTCTCAGTCGTGATGCCCAGCTGCTCCACAAACAGAGACACCGTCGCGGGCGAGCCGACCGGGCCGCACGCAAAGAAGTCGCCCGGCGACGGATCTCGCCAGCTATGTTGACTTTGGCTTGGCCGGCGGTGAACGGGCCGCTCGACGTCGCGACGTTGGTGGCGGTGACCTTGACGAGCAGAGCCTTGGGCAGCGGGTTGCCGGCCACCTGCGCACCAACGGGGGGGATGGGTGCGCGCATGCGCGGTCCATTGTTATGGCAGTCCACAATGTCCACATGCCAACGGCGTGTACGCCTTGCCCATGCGCTGGCCATTGACATGCGCATGAGCACTGAGGGTGGGTGCATGCGTGAGCAGTCTGATTGACACAGCGACCTGTGCCCATCTGCCAGTACGCGATGCCCCGTGTGCCAGCCTGGCTGATCACCGGCGCCCACATAAGCGTGCATGCCCCCACTGGACGCACCTCTGAGTGCACGTACGTGTTGCCCCACGTGTCTGCCAGGCTGAACGCCGGCATCTTGCCGGTCTTGCTCCGCAGCGGTTCGCCCTTGGCAATCAGGGCATGCTCCTTGAAGTCGGCAGCAAACACGATCTGTGTGGCATGGCAGGTTTCAGGGGTAAGGGAGACGGTGGCTTCAGGAGGATCGTGCAGCAGTAGCAGTAGCAGTGGCACGGAGTGTGTAGTCGGGCATGCGGAAGCTGTGCAGAAGATGAGAGATCAGAAGGTCAAGGGCTCACACAGTAGAAGTGATTACCCACCCGCAATCCCCCACAGGCATGCACGCGCCCACACACCTTGCTCGCATCGCCGGCAGACAGCTTGAACGGCACGCTTGCCGTCTGGAGCTCGGGGGGGAGCGTCTGCCATGCCATGCCATGCGACGCGTCTGCCATGCGCACCGACAGCTGCGCCTCCACCTCTCGGCCCCCCTCTGCCTCGCGCATCAGATGGCCCGGCACGGTGAAGCCGCTGATTGACAGTGCCAGGCGGTCGCGCGAGAGAGACATCTGTCCCACGGTCACGGCCACTGCCAGCAGCTCCCAGTTGGACGTATCCGCATTGAGCACGTTCACCTCCAGCTGCGCAGCCTTGAAGAGCGCGTCGTCGCTGACCTCAGGGAATGCCACGCCGTTGCCCAGCGCATCGGACAGGGTCAGCAGCAGCAGGCGCGCGGGTCGGCCGAGCCGTAGCTTCTCCACAGCTGCCTCTGTCGCCCTGCCACCGCCGTCCCCAAACCTGGCCATCAGCTGCGTTGCCCCCGTAGCCGCGACGCTGAGCGTGCCGGCGCTCGCCATCTCCAGGTCCCGCAGCTTTAGCGCCTGCAGCTGTGCCTGCAGCTCCACTGGCGACGACGACTCTGACTCCGCCTCTGACTCCGAGCCCGAGTCGGACTCGGATCCAGACGCATGTCCTGGCTGCGGCTGCGGCTCCACCTCAAGCTTTACCGTCAGCTTCTCCTCTGAGTCAGGCTTGGCGTCCGGCGACACCTCGAGCGTCAGCCTCAGCTGCTCCATCCCGAGTGAAAGCGAGGCACCGGTTGGCGCACACGCAGCGTTCCCGCTGGTGCCGGCTCCCAACCCGTCAGGTGCATCAGACTCTTCCCGCGGCCGCTTCTCTCCGCCTGTCGGCGCCTTGGCCGCCGCCTTGCTCGCCTTCGCTGCTGCCGTCTCCGCCGCCTCGGCCTCCTTGGCCACCTTGTTGGCCTTGGCCTCCTCGGCCTCCGCCAGAATCTCAGCTTCAAAGCTCGACCAGCAGAGGACGCGCCACTTGCTCAGACGCCACTCGTTGACCGAATGCCATGTGTAGACCCACTCTCCATAGTCTCCCTCCGCACCCACCGTGCCAGGGACCGTGCGAGGGACCTGCGCTAGATACAAGACCCTGCACTGCTTGCTCGGTAGCTTGGAGCTTTTGGGCTTCGAGTAGTAGAAACCGTTGTACAGTTCAGGCTGCGCCGGCAGCAGCGGCACAAGAACCTCAAGAGTACTGTCCACTTGCTCCGGCTGCGCGTAATTGCCGACAGACTTGCCCCCCACCTGCACCATGCCGTCCGGGTTTGGTTTTGTGTCTGACCCAAAGCGTTCAATTGCAGGATGCACCTGCTTGTATGCTTTGAAGCAGCCTAGCAGCGGAACCTTGACGCCAATGCTTCGACTGAGCGCATCAATTCTCAGCACTTTCACGCCCCACTGCTCCTGGGGGATCTTTTCAGCCATGTACATCAGCACCGCGGTGAGGTATGGCCTCGCCTTCGCAAAGCCTCCTCCATTATCGTGAGGAAGCGCCAGCAGGCGCAACACCTCCTGCTTCATCTTGCTGAACTCAGCGAGATACTGCTGCAGCTGCTGGTCCTGCCCCGCCTGCTGGTGCTGCTCGTGCTCAGGTTCTTCTCTTTGAATCCCATCGGAGACCGATGCTTCCATTCTGCCCTCAAGGCCTGCTGATGATGCTGATGATGCTGCTGCTGTGCCTTCTCCGGTTCCTGCTGCTGCTGCTGCTACTGCTGCTACGGCTGCTGCTACGGCAGCCCTGGCCATGTCCACAGAGGCGTCGTTGTGCTGGTAGTGCAGCACGCCGCCTGACACGCCTACTTGCTCGTGGCCTTGCCCCGACCCTGCTGTGCGGCCGTCGCCAGCTCCGTGCACAGGAGGGGCAGGGCTGGGACTGAAAGCAATCCCGAGGACCGCGCCATAGGTTGGAGTGGGCCGGTTAGGTGCGCTGCTGCCAACGATGTCGCTCGTGCCAGAGCTCGTAGGCCGCTGCGGTGGCGCATAGTCCCCATCCATGTCCCGCTCTGCCGCGCCGCCACCGCCGTCGCCCCCGCCCGCGCGCCCAACACCGCGGTTGTACCTGTCGGGGCTGTCGTCCATCGCTTGGTCATCGTCAAACGCACCGTCGCCGCCCCCGCTGCCATCGTCCAGCGCCCACGCCGCGTCCCGGTAATCTGTGGCGCCACCAGCGTGCGGCGCGCGCTCGTGGGCGGTGTGGGGTGCGTGCGGCGCGTGGTGGGCGTCGCGCGTTGGCTCGTTGAAGGCGGCTGCCACCGCAGGACGCGCCGGGGCAACAGGGGCGGCGGCGTCTGGGTCGCGCGAAGAAGGGGAGAACAACCCTTCTATGTTGTCCCGGTCCGCGGGGTTTTCAACGCCGCTCAGCAGTTCCATCATCCATGCATCTGACGGATTCGTGTACTCCAGGGGGACTACGCGAGAAGTAGGAGGGTCGTTGCCACTGTCCACGCCCTTGTCCATGTCACCCGCCTTGAGGAGCGCGCCGCTCCACACTGTGATAGGCTGCAGTGCGTCTGCCGCTGAAGTGCCCGTATCCAACGCCTCAGAGGGCGTGCGACGGATGCAGCTGTTGCCTGGCGGCGCAACGTTTGCAGGGTCCTCCATGGGCCCCATCAGGTGTTGCGGCACTGCATCACCACCGCCCCACCCCTGTGAGGCTCCGAATACGGTCTGGTCCGTGCCGCTAGTGGTCGGCAAGGAGCGGTGCCAGCTGTTGCCCGAGGTCCTGTTGTTGGGTTCGTCCTCGGTACCGCTCCCCCCGTCGACGCCACCGCCTCCCCCTTTGGACCGAGCGCCGCCCTCCATGACCCTCCTTCGCTGCTAGCTGCGGGTGGGGCGCATGCGCGCCGCACACAGTTGGACGCATGTGAGTGATATGCATATCAGGGCAGCCATCGATCTCACCTGGGGATCCGTATCTTTGCGGTGCACAGCTGTGTAGGCTAGGACGACAGTAGACTCTCCAGATGACTTAGATGTCTGAACGATGATTGCTTCGAGGTTCGGTTCGGTTCGGACTCTCAGGGTGACCCGAACCTGGCCCGAGTAGGACCTGCTGCCAAAGGCAGGGTCTGCTGCCAGCTGCCAACAGCTGCAGAGCTCTGGTGGTGTGTGTGTGTGTGCGTGTGTGTGGGGGGGGATGGGGTGCGTATGTGTGTGTGTGTGTGTGAAGCAGTGATTCCCCTGCGAGCCGTATACCGCTTTAAGCGGTGCGTTGGAAAGCTCTTGCCGAGAGCAGCCCAACGGCATGGGTTGCATGAATACCCGCTGTGTATTGTGCCTGGTATGAGCGGTCAAAGTTGCTGGAGCCGGCAAAAAACTTATAACTAAAATCCTTCCCAGGGACCACTGGTGTGAAGGGGACGCGGTGGCAGGGCACGGAGTCGCTGCTGTAGGCCCGCTTTTGATCGCACTGAAGTTATACGAGGGACCATTTTGTGTGTGTGTGTGTGTGTGTGTGTGTGTGTGTGTGTGTGTTTGTGTGTGTGTGTGTGTGTGTGTGTGCGTGTGTGTGGGCGTGATGCTGCTGGCTGGGACGCTGAGGCGCATGCTCGAGAGGGTGCAGGCCCTGGGGCGGGTGGCGCGCATCCCGGGGCGCGTGCACACAGCTGAGCTGGCTGTGGGGGGCGGAGGCGCCGCTCTGGGCAAACCCCCTCCTCCAGCTGGAGCTGCCGGACACGCAGCGGACGGTTGAGTGGCGGGAGCCCACTGGTGAGGTGGCTGTGCACGCACTTTTCAGTGGGAGTGATGCTACCCGCTGGCGTGCGGAGGGCCTCGCCCGCGTGCGCAGCGCGCTTTCTGGCGTGCGCACGGTTGCGGAGGGGTTGGGCGCTGTGGGCGTGGCTCGCTGTTGTCAACATGGTGCACAACACACGCACGGTCGACCATGCCTGCCTGGTGGCGTACGCGGCCGCAGCTCCGGCGCGCGCGCCGCTCGTGCTGGGGCAGTTTCGCGCAGAGCTGGCGTGCGGCGCCTATGACGGGGGCGTGTCTGGAGGGGTCCTGTGCCATGCCCTCTTCCCGGACGCGCCGCCGCCGGTGCTTTGGGGTGAGCCGAACCTGCTGTGTGTGCGGCGCATGCTCGATCCCCTCTACACCGCAGTGGCGGTCGTGTTTGCGGCGTTGCCCGCTGCCCGGGTCGAGGCGGCGGCTGGTGGTGCTGCCTTCACAGCGCTCAGGCCACTCCGCCAGTTCTGCCCCCTCCCCAGGGCAGGCAAGTGCGCGGCCATTGTGGAGATTCTACAGCTGGTCGGCTGGCAGCTGCCGAGTGTCATCGCGCCGGCTGGCTGGCAGCGTGAGCGACCTGGCCTGCGCTCCACAGCTGCCCAACCTGCTCCCCTGCCTGCGGGGGGCGGCGCCGCGGGTGAGCCTCGGTGGGTGGGGTTTGCGCATTGCCCGGGTGTGGTGGGGAAGCTGACGTGCAAGCTGGCGGTGGCGCTTCAGCTGCGGGCGGTGGTGGACGAGCGGCGGGTGCGGCGGGCAGCCACGGTGGAGGCTGCTCTGGCGCTTGACCACGGGCCGCACGGGGCGACCGACGCGCAGGTCTGCGCGGGGCTGCGCGGCCTGGAGGCGGCGGTGCCGGCGCTGTGGCAGGTGCAGCTCCTCAATGCCCGCAAGGAGCCCATCTGGCGCCTGTGGGTGAGTGGTCTCCACAAGCAGACTGCACTGGGCGTGTCCGAGTTCCCGTGCGGGTGTCGGTGCCGTGAGGAGGACGGGCCGCCGGCAACGGCGTGGCGTGCACACTGCTTCTGGGGGTGCCCGGTGGCGGAAGCAGTGGTGGTGGCAGTTGCTGCTGCCCTCCCTGCCCCTACTCCGGTCGTCACATGCTGCCAGGTGTGGCTGTTGCAGCCAAACCTGGCAGCACCTGGCAGCACCTGGCAGGCTCCCGCTGCGAGCCGGTGTGTGGGTGGTGGTATCCGCGCTCGTGGTGGACGCAATGGAGCGCGGCCGCCGCCACCTGTGGCGTATCACGCGCCCGCGTGATGGTGTGATGCCACTTGGTCATGCGGCGGCGGCCGCACACGCGGGGGAGCTGGCGACGACTGAGCTGTGGGATGCGCTGGCCTCCTTCGGTGAGGGTGGCGTGGTGCCGCGCAGGTGGGCGGCTGTGGTGGGCCCGACCCACCCCTTCATTGGAGTGGTGGACGGCGGGCTCACGCTGAACAAGACATCCTAAACCCCTGAGGGTGTGTGTGAGGGAGGTGGCGCCACTTTCTGTCTCAGCCTTTCAGAAGTGTTTGTTTGTCACAGTCACGCTTGAAAACGGAGGTCGCGGCTCGGGGCAGAGCCAGACCTCCACCGGCCGCAGATGGTGACCATGCCAGAAGAGGCTTGTGATATCACCATCCACGACCGATGTCGAGCGGCCGGACTCTGCAGCTAAGCACCATTCTCCCTAGCTCGCTCAAACTCAAAAGTCGGTGGGACACCACGATTCATCAGGGTGTGTGGGTGGTAGATCAGAGGCTGACAACGGAACTGGAAGCCGAAAAAGGAGCGGTGCTAGCGACCCAAGAAGACGGATAGGAATCTTGGGGTGCTTGCACCATTAAGAGGCGCTCCGTACTTTTCACTTCACACTTAGAAAGTAGCTTCCGACAGAAACTCCAGTTTTCTACCCATCTAGGGATTTATTAGAAAACCAACAAAACGCGCGGTGGCGGGTGTGGTGTGGCCGCTGAGTGTAGTGCTGCGGCGGGTGCCGTGATTTGGCCTTTTTGGGTTAGTTGGGGGTGGTCCTTCAGGATCCCTTCATGGTCCTGGCTTTACAGGCTGTTATACCTGAGGGGTCTGGCTGTTTCAGGGCTGAGTGTGCTGCCTGGCTGACGTGCTGCTTGCTTGGTGCCCGCCGCCGCGCGTGAGTGGCGCTGCTGTGGGGTTCCCCCCGCTTTTTGAATTTTGGCAGGGCTCCTGCTTTGATTGATCCTGCTGGAACTTTGGAACTGATTGTGACCGCCGGCCTGATTGTAAAACCCTCGTGTTGCTGTGTGTGGTGTGTGTGTGTGTGTGTGTGTGTGTGTGTGCGTGTGTGTGTGTGTGTGTGTGTGTGTGCATGTGTTTGACGAGATTGCAGCTGGGGGTATAGATGTGCCCAGACCCCCCGTCTATTGAGCAGACCCCCCTCCAGGTGGCTCTAGACTCGCCCACCAGGCATCCTGGTTTCTAGTTTTATGGCTCAACCTGGGTCTGGGCACCTGGGGGCTAGGTGACCTGGAGGAGGGTCCAGATGCCTCTGGAGGGGGGTCCAGATGCCCCTAGAGGAGGGAGGGGGGGGGGTCTAAGTCACCTGGACCGTCCCTGTCTCGGCCTCGCGCACGCCTGCCACTGTCCCAAAAATTGCGTGCACCTGGGCATTTCGACACCTAGAGGTGGGGAGGCTAGGTCATATTGACACCCCCTGGTACGGTCTTGCGCGAGGATCTAGCCCTTGTTAGTCACACACACACCCCACCACACACGCGCAAAGTGTGACCCCACCCCTACAGTACTTTCGGGGAACGTACGTTGAGCGTTAAGAAGAGTAGCCTGCCTAGCTGGAAACCCCGTGTTACTGTTACTGTTATGTGCGTTGAGCGTCCGGCTTCACCCTTACCTGCTACGTGGCCAGGGCCCTCAATCAATACGCGGCCGAGGTCCTAAATCACTATGCAGCCTGGCCTGAAACCCTTTATGGTTGCGAAATGCTGTAACCGTAACAGTAACATCGGCTTTCCAGCGAAGCCTGCCTTCTAGTCCTAGTACCACCGCCTGGACCCAAGTCCAGTTCTGGCCCAAACAATTACTTATAAGGGGCGGTAGCCACCAGCCGGCTGCCGGTAGCCACCAGCCGGCTGTGAAATGCTGAAACCCTAAATCCTAAACACTAAGCCCTGAACCCAAGACTACAACCAGGGATGCGACAAACCTGAAACGGATGAAATACTTTAGTTGTCAGCTCCTTGTTTACCCCTTTCTGAGCCATTCTGTAGCCACTCACACATCCATCTTTCACCCCCCAGACCCTAACACACCATCAGGACACTCCAGGTCCTCATCCTCGGGCAGATGCCGGTCCACCAGGCTGGGGGAGGCCCACATGGGGGGCATTTGTCTCAGAGAAGTCTATCAAGCGTGCGCTCAGCTGTTGAGGCATTTTTTGCACACGAAGAATCAGCCCCACCCCCAGCTCCAAGCAGTCCTTGTGGCTCCCAGTATATGCATGGGAGGTGGGGTCGAGCTGGGCCCCAGAGGAGTGCCAGGTTGCCTTCCACCACTTTGCGGTCGACCATGAGCTGATTAATAGTGTGGATCTGCTGCTGGCTCTGGAGGGCACCAGAATGGGGCATTCTCCACGTGCTCATATCATACACGTGGCACAGTCCTGCAGTCACCCAACCTTGCCACCCACAAGGAAACCAAACAGGCACCCAAGCTGGCCACCCACCAACATGCACGTGGCACAGCCCTGCAGTCACCCAACCTTGCCACCCACAAACATGCCAAACAGGCCACCATGTGGCGTGTCGCTTCTATATACCAGCATACCATACCAGCATAGGTGGCTGTGGGGAGTGCGCGCGCGGCTGCTGCTGCCGATTCAGGAACGCAGTGCAGTCACATCGGTGGGCCAGGAGCGCATGGAAACCAGACTGAAACCGGGACCAGGCGAGTGGTTTCTACAGCACCAGCGCATCTCTTACAGTGCTTGGAGTCGAGTGGTTGCAGCTGCCCCTCCCCCCACTCCCTCTCCCCCACCCACATCCCCACACACAGAATAACGGCACAGCGACTGTGGTCTGCATCACAGAGCAGCAGCAACAGCGGCAGCTGTGGCAGCAGCAACTTTACCACCGAAGCCGTAGAGGGTGCGGCCCTGGCGCTTGAGCGCGTGGACGACGTCGAACGCGGTGGCGGTATTGCGGCGCGCGTGCTTGGTGAAGGTCATGGCGTCGTGGATGACGTTCTCCAGGAAGACCTTGAGCGCGCCGCGCGTCTCCTCGTAGACGAGGCCGCTGAGGCACTTGACGCCCCCGCGGCGAGCGAGGCGGCGGATGTCAGCCTTGGTAAGGCCCTGGATGTTGTCGCGCAGCACCTTGCGGTGACGCTTGGCGCCGCCCTTGCCGATGCCCTTGCCGCCGCGGCCGCGGCCGTTGCCGTTGCCGTGCACCGATCCCTGGCTGATTCCCGTCCCCAGCGGCTGCTCTGGGCCAGCAGCGACCGGCTGCGCTGTGCAAGCAGCAGCCGGCGGCGTGGGGCCGGTCGGCTGCGTGGGGTTGCCCTTGCCGAGCGTCTTGTCGTTGGAAGTGGACGCCATGTTGGTGCTGCGGGTGGAGGGGTGCAGCGCGCAAGCAGGTTGGTGTGCTGCTGGTGTTGCGGTGCGGTGCGGTGCGCGGGGATGGTATGACATGGACCAGGAGTTCCCATGCAATAGCAACTACCCAAGGGGGCCCTAGGCAGCCCCCCCTTCACCTGACCATCATCATCATCATGTTCCTGCTGCGGAGGCTGCTCAGCCTGCCCGGCCCGCTGCTGCTGCCGCCCCTGTGGCGTCGGCGGGGGGGGGGCCGGCGACGGAGCGGCCTGCGTCGGGCGCCACGCGTGCCGCATCTGCGCGCGGTCCCTCCCGCCGGGGGGGGCTGCCTGCGCGTGTGGGCGACACGTCGCTGCGCCGTAGCTTTGTGCTGTCCATCCCGGTGGCACGCGGCGCCAACTGGTTCCTCGCGGGCGGTGGCAGGCGGATGGATGAAGAGGAGGCGACGGCGGCGGCGGCGGAGCGGATCGCTGCAGCTGCCGAGGACGGCACCAGCCTGCCCGTCCGCCTGGCTACGGATGTCGTGCGCTTCCTCTACGGCGGCACCGGCCGGCGGGAGCCGGCTGATGGTGGCGTCGTGTCCGCGTCGCTCCTCAACGCCAAGCCTGCCGTCGGGGGCATCGGCGTGGAGCCACGCGGGGGCGGTGTGCTGCGTGTGCTCTTCACCGTGGCGTCTGACGCCGTGGCCGACACTGTCGTGCGCTGGCGCCACGAGCTGCGCCGCTGCGTGGACTCGACTGCAGTCTTCGACGTCCTCAGTGACCGCGAGGAGGCGCAGCACCAGGCGCTGTGGCCCGCTTTCCTCGCCGCCAAGGTTGCGGGGAAGCGGGCGCAGTTCCACCGCGCGCGCCTCGTCGTTGACGGCGAGCGGGTGCCTGCACCTGCTTGCTAGATGGCATTCCCTCTGGGGGTGTTTTTGAAGGGGAGGTGGCGCCACACGCGTGCGGTGGCGGGTGCGGTGTGGTCGCTGAGTAGAGTGCTGCGGCGGGTGTGCTACTAGCCCCGCTTCCGGTGGTCTAGGGGAGGGCTTTTTGTTCCCTTAATGGTTTTATAACTTGGGTCCGCCCTCTGGCCATTTGAGGGGCTGGGTGTGCAGCCTGCACAGTGGTGCTGCTTGCTTGGCGCCCGCCACCAAGTGTGGATGGCGTTACCGTGGGCTACTTGTAGCTTGACCTTTTGTGGGCCTTGAGCCTTGTTTCTCTAAGTCCCACTGGAGCTTTGGAGCCGTACGTGTGACCGCCAGAAGTGGATTGTAAAACTCTCATCTTATCATCATGTGATGGATAGATGCTGCTTTGAGGGTGCTTTGATACGGGTCAGGTGGTGCTCTTAAAGACGGCGCTGTTCAGTAATGTCCTCAGCGCCCCGTAGCCCCGCTGCGAGGTCAAACCGGAACAATGTGGGCGAAACTGCGGGGGCGAATCGCGGGAATTTTGCGAAAATAAAATCTGAAATTCGACAGTTTTCACACATTTCGCGAAAAAATCGCCCCCGTCGATTTGGCATTTTGCCCTCCAATGTTGCGAAGGTAAACATGACATTCTCGGTTTCCTTGAGGAAACCACTGGCGCTGTTATCTTACCTGCTGGGTGTTGCCCGGATGGATGGTGCTCGGAGCGTCATCAGAGTGTGTGCTCTGATGGTGGCCTGATACATGGTCCCCTGATGTTGCTGCCTCACAGGTTGGGAACAACGCGTAAGTGTTCGGCCTCACCACGATCGGCACCACGGTGCCCACGATTACCAACGAGTGCTCCTTCTTCCGCAACAACCTCCCATACTTCGCACTCCTCGGCGTCGACACATGCGTCGCCTCAGAGACAGGTGTGTCAGCTTTGGATCGGTGGTTGCGTGCTTTTATTTTGTGTGATGTGGATGTGGAGGGGGGGGGGAAGGGGGCACTTAATCTTAGGCAGTGCGAGTCAGTGTGTGCATGCCAGGTGTGAAAGCCTGGCCAGAACACGAGGCAGCGCATCAGCTTCCCCCCTCACCTCGCTCCTCCCTCACGTTGCCCCCCTCTCCCCTCACTCACTCCCCCCCCCCCATTTCCCTACAAAAGGTGCCGAATGCGTCTGCCTCTATCATCCCGGCAACGTCGACAACAGTCCTAGCGTCAAGGCCCCCACCCCCCTGTGCGAGAACCTTGTGCCCCCGTGCAAATACGGGTGCGGCAATGGCGTGTGCTTCCCGCCAAAGTGCGCCAACATCACGTGCAACGTTTCTGGCTACGTGTGCATCGATGGTGAAGACGGCAGCACCAAGTGCGTCCCACCGCAGTGCTCGAGCAACGTTAACATCAACAACAAGATCCGCTCCAAGTACGTCAATTTTGCTAACATTACGGGGTCGAGCACCGCTGTGTGCGGCCAGGCGGTCACCGCCAACAATGACTGCCACTGGAACCCCAGCACGTTTGGGGGTGGTTGGAGCAAAACACCATGCCCCACGGACAACGCCACCTCTGCTGTTAGCCCAGCCTACATCGACAGCCTCGATGGGGCTACCGACCAGGTCAACGTCATCAACAAGTTTGGAGCCACCGATACGTTCGGTTGCTGGCTGTTCCACGGCTTCATCAAGCTTGCAGAAGTGGGCGCGTGGAGCTTCAGGATGAGGAACACCAACTTGCAGCAGGAGGCCACGCAGCTCGGCCCTAACGACGCAGCGTACATCTGGCTCGGCGAGGTAAGCCTTGCTGACACAGAGCTGGTAGCTAGCAAGGGAAGCCCCCTCAATCCCACGCAAGCACCAAGGGCATGTACTGCAAACTGTAAACTGCAGAGCCCATACGCAAGAAGCCTCAAGCTCTGATCAGTCCCCCTGCATCCTCCACCGCAGGATGCTGTGGCTGTGATTGAAGACAGCAACTACGCCAGCACCTCCCACCTCCCGGCCTTCTACTACGCCGACCAGTATGACGGCTCCGCAGGGCTCGGCAGTCAGGCTCGCACAGGGGTTAGTCCCAGGGGTTACACCGTGAAGAAGTACAACGTCACCGCAGATCGCCCTTGCGACCTCGTCGCGATCACGATCCTCTCCTGCAACTGCAAGGACCGGACTGGCTTCATGTTGGAGGTCTGCAAGCCGGTTAAGGCTTGCACTCCCAATGCATTTACGCCCAATGAGCGCAATACCGCTGGTTGGACCAACACCCACGGTCTGCTGAAGCACATTTAAAACGGAAGAGAGCGGCGGGGGGGGGTGCACGTACGGTGCCCATCCATCGGTCTGCCCGCGGACATCACACTCAGCACAGACCCTTTGTCCTTGGGGTTGTACACCCCTCCCCCCACCCTGTTTCCCCTCCACCCAGTTCACTGCAGGAGGTCCTCCCTTTGAATGGGCCATGGAGGAATGCCTTCCAACCCACCCACCACCCACCCATAACCCTTGGTGTACACCACCAAACTGTGATCCTACCATCCGACTGCGGAGGGTCTCCTCCGCAGGGACCATGGAGGGAGGTCCGCACGCGTGCTGCTGCCGGCCTTGAAAATGAAAGCACCTCCCCCGCCTGTCAGACTCCCAGCGGACAGACCCTCCGTTTCACATGGGGCCATAGGTGTGGGGGCGCAGTCCTGCAAACTCGCAACGCGAGTCCTCTACCTGATGCCTGGCGGACAGTTCCTCCGACAGGGACCATAGGGACAGAACTGTGTAACACGTGCGAACAACAACCTTGGTCCACCTGACAGATCTGTGATGCCTAGACAGCCGTGGGGGCGCGCCAACAGCCGTGGGGGGCGCTCCAACGTGTGCTGCCTTGTTTTGCCTTCGGGTTTTTTTGACGAGTCTAGTGTTCAGGTTTGGATACAGGTCACAACGGTCGCGTGCCCTACGGGCGTGTGTTTCATGAGGGGTGTGGGCCAATGATTTTCTTCAGCCCAACGCAGGGGTGGCAGGACAACAGCAGCGCAGTGACTTTTGCACTGCTCCAGAGCGCTGTGCCGATGTGTCGATGCGGTGGTGGTGGTGTGTCTCGAGGCCGTGGCCCTGGTCTGCTGGAAACGCACCAGTCTGCTGGAAACGCAACAACAGGCCCTAGCTAGGTTTCACAGGTTTTACACAGAGGGCAGGGGACAGAGGGCAGACGACAGAAGACAGAGGATAGCGAACAGAGGACAGGACATCAACAAGTAAATGTTGAAGGCCCGGAGGACCCCGGGGCGTGAGGTAAGGCCTGGACTGCACGGCTAGGGGGGCTCTACTAGGAGAGCCCGCAAGGCCACGCATGCCGGCCTGGGATCGAGGAACCCCAACCAGCTGCTCGCGCCCCAAAGCTTGCACTAGCCCCAAAGCTTGAACTACATTGATCACCCCTTATTGTGGGCGTGAAGGTTAATGTGCTCTCCCGGACTCCTCTCCTGACTTCCTCTCCTGGACTCAATCTGTTAGCGTGCGGGTGCCTGTGTGTGTGTGTGGATTCACACACGAAAACCAAGTAATGTGTTAAGGCGCTCGCGCGGGGGAGCTGGCGACAACTGAGTTGTGGGATGCGCTGGCCTCCTTCGCTGAGGGTGGCGTGGTGCCGCGCGGGTGGGCGGCTGTGGTGGGCCCGACCCACCCCTTCATTGGAGTGGTGGACGGCGGGCTCACTCGGATCAAGACATCCTAGATCCCTGAGGGTGTGTATGAGGGAGGTGGCGCCACACGCGCGCAGTGGCGGGTGTGGTGTGGTTGCTGAGTAGAGTGCTGCGGCGGGTGCCGTGCTTTGGCCTTTTTGGGTTGTTTGGGGGTGGGCCTTCTTGGTCTCTTCATGGTCCTGGCTTTACAGCTGGTTATACCTGGGGTCTGCCTCTGACGGATTCAGGCCTGAGTGTGCTGCCTGGCTTAGGTGCTGCTTGCTTGGTGCCCGCCGCCGCGTGTGGGTGACGCTACCGTGGGCCCCCCCCCCCCCTTTTGACATTTGGCAGGGCTCCTGCTTTTATTGATCCTGCTGGAACTCTGGAACTGATTGTGACCGCCGGCCTGTGATTGTAAAACCCTCTTGTTGTTGTTTAGGGATAGGGGGAGGGACAGGTCTGCAGTGCCTAGCGCCCCAGCTCGCTGGGCCCCTCTGTGTTGGTGGGTCAGGCATCCAGCGCGACTGCTGCTGTTCGAGTCGGGTGCATCAGATGGGACACCCCCCCCCCCCCCAAGCCACCTGCAATGTGGTTGCGCGTTGGGCCTGCCCCACCTGATGGCCATGTGGTGCCTCGCGCCAACGCCCTGCTCTGAAGAGGTTTGAGGAGTTTGGTGCAGTGCTTTCTGGATAGATTAAGATGGTTAATTATTTTTCCGCCGGGGCCAGCCGGAGGCACCGTTTTTTGCGGAAAAGTATGTAAATCGACGATTTCACACAGGATCACACAATCTGATTTCACAAGTGCTTTTCGGGCAAAATTTCGCATGGCTGGTGTTGAAGCCGTGGGTACCGTGCTACTGCAGGCGCATCGACCCGTCGTGGGCGTCGCCTGGATGGGCGTCAATCAGGGGATCTGCTCCTACTCCACATCCACGTCCTCCTCGTCAAGGCCCTGCGAGATCCCCGCCACCACCTTGGACACCCGATCTGCCTGCTGGATATCGCTTGGCTCAGTGGAACGCAGCAGGAGCAGCAAGGGCGCACAGGGGTGGGAGTGTGGCCGTCGTCCGAAGACAAACCAGCAGCAATCTGGCAGCAGACATACACGCATTCCTCGTCAGTGGCTTACACGCCAGGGTGGCCAACAATCCCCTTAGACCTCCCTGTCTGACCACTGGACAGGGCATTGGAAACGAGATCGCGATCCGTGCACTATGCCAAGTCGATGTAGTGGAGCCAGTCTTGTTTGAGACACACATGAAGGCTTGGCACCACTGATGACACTGACACTGATGAAGACAGGCAGCCAAGATGGGCATTCAGGCAGCCCGACCGCGCGGATATTCGAGAGACCAGTTGGCGAGAGCTGCGTGCCACGGCGTTGATGGTAATGCTGTACACACAAGAAAACGAAAGGCTCTGCCTCTGAACCTCGCATAACTCGAGAGGGCGCCAACCAGACACCTCGCAACACGGTCCGGCTGGTTGGTTCGGCATGCGCGCGCGGGGTGGGGGCGCACACCAGGCTGCCATGATTGCACCCGCCCCGAAAGCGCGCAGACCCAGCGTCCAGACCCAGCGTCGCGGCACCCGCGCACGTCGTGCCACACACACACGTCCGGCTTAACAGCCCCACGGCCGGCGGCCTGCAACCCGCTCTCCCCCTCCCAAGCACACGACCCGACACACACACACAGGCAGGCACACACAGAGAGAGACCTTCCCTGCCTCCCTCCCCAGGTGCCCAGCAGCAGGCGTCTAGCTGTACAGATCGTCGTCGTCGTCGGCAGCGGCAGACG
This sequence comes from Chlamydomonas sp. UWO 241, assembly GCA_016618255.1. Lineage (NCBI taxonomy): Eukaryota > Viridiplantae > Chlorophyta > Chlorophyceae > Chlamydomonadales > Chlamydomonadaceae > Chlamydomonas > Chlamydomonas priscui. The sequence continues at coordinate 745,648 of VFSX01000019.1, read as the reverse complement.
TCGTTGTGCCAGCGAAGCCGGTGCCGGTGCCTGCGCCGGGCGCAACGGCGGCGCCGTCTGAAGGGGGGGGGGATGAGGCGGAGGGTGAGGGGGGTTCTTGGTGTGTGTGTGTGTGTGTGTGTGCTGCTGGCTAGGGTCGACGTTGTGCCGTTGTGCCAGCGAAGCCGGTGACGGTGTCGGCGCCGGGCGCATTGGGGAGGCAGAAATCGGTGCCAAAGCCACAAGACTGCCGCGGCGTCTGCGCGCACACGCACTTACGGCCCTCACAACCACCACGCGCACCGCCACGAAACCTGCAGACCCCAAGTTGTACTCTAGAGTGAAATGGCTAGTGTATGCACCAGGCACGTCCGGAGGCGGAAGTTGGTGCTGAAGCCGCACGACTGCTGCAGCGTGTGCACACGCGCACCTGCGAACCCCACAACCACCACGCTAGCCACCACTGCACCTTCAGCGATGAGAAAACCCAGACATCATCACAGTTAAAGCGTGTGGTGTACTCACCGGGCACATCGGGGAAGCGGAAGTCGGTGCCGAAGCCGCGCGACTGCTGCAGCGTGTGCACACGCGCGCCCGCAACCCCCACAACCACCACGCTAGCCACCACTGCACCGTCAGAGATGAGAAAACCCAGACATCATCACAGTTAAAGCGTGTGGTGTACCAACCGGGCGCATCGGGGAAGCGGAGGTCGGTGCCGAAGCCGCGCGACTGCTGCAGCGTGTGCACACGCGCGCCCGCGACCCCCACAACCACCACGCTAGCTACCACTGCACCTTCAGCGATGAGAAAACCCAGACATCATCACAGTTTAAGCGTGTGGTGTACTCACCGGGCGCATCGGGGAAGCGGAAGTCGGTGCCGAAGCCGCGCGACTGCTGCAGCGTGTGCACACGCGCGCCCGCGACCCCCACAACCACCACGCTAGCTACCACTGCACCTTCAGCGATGAGAAAACCCAGACATCATCACAGTTAAAGCGTGTGGTGTACTCACCGGGCGCATCGGGGAAGCGGAAGTCGGTGCCGAAGCCGCGCGACTGCTGCAGCGTCTGCGCGAATGCCTGGTACTTGCGGATGTCGGCGTCCGACACCGAGCGGCGCGCGTACTTCATCGCTTCCTCAAAGTGTGCCTGTGTGTGCGTGTGTGCGTTTGTGTGTGTGTATGAGCAGACGCCTGGTACTTGCGGAAGTCGGCGTCCGACACCGAGCGGCGCGCGTACTTCATCGCCTCCTCAAAGTGCGCCTATTTTTTGGGGGGGGG
>VFSX01000019.1:647500-742670 GCA_016618255.1 Chlamydomonas sp. UWO 241 | reverse complement strand
CACATCACCCCCCCACCCCCCCACTCACGCCTTCACACCTGTTCCCACCCTTTCCCACCTTTTCCCACCTTTTCCCACCACGACACGCCCTGGAACCAGAAGTCTACGGCCTCCATGAGCCTGACGCTCTCTGTGCATCCCCACTGTGCAACCCTACGCTGGATGCACCTACCGCGAAGCACTGCCAGCGTCATGCAGTGAGGGACTTCCACTGTCTCGCTCAGCTCGCGCAGGCTGACTTGGTCTGCATGGGCGCGCCAAAACAGCCAAAAGGACTCGACTGCAGTCTTCGACGTCCTCAGTGACCGCGAGGAGGCGCAGCACCAGGCGCTGTGGCCCGCTTTCCTCGCCGCCAAGGTTGCGGGGAAGCGGGCGCAGTTCCACCGCGCGCGCCTCGTCGTTGACGGCGAGCGGGTGCCTGCACCTGCTTGCTAGATGGCATTCCCTCTGGGGGTGTTTTTGAAGGGGAGGTGGCGCCACACGCGTGCGGTGGCGGGTGCGGTGTGGTCGCTGAGTAGAGTGCTGCGGCGGGTGTGCTACTAGCCCCGCTTCCGGTGGTCTGGGGGAGGGCTTTTTGGTCCCTTCATGGTTTTATACCTTGGGTCCGCCCTCTGGCCATTTGAGGGGCTGGGTGTGCAGCCTGCACAGTGGTGCTGCTTGCTTGGCGCCCGCCACCAAGTGTGGATGGCGTTACCGTGGGCTACTTGATGATGAGTTTTTACAATCCACTTTCTGGCGGGCACGCGTTCGGTTCCAAAGCTCCAGCAGGACTTAGAGGAAGCAGTCCTAAAGACCTGCCAACAGAAAAAGGGGGGATGCCCCACGGAAGCGCCACCCACACGCGGTGGCGGGCACCAAGCCAGCAGCACCACAGTGCAGGCTCCACACTCAACCCCTCCAGGAAACGGATGGCGGGCCCAAGGTATAAAACCATGAAGGGACCAAAAAGCCCACCCTCAACCCACCGGAAGCGGGGCCGTTGTGCACACCCGCCGCAGCACTCTGCTCAGCTACCACATCACAACCCACCAGCGCACGCATGTGGCGCCACCTCCCCTCAAAAGAAACCATCCTCTCAGGGATCTAGGACGTCTTGTTCAGAGTGAGCCCGCCGTCCACTACTCCAACAAAGGGGTGGGTCGGGCCCACCACACCCGCCCACCCGCGCGGCATCACGCCGCCCTCAGCAAAGGACGCCAGCGCGTCCCACAGATCCATCGTCGCCAGCTCCCCCGCCCGCTCAACCGCCACCGAGCGAGCAGGGGGCTGCACACCATCACGCGGGCACGTAATGCGCCACAAGTGGCGGCGGCCTCGCTCCATGGCGTCCACCACGAGCGCTGCCACCACCGCCCACACACCAGCACGCACCCCAGCGGGAGGCTGCAGCAGCCACACCTGGCAGCACGTGATGACCGGCGTAGGAGCAGGGAGGGCAGCAGCAGCCGCCACCACCACCGCCTCCGCCACCGGGCACCCCCAGAAGCTGTGCGCACGCCACGCCGTCGCCGGCGGCCCGTCCTCATCACGGCACCGCCACCCGCAGGGGCACTCGGGCACGCCTAGTGCAGCCTGCTTGTGAAAACCACTCACCCACAGCCGCCAGATGGGCTCCTTGCGAGCGTTGAGGAGCGGCATCCGCCACAGTGTCGGCACCGCCGCCTCCAGGCCGCGCAGCCCCGCGAAGACCTGCGCGTCGGTCGCGCGGGGGCCCCCGTGCGGCCCGTGGTCCAGCGCCAGAGCCGCCTCCACCGTGGCTGCCCGCCGCACTCGCCGCTCGTCCACAACCGCCCGCAGTTGAAGCGCCACCGCCAGCTTGCACGTCAGGCCGTGCGCAAACCCAACCCATCGGGGCTCGCCCGCGGCGCCGCCCCCCCCAGGTAGGGGAGCAGGTTGGGCAGCTGTGGATCGGAGGCCAGGCCGCCCACGCTGCCAGCCAGCCGGCGTGATGACACTCGGCAGCTTCCACCCAACCAGCTGCAGGATCTCCACCACAGCAGCGCGCTCGCCCGCCTGGGGGAGGGGCTGGAAGTGACGGAGCGGCCAGAGCACAGTGAGGGCAGCTCCACCAGCCGCCGCCTCGACCCAGGCTGGGGGCAGCGCCGCAAGCACGACCGCCACTGCCGTGAACAGGGGGTCGAGCGTGCGCCGCACGCACAGCAGGTCTGGCACACCCCCCGGCACTGGCGGCGGCACCTCTGGGAAAAGGGCGCGGCACAGGACTGCCCTCCAGACATTGCCCCCGTCATAAGCGCCGCACGCCAGCGCCGCGCGTATCTGCCCCAGCACGAGCTGCGCGCGCGCCGGATCCGCAGCAGCGTACACCCCCAGGCAGGCGTGGTCAACCGTGCGTGTGCTGCGCACCATGTCGACAGCAGCGAGCCACGCCCACAGCACGCACAGGTCCGGGACCGTCCGCATGCCGGGGAGGGCGTCGCGCACGCGGGCCAGGCCGTCCACCAGCCAGCGTGCCGCATCGGTCGGGCTGAAGAGCGCATACAGTTACAGTTACATGGCATTCCAGCTAAGACAACACTAGTCCTAGTGCCACCGCCCTGTGAAGGACGATAGCCACCAGCCGGTTACCTGCCGTCTAGACTACCGCTCCCGCCGGCTAGTTTAGACCCAAACAAGTCCCTGAGGGACATGTCTGGCAAGGAGCGTATAGGAAAGGACCGTCCTCCTCCTGGCCTTTGAGGCCAACCACGCCGGCTGTGCGACTGGCGGCGCTGAAGCAGAAAAGTCCTCGCCTGGCATGGTGCATGGTTGTCCAACTCCATGCATGGGGCTCTGCCTGCGCCCCATGCGTCATGCATGGCCAGGTCCCACCCTCCAGGGGGGCCTGGGCAAACAGAGTCGTCATGGCAGGCTGCCTGAAGACCAATGCCGACGCCAGTCACCGGCAGACGAGTGCCCCCGAGGGTGAGCGCGGTGACAAACGCTGCGATGGTGAAGCGGATAAACTCTGTTGTTGCCTCGGCGGTCACCACCGCTGAAGCCCTGATGGTAGCTCGCCCCCACGAGCAGCCATCTTGACCGATGTCCAGCATGCATTGACGGGCGCCAGCTCCTCCGCTCGTCGATCAACTCGTCGAGATCGGTGCCGCATGGCGTCCTGCATGGGATGAGGATAAGGGCCGTCTCCCAGCACGGGTCGCGGCAGCGCCGCGGCTACTCGTCAAGCCATGACAGCGCCGGGCAAGCCGCTCCTGTAGTTTCCACCGAGGGACAGTCTAGCAGGAGCCAGGCCAGTCGTATTTTATCCCGCTCGTCAGCGGCACGGAGATCCTAGTCACCAGCAGCGCCGCATTGCTGGGTCCAGGGCTCGGCGACGAGAACGCGCCTCCGTTAATCGCATGCCCTGCCGCATCCCCAGTGGGCTCCCGCCACTGTACCGACCGCTGCGCAGCCGGCAGCTCCAGCTGGAGGAGGGGGTTAGCCCAGAGCGGCGCCTCCACCCCCCACAGCTCAGCTGTTTGCACGCGCCCCGTGATGCGCGCCACCGGCCCCAGGGCCTGCACCCCATCGAGCATGCGCCTCATCGGCCCAGCCAAGAGCGCCGCCCTCACAGCCGGGTCCACGCACTCACCAATAAGGCCGTCCGGGAGGGCGCCAGCCCTGGGCGCGAGGCCAGCCATAAGCACAAAGAGGCTCGGGTGGGCCTCCGGGCACAGGCGGTGCACCGCCTCCACCATGAGCCGCTGCCATGCCGGCTGGGCCGGGGGCGCGGGCTGCTGTTCCGGCTGTGTCCCGCCGCCGCCACCGCCGCCACTGCCGCCAGCCCCGCCGCCACCTCCGGCCCGTGGGGTCGGCAGCAGGAGATGATGATGAGTTCGTTACAATCCACTTCTGGCGGTCACACGTGCGGTTCCAAAGCTCCAGTGGGACTTAGATGAAGCAGTCCTGAAGACCTGCCAACAGAAAAAGGGGGGGTGCCCCACGGCAACGCCATCCACACACGGCGGCGGGCGCCAAGCAAGCAGCACCACAGTGCAGGCTCCACACTCAACCCCTCCAGTGGATGAAGGGCGGGCCCAAGGTATAAAACCATAAAGGGACCCAAAAAAAAGCCCACCCTCAAAACACTGGAAGCGGAGCAGGTGCGCACACCCACCACAGCACTCTACCCAGCAGCCACAACTCATCCCGCCAGCGCACGCGTGCGGCGCTACCTCCCCTCACATAACTCGTCCCCTCAGGGATCTAGGACGCCTTGTTCAGAATGAGCTTGCCGCCCACCACTCCAACATAGGGGTGGGTCGGGCCCACCACACCCGCCCAACCTCGCGGCATCACGCCGCCCTCAGCAAAGGACGCCAGCGCGTTCCAAAGGTCCATCGTCGCCAGCGCCCCCGCCCGCTCAACCGACACCGTGCGATCAGGGGGCAGCACACCATCACGCGGACGCGTGATGCGCCACAGGTGGCGGCATCCGCGCTCCATAGCGTCCACCACGAGCGCTGCCACCACAGCCCACACACCAGCACGCACCCCAGCGGGAGGCTGCAGCAGCCACACCTGGCAGCACGTGATGACCGGCGTAGGAGCAGGGAGGGCAGCAGCAACCGCCACCACCACCGCCTCCGCCACCGCGCATCCCCAGAAGCAGTGCGCACGCCACGCCGTCGCCGGCGGCCCGTCCTCCTCACGGCACCGCCACCCGCACGGGCACTCGGGCACTCCAAGCGCAGCCTGCTTGTGAAAGCCACTCACCCACAGCCGCCAGATGGGCTCCTTGCAGGCGCTGAGGAGCGGCAGCCGCCACAGCCCTGGCACCGCCGCCTCCAGGGTGCGCAGCCCCGCGCAGACCTGAGCGTCGGTTGCACGGGGGCCTCCGCGCATCCCGCAGTCAAGCGCCAGAGCCGCCTCCACCGTGGCTGCCCGCCGCACTCGCCGCTCGTCCACAACCGCCCGCAGTTGAAGCGCCACCGCTAGCTTGCACGTCAGCTGCCCGACCACGCCCGGGCCGTGCGCAAACCCAACCCACCGGGGCTCGTCCGCGGCCCCGCCCCCCGCAGGCAGGGGAGCATGTTTGGCAGTTGCGGATCGGAGGCCAGGCCGCCCACGCTGCCATCCAGCCGGCGTGATGACACTCGGCAGCTGCCACCCGACCAGCCGCAGGATCTCCACCACAGCAGCGCGCTCGCCCGCGCGAGGGAGGGCTGAAAGCGACGGAGCGGCCGGAGCAGAGTGAGGGCAGCTCCACCAGCTGCCGCCTCGACCCAGGCTGAGGGCACTGCCGCGAGCGCGACCGCCACTGCCGTGAACAGGGGGTCGAGCGTGCGCTGCACGCACAGCAGATCTGGCCCACCCCCAGCACTGGCGGCGGCACCCCTGGGAAAAGGGCGCGGCACAGGACTGCCCTCCAGACACTGCCCCCGTCGTAGGCGCCGCACGCCAGAGCTGCGCAAAACTGCCCCAGCACGAGCGGCGCGCATTCCGGATCCGCGGCAGCGTACACCGCCAGGCATGCGTGGTCGACCGTGCGTGTGCTGCGCACCATGTCGACAGCAGCGAGCCACGCCCACAGCGCACACAGGTCTGTGACCGTCCGCATGCCGGGGAGGGCGTCGCGCACGCGGGCGAGGCCGTCCACCCGCCAGCAGGTCGCACCGGTCGAGCTGAAGAGCGCATGCCCTGCCGCATCCCCAGTGGGCTCCCGCCACTGTACCGTCCGCTGCGCAGCCGGCAGCTCCAGCTGGAGGAGGGGATTTGCCCAGAGCGGCGCCTCCGCCCCCCACAGCTCAGCTGTTTGCACGCGTCCCAGGATGCGCGCCACTGGCCCCAGGGCCTGCACCCCATTGAGCATGCGCCGCATCGGCCCAGCCAGCAGCGCCGCGCTCACAGCCGGTTCTACGCACTCACCAACGAGGCCGCTTGGCAGAGTGCCTGGCCCAGGCGCGAGGCCCGCCATAAGCACAAAAAGGCTCGGGTGGGCCCCCGGGCAGAGGCGGTGCACCGCCTCCACCATGAGCGGCTCCCATGCCGGCTGAGCCGGGGGCGCGGGCTGCTGTTCCGGCTGTGCCCCCCTGCCACCTCCGTCGCCCCCGCTGCCGCCACCTCCGCCGCCGTCGCCGCCACCAGCCTCGCCACCATCGCCGGCCCGTGGGGCCGACAGCAGGAGATGGGGGGCGCCAGCCGCCCACGCCCCAAACAGGCACGCGAGGTGGACGGCCCACTGCGCGTGCACAATCTCCCGCCACGCCGGCGCCCCAAAACCACCGTGCGCCGGCCGCCCCAGAAGCATCGCAGCGGGCGCGCCTGGCACCGAAGAGGCCCACCGCGGCAGCGCTGCCGGTGGGTCCGGCCCCACGCTCCTGTCCACCAGAGTAGCCGTCCACCGGGAGAGCAGCCTCTCTGCCTCCGGAGTCATGCCACAGTGCACCGCCCGGAACAGGATGCGGGAGACCCCGTACGTTGCCGCCGCGTGCCCCCTGCGAAACGCCGACATGGGGAAGCGCGCGAGCTTGGTATACGCGGCCGCAAGCCTCTCACGGCACACCCCGGTGACGCCCTCCGGGGGCGGCAAGCCGGCAGAGACGGGCACCCCCAGCGACACGCCCGCGTCCAGCACGCGCAGCCCAGCAACCTCGGCACCCGCCAGCAGGCCCTCCCCCGCCGACCCCAGGGGCAGGATGCCGCACTTGCCGAGGTTGAGGACAAGGCCCGTCGCTCGGCCAAACACCGCCATCGTCTCCACCAGTGCAGCGACGTCAGCCGGCGCACACGACCGGAGGAGGGGCATGCAGTCGTCAGCGTACTGGGGGCAGGTCACTCGGCAGCCAGGCACGACCTCGACCCCCACTGCCGGGCATGTGCGCAGGAAGCACGCGAGCGCATGCCCCAGGAACAGGAAGAGGGCTGGCGCGGCGGGGCAGCCCTGGCGCACGCCCGCCGCAAACTCGCGCGGCGCAGAGATGAACCCGTTGACCTCGGCCGACGCATACGTGTGCGTGAGGATGGTGCGGGTCCACGCCAGCACGCCGTCGCCGACGCCCACCGCCTCCATGACCGCAATGAGGAAGCCACGGTCGATGGTGTCGTATGCCTTGCGGAAGTCCAGGAGCGCCAGCGCTGCACCCGTCGGCCCCACGCCCTCCGCCGCGTTGGCAGCCAGCAGGCCAGGCAGCATCTGCGTGAGGCAGATATTGTCCGAGATGCGGCGGCCAGCGAGGAAAGCGGTCTGTTCCGGCCCCACCACCGCAGAGAGCAGGGGCGTCCACCGCGTCGCCAGCACCTTGGCGAGGATGCGGTAGTCGGAGCCCAGCATGGTGAGTGGGCGGTAGTTTGCCGCATCCGCAGCGTTCTTGGCCTTGTAGATTGAGGCAACGACGCCGTCGAGAAAACCAGGCGGCGTCCCACCCGTAGCTCCCACCGCGGTGAAGACCGCCGCCAGAAGCTCAAAGGCTGGCTCGCCCAGCTTCCGCCACACATCCACTGGGATGCCATCCGGGCCCGGGGCGGTGCCAGGCTTGGAGTGGGTGGCCGCCGCCCGTACCTCGGCGGGTGCGACAACAAGCGCGCCGGCTGCATCCGCCACCGCCTGCGGCACGCGCGGCGAGTGCGCACGCACCGCCCCCAGCACAGCCTCCCCATCAGCGGGGGATGGCGGTGGCGGCCGTGAGACCGCCGCCACGGCGTCAGCCATGATGTCAGCCATTCCCCTGCCATCAGTGACGAGGATGCCACGCGCATCTCTGAGGGTGGCGACGCGCCGTGCCGCCGCTGGCTTGCGGAAGGCTGCCGCCATGCCCCCGGAAACGCGCTCTCCCGGCCGCACACAGGCGAGCGGGGCTGGAGCGTACCGCCGCACCGCCGCGTCCAGGCGCCGCTGCAGCGCATAGAGCCTGGCGAGCTCCGCAAGCCCATCGCGCCCCGCCTCAACGGCCGCGCGCGCTCGCTGCAGGTCTGCACGCAGCCGGGTCACCTCCACCGACACAGCATCTCGCCGCCGACCCAGGTCGCAGTCGAGACGGCGGGCCTCGCGAGCGAGACGCGGCTTGAAAGCCTGCCACCACCGCATGAGCTCCGTGTGGCCATGGGTGGGCGCCCCCGCTGCCTCCCGACCAAACCATGCCCTGAACCCATCGGCCAAGTCACGATCAGCCCAGAAATGGGCACGCACACGCGGCCGCCCCGGCCCGCGCGACTCTGGCACCAGGGGGGAGAGGTGCATTGCCACAACGCGGTGATCCGACCCGCCCGACTCGCCCGCGTCGCACCCGAGGACGCGTGGCACGAGGGCCGCCAACACGTAGAGGCGGTCGAGCCGCGCCTGTGCATTATACGCACTGAAGGTGTACCCCCTCTGCATGGGGTGGATGAGGCGGTACGCGTCACGGAGCGGGGAGTCCTCCACCAGCACTGCCATCGCCGCCGGCGGGGCGCGGTTGCGCCACTCGAGGGGCCCCTCAGAGCGGGCGCGGTCACGCGGGCTCTCGACAAAGTTGAAATCGCCTGCGAGCACGAGGTGCGTCTGGCCAGCAGCAAGCGGTCGGATGCGCTCCTCGATGAACGCCGCCTGCACCGCTGGCCGGTTCGGCTGCGAGGCCGGCAGGTACGCATTGACGAGGCGCAGCCGCCCAGCTCCCCCACCTCCAGCTCCACCGCCCGCGCCCCCACCACCCCGCGTGATATCCATCACCATCAGCCGGCCGTTGCCATCCGCCTGGACAACCGGCTGGAGCGACGCCAAGAGGTCTGACCGCACGAGGATGGCGACCCCGGCCGAGGTCCCCGCGCCGCCCCCCCGGAAGAAGGTGTAGGACTCAGTCCCCAGGTGGTAGGCACAGCTGGACGCATAGCGGTCGACGCCGTCCGTGCTCGCGACGTCATCAGCTGCAGTATGCACCTCCTGGAGGCACACCACATCGAGGCGGCGGTCGCGCGCACAGACGCGCATGAGATCCACCAGCTTGGTCCCCTGTCGCAAGCCGCGCACGTTGTGCGTGCCCACTCGGAGGCCGGGGGCAAAGCGGCCACCGCGTGCCGGCTGCTCAGAGGGCGGCGTCATCGGGCACGTGGAACGGGTGGCCAACTGGCAGGGGTTCGCCCAGGGACCAGCCATCTGGCAGCGCCGGCATCACGTCAAGATGATGATGATATTTGATGATGTTTGGTTACAATCCACTTCTGGCGGTCACACGTACGGTTCCAAAGCTCCAGTGGGACTTAGAGAAACAAGGCCCACAAAAGGTCAAGCTACAAGTAGCCCACGGCAACGCCATCCACACTTGGTGGCGGGCGCCAAGCAAGCAGCACCACTGTGCAGGCTGCACACCCAGCCCCTCAAATGGCCAGAGGGCGGACCCAAGGTATAAAACCATGAAGGGACCAAAAAGCCCTCCCCCAGACCACCGGAAGCGGGGCTAGTAGCACACCCGCCGCAGCACTCTACTCAGCGAACACACCGCACCCGCCACTGCGCGCGTGTGGCGCCACCTCCCCTTCAACACACCCCCAGAGGGTTGCCAACTAGCAAACAGGTGCAGCCACCCGCTCGCCGTCAACCACGAGGCGCGCGCGGTGGAACTGCGCCCGCTTGCCCGCAGCCTTGGCGGCGAGGAAAGCGGGCCACAGCGCCCGGTGCCGCGCCTCCTCGCGGTCACTGAGCACGTCGAAGACCGCAACCTGCGTCTGGCGCAGCTTCCAGCGCCAGCGCACGACAGTGTCTGCCACGGCACCAGACGCCACGGTGAAGAGCACACGCAGCACGCCGCCCCCGCGCGGCTCCACACCGATGCCCCCGACGGCAGGCTTGGCGTTGATGAACGACGCGGACACGACGCCGCCACCAGCCGGCCCATCCCAGTTGCCAGTGTTGTCGTGCATAAAGCGCACGATGTTCGTGGCCAAACGGACAGGCATGCTCACGCCGGCCGCGGCGCGCCGCCGTGCTTCCTCCGCGTCGTCGGCGAAGCAGCCGCTGAACACGTCATTAGCATGGCCGCATCCGTCGCCGCCCGTGACGAACACGATGGCGTACTCCACAGAGATCAACGCCACAAAACTGAGGCGCAGCGACGCGTCGCCCACACGCGCGGGCAGCCCCCCCCGACGGCAGGGGCCGCGCGCAGATGCGGCTCGCGCGGCGCCCGCCGCAGCAGGCCGCTCCGCCGCCGGCGCGCCCGCCGCCGACGCCACAGGGGCGGCAGCAGCAGCAGGCCGGGCAGGCTGAGCAGCCTTGGCAGCAGGCGCCGCGCGGGGCGCACTGTGGGCCGCATGCGGCACTGCATGCGGCGTGTGCATGGGCGCCCCGGGGACGCGGCTCATCAGGAGGAGGCGAACCAGGTCCACGAGGGACGCAATCTGTTGCGCCTGCACCTGGCCTCCGCGTATGTGGCCGCCCCCAGCGCCCCAGGGAGCGCCAGAAGCGTGATCTGTCTCATCGACGCACGCGCGGTTGCGGGGCCGAAGGTCTGAGTCGGAGGAGCCGCTGCTCACCGGTGATTCTGTGGCGGTGGCCGCGCGGGCGACTAGCGCGCCGGCGGCCTTGCTGTGCTTGCGCTTAGATGCAAGATGATCTCTGCACCACAGCAGCGAGCTCGCCCGCCTGGGACAGGGGGCTGAACTAGCAGAGTGGCCGCAGCACAGCCCTATCACATTCACAACGCCTGAGGCGGCGCCTCAGGCGGCACATTCACTTGCGCGGATCAGGCGGCGCCTGAGGCGCTCTGACCGCCTGTGGCGCCGCCTGAGGCGCACCCACGATCGCCTCAGTCGTCGCCTTAGGCGTTATCTCAACCGCCTCAGGCGCCACACCGACCGCCTCAGGCGCCCCCCACTGCCTGAGGCGCACCCCGGACTGTCTCAGACCTTGTGACCGCATTCACTTGCGCGGATCAGACGTTCCGATGTTGGTAGGGCACTGAGGGCAGCTCTACCAGACCCCACCTCAGCCCAGGCGGTGGGCAGCGCCGCAAGCACGACCGCCACTGCGGTGTTGAGGGGTCGAGCGCGCACCGCAGGCACAGCAGGTTCGGCACACCCCACGGCACCGGCAGTGGTGCTTCTTCCAGAAGCAAAGGGGAGCATGCTCGTTCCCCCGCGGCAGGCGCTGGATGACCCCGGCCTGCTGCCGCTTATGGCGGACGAGCTTTCACCACCCACTGATGAGGCCTGCATGCCCCACAGTTAAGCTGAGGTGCGGGACACCACCGCCATCATCGCGCCCCCCGCAGGCTGCGCTGCATGCGGTGGCGCCAACCCAGCGCCCATCGAGACGAGCGCACACACCGCCGCTGCCGCACGCCTGGATGCCTGCGTCTTCCACTGTTGCGTGCCGAAGCCTCCACCGGCGCGCCACAGCCCCTGGCCCCTTTTCTCCCCCCTGCCACCCGCAGGCTGCACTGCAGGCGGCGGCGCCAACGCAGCGCCCATCGAGACAAGCGCACACACCGCTGCAGCGCCAGCGTCCTCCGCTGTTGCGTGCTGAAGCCTCCACCGCATGCCGAGCGCCCCAGCCTTCCCCCCCCTCTTCTCCCCCTTCTCCCACTTGCCCCCCGCAGGCTGCGCTGCAGACGGCGGTGCCAACCCCGCACCCATCAAGATGAGCGCACACACCGCCGCCGCCAGCATCTTCCGCTGTTGCGTGCCAAAGCCTCCACCGGTGCGCCACGGCCCCCGTCCCCCTCGTTGCCCCCCTGTCCCCCGTAGGCTGCACTGCAGGCAGCAGCGCCAACCCAGCGCCCATCGAAACGAGCACGCACACTGCCGCCGCACGCCTGCACGCCAGCGTGTTCCGCTGTTGCATGCCGAAGTCTCCATCGCATGCCCATCACCTGTGCGCCCCCGCCCCCTCTTCTCCCCCCTGTCCCCCATATGCTGTGCTGCAGGCGGCGGCGCCAACCCAGCGCCCACCGAGGCGAGCGCACACACCACCGCCGCCGCACGCATGCATGCACGCAAGCGTCTTCCGCTGTTGCGTGCTAAAGCCTCCACCGAATGCCCAGTACCACAGCCCCCCGCTCCCTCTTCTCCCCCCTGCCCCCCGCAGGCTGCGCTGCAGGCGGCGGCGCCAACCCAGCGCCCATGGAAACGAGCGCACACACAACTGCCGCCGCACGCCTGCACGCCAGCGTCTTCCGCTGTTGCATGCCGAAGTCTCCATCGCATGCCCAGCACCTTTGCGCCCCCGCCACCTCTTCTCCCCCGTCCCCCACATGCTGCGCTGCAGGCGGCGGCGCCAACCCAGCGCACATCGAGGCGAGCACACACACGTGTGTGCGCCCCACGCCTGCGATACAGCGTCTCCCACTGTTGCGTGCTGAAGCCTCCATCGCTTGCCCAGCACCACAGCCCCCCGCCCCCTCTTCTCCCCTCTGTCCCCAGCAGGCTGCACTGCAGACAGCGGCGCCCACCCAGCGCCCATCAAAACAAGCGCACACACCACTGCCGCCGCACGCCAGCACGCAAGCGTCTTCCGCTGTTGCACGCCGAAGCCTCCATCGCATGCCCAGCACCAGTGCGCCCTCGCCCCCTCGTCTCCCCCTTGTCCCCCACATGCTGCGCTGCAGGCGGCCACGCCAACCCAGCGCATATCGAGGCGAGCGCACGCACGCGCGTGCGCCCCACGCCTTGTGCATGCACGCCGCGTGTGCCGACGCCTGCAATCACATGCGTGCTCTCGACAGGCCCCCTGGGGGGGAAGGGGGGAGGCGTACACACACGCTCACACGCACACACACATGCAAGCACACACGCACACGCACGCACGCACGCACGCACGCACACACACACACACACACACACACACACACACACACACACACGTGCACACGCACACGCACACATTCACCTCCTGGTGGCGTGAAGCTTGCCACATGGCATGCACATTCCTGCACGCTGCAGCTGGTCAGCTTCCGCATGCCGAGCGTGTCGCCAAGCCGCGTGCCCCGTGCGACTGAGCGTGTGACTGAGCGTGGTGCTGGCAGCACGGGCGTGGTCCATGCAACCCACTGCAATGAACGTAGTGATTATAGAGGGATTATCGAGGTGTCCATGTGATAATAGGGAGGAGCTAGCCAGAAGCAGGGGATGTCCCCTTTCTCATTTCATTGTGCCATCGTCGCCGTCGCAGTTCTCAACTCAGATCTCCCCAGGCCGAGGCCCAGGCTGCGCTGATATGATATGCTGTATGAGGGATTGTACCAAAACAGCTTGTTTATCCATGGATGCAACTTGGCTGTTCGATAGTGAGCAGCGTCAAACTGTTCGACATTTCGAAGTCGACACTCGAAGTGAAATGTCGTACAGCACAAGTGTAATGGGTCATTAAAATCCCGAAAATTTGGACCCGGACCACTCCCAGACCCAAGTTCTCTTTGCGGTCCCGCCTTGCACCCAGCAAGGAGCCTTCCACCACCCGCCTGGCGCACGCCACCCCAAGGTGAGTCACCTGCACGCTGACAGAAACACGTGGCCGCCGCAGCCACCGCTGCCCAGCGCCTTGCTGAGCGCTCCACAGGCAGCAAGCCACAGGATGCCACGTGGCTTGGATACACCCCAAGCTGTGCACGCATGCGCCGCAGGAGGCGTCGTCTGGACGCGCGCGCGCCAGCCAGGCTTGCTCCTCTCCCCCTCCCTCTCCCCTCTCCTCCCTGTCACAGCAGGCCCAACCTGAAGCTGAAGAACGGACGCTTGCCAAATGCATGCCACCGGCTCCAGCGCTCATGCACGTCTCGACGCTCATGCACGTCTCACAGAGGCCGTGCTACCTCAACAATATCCTCCCCCAATGGCAACAGCACGTGTACACCCGCGTCGCCAGCGCACGCATGTTTGGCCGTCGCGAACTTTGATCAAGCGTCCCTCCTGTCCTGCTCTGCCTGCGGCGGAGCATCCCGACAACCCACCAACAAAAGCCCACCCACCCCCCTATGACGCTCGCCCAACGCAACCCACCATCATCATCATGGTTGCGTAGATGCTTACAACCTTCACTGAGAGATCCGCGTGCTTGGCCAATCGGCACCAAATGGCAGTTCGCAAGTTTGCAAGTGGGCGTCTTCCCTAGGGAAGAGGCCTCGACCCAGCGCGCCGACTCCTGCCTCCGCCCCAAGCTGCTGCCACCGTGCTCACGTCGTGCCTGCCCTGCCTCCTTCTTTTCCGCCACACTCGCAGTCCACCCCGCGCCACGATGGCCGCACCCCGTTCAGTGGCGCTCGCGCTGCTGGCGCTCTTCATGGCGCCTGCGCTCGTTTCCGCTGCGACCCGCTCCCTCACGGTGAGTAGCTGGTAGATGGGACGGCTTGAGCCCAAGCTGTCTGTCAACCTCTGTCAGCGCTCCACCCAGCTCGAGCACCCACCCACCCACACAGGGTGAGGCACCTCGGCACACCTACTCCACTTGGAAGTGAACCCACCCACCGAGGTGCATCAAGCCCCACTGTGACGTGCATGCCCTCGCCGCTGTCCCCATGCGCGGCGCCATGCGCGGCGCCCATGCACCCCCCACCCACCCACCTCAGGCACGTACGCACCCACCGCACCCGTTGGCGCCCCCTCGCCTGCCCCCAGCCTGCGCGTCGTCTATGTGCTCGCCGGCGCCGCTCATCCCCTCTCGCCTGCGCCCCCGCCTTCACCGTCCCTCGCCTGCGCTCCCGTCGCCCCCCCCCCCCCTCGCTTGCGCACCGTCAGTGTGCTCGCTTGCGCGCCTGTCGGCGCCCCTTCTCACTTGCCCCCGCATGCTCGCCGTTTGTGTGCACGCCAACACTCACCCCCCTGCGTGCGCGCCTGGACCCCGCCTTTTCCCCCGCCTCCGCATTGTCTGTGTGCTCGCATGCGCCGCTCGCCCCCTCTCGCCTGCACCCTTGCCTTCGCCCCCCACCTGTACACTGTCTGTGCGCTCGCCGGCGCCGCTCACCCCCTCTCGCCTGCGCCCCCGCCTTCGCCCCCCCCGCCTGCGCCCCCGTCGGCGCCCCCCCCCGCATGCGCACCGTCAGTGTGCTCGCTTACGCGCCCGTCGGCGCCCTTTCTCGCTTGCCCCCCGTATGCTCGCCGCTTGTGTGCACGCAAACACTCGCGCCCGCGCCCCTGCGTGCGCGCCTGGGCCCCGCTTTTTCCTCCGCCTGCGCACCGTCTCGTGTGCTTTTCGGCGCCGCTTGCCCCGTCTCGCCTGCGTCCCCGCCTGCGCCCCCCTCCCATGTGCACCGTCTGTGTGCTCACCGGCGCCGCCGCCCCCTCTTGCCTGCGCCCCTGCCTCCACCCCGCCTGCGCACCGTTTTGTGTGCTCGCCTAGGCGCCCGCCGGCGCGCCCTCTCGCTTGGGTGCGCGCCTGCGCCTCCGCCTCCGCCGCCCCCCCCATGCGCCCTGTTTGTGTGCTCGCCGGCGCCGCTCGCCTCCTCGCGCCTGCGCCCCCGCCTTCATCCCCCGCGTGTGCACCGTTTGTGTGCTCGCCGGCGCAACTCACCCCCTCTCGCCTGCGTGGGCGCCTGCGCCCCTCGCCTTCGCCCCCCCCCCCCCAAAGCACCGATTTGTGTGCTCGCCTGCGCCACTCGCCCCCTCTTGCCTGCACCCCTGCCTTCGCCCCCCGCCTGCAAAGCACCGATTTGTGTGCTCGCCTGCGGCACTCGCCCCCTCTCGCCTGCACCCCCGCCTTCGCCCCCCGCCTGCGCGCCGCATGTCTGCTCGCCGGCGCAACTCACCCCCTCTCGCCTGCGTGCACGCCTGCGCCCCCCGCCTTCGCCCCCCCCCCCAAGCACCGATTTGTGTGCTCGCCTGCGCCACTCGCCCCCTCTCGCTTGCACCTCCGCCTTCGCCCCCCGCCTGCGCGCCGCATGTCTGCTCGCCGGCGCCGCTCACACTCTCTTGCCTGCGCCCCCGCCTTCACCTCGCCTGCGCACCGTTTTGTGTGCTCGCCAAGGCGCCCGCCGGCGCGCCCTCTCGCCTGCGTGCGCTCCTTTGCCCCCCGCATGCGCGCCCACCAGCGCTTCCGCCCGCCCACATGCGTGCGCGCCAGCCCGCGCCCCGCCTTCTCCCCCGCATGCGTACTTGCCGGCGCGCGAACGCCGGCGCCCCTCCCCGCCTTCCCACAGCCTGCGCTCTGTCTGTGTGCTCACCGGCGCCGCTCAACCCCGCCGCCTGCGTGCGCGCCTGCGTCCCCGCCTTCGCCCCCCCCTATCTGCAAACCATTTGTTCGCTCGCCTTCGCGCCCGTCGGCGCCCCTTCTCGCCTGCCCGTGCATGCCCAAAGGCCACACCCCACACACACCAACTTTATTTCCCTGCCCCGCAACATCCACGAAAAACTGGAAAACTGTATTGCGCCCTCCCCCTCCCAACCCCCTTGCAGCAACCGTGACGTCCCCTTGAACAAGTACAGCGCGCTGGTCACTGGCCCGCTGAGGCTGACCGATGACATCCAGGTGACCGCTGTCGAAGCCAGCATCATCGGTGCCCGCGAGTGGTGCACCAACTGCTCCACCTACGCCATCGTCCCCGCCGGCGTCGCCGCCGGCTCGGTGCCCCCCTTCGCCGACGCCAACTCCAACGGCAACACGTTCCGCGCTGCTTGCAGCGTTTGTGAGTCATAAGGCTCAAGGGTCCATTGTCTCTGAGTTCGGGGCTAGGGTGAGAACCCCGCAAACGCGCACGCGCCGAATGCCAGCACCCCGCCGACACAAAACACAGGTGGCAGGCGTGGCGTGTCTCGTGCATCTGGACCCTTGGCCCTAGACCAGTGTTTCCGTTAACCACCCCGTTTACCACCCCACAACCCGACAAAGTGCACTTTCAGGTTGAGTTTGCCCGATTCGGGCGTGCATCAGTCGGGAAAAGTGTGAAAATCAGCATTTTCACACTTTTCCCGCAAAAAAAATCGCGTCCGTCGGGATGAGATTGGCGGAATGAGCGTCAGGCCGGGTTGAGTCGTCGTTTCCCCAAGATCCTTGCCGGAACCACTGCCGTATACCCACCTGAGACCCTCAACCTAAACCCTGCGCTCCGACGCACACCCACGCGCAGGCGCCAACAATCCTGCGGCGGCCGAGGGTGACAAGGATTGGCGTGCGTGGTGCCTTCGGTGTATCTGGACTCCTACGGCACAGCCCCTGCCCAATGGCACGCTGCAGTACTCCGACTGGATCCAGCTTCTGAACGACAATGAGACGCGCTCGGTCGACTATGGCGCGTGCGCTTACCACGCCAACCACTCTTACTACGTCGACAAGAGCTGGATCAAGCCCGATGGTGAGAAAGGGGGGGCTGTGGAAAGGCGAGGGGGGGGGATGCGGGGTGGTAGGTGGCGAGGGGGGGGGGAGAGAGGGGAGAGAGGGCAGATATATGAGAGGGGAGAGAGGGCACAGAGAGGGCAGAGAGGGGAGAGAGGGGAGAGAGAGAGGAGAGAGAGGGAGAGAGGGAGAGTGCGAGAGGGGAGGGAGGGGAGATGGCAGGAGTCGCAATGACGGGACTTCTAATTAGTGGTGACGGGCAAAAAATGTTGTTGCAAGCAGAGCTGATTGCTGGTGCCCCCCCCTCGCTCTGAAGGCATTTACGCGACCTGCACAAACACGGCGCTCCCGAGTGGAGGGGGCCCTGTGTTCTCGCCGCCCGTCTCTGTCGCCAATCGGGCCGCCACCGTCCATGGCGACACGTCCAAATGCGTCACCTGCATGGAGACCGCACTCAACTACGTGATCATTGGCGGCCCCACGCCCGACAACACCTCCAAGGTAGGTTGGGGTTTGAGGGTGTAAGGGCTTGGAGTCTGGGGTCTGAACCATCAAGGCTGGACAACATCAGCATCGGCTTTCGCGTGAGATCACACCTCAGAGGGTGATGATAGAGGGTGACGATGCTTACGGTCTGTGTGGTGCAACTTGTTGTGGTATGACGTGGGTTGGCGCTAGGCCCGACACCACTGAAGTAGGACCCCCTATCTATGCACCATCGGGGCGCGGGTGTGTCTTGCCAGAGTCACACAAACATGCACAATTACAGCAACATCAGAGCACTGTCAGAGCACCATCAGAGCACTAACCATCAGAGATGCATACGAGCATCAGCTAATGACGCTCTGCTGGAGTGCTCCAATGGTATTCTGGAAGAGTACCATCTTCCGATGACCATACCAGTACGAGTACTCTGGAAGAGTACCATCGGAGCACTCCAGCAGAGCGTCATCAGAGCAATCTCCAGGGGGTCTTTAGATCACCGTGATCGCACCGTCAGAGCACCGAACGCAGACTCAGGGTGACATGCGATGTTATACTGACGAGCAAACCTGCGTGACGACCTTGCCAATGCATGTGCGCAGGCGTATGCGTGCGCCAACTGCCGCCACCCCGACTGGGTCAAAAGCGAGGATGAGGCCGAGCAGTGCTTCGCCTGTGTGAAGAACGCCAACGTGTACAACGCTTGGGGCTGATGATGGATCTTACAGTCTGTGTGACACCAGTAATGATGTATAAGACCGGTGTCGGCGCTAGCGCCCGACACCTTAAACTCAGTTTCAGTGGGAAACTGGCTGGCTACCTGGTAGGGGTGAGGGTAAACCCCCACACGCGCGCACGCACTGGACCTAGACAGGACACTGGGCCCCCAGATCCACCCTATACCACCCAGGTAGTGACAGCAACGCATTGTTGGTGTGCGCCTGTGTTCTACTACTAGTCCCGCCGCCGCCATTGGCTCCAGCAATCTCCTCCATGCCCGCCAGCAATCTCCTCCACGCCCGCCAGCAATCTCCTGTATGCCCGCCAGCAATCTCCTCCATGCCCGTCAGCAATCTCCTGTATGCCCGCCAGCAATCTCGTCCATGCATGGGCGCCGCCATGCGATCTCCATGCGCCGCGCCGCGCTCCATGCGCGCCAGCACCCGTACCACCCGCCTCATTCCCGTTCTTTAGCCATTCCCCGTGACACCTATGGCTGATCCTTGTTCCGCCGTCCCCTTTGGCATCTGTAACCCGTATCCTCTCCCTGTAGCCTCATTCCCCGTTCTTAACCGCCATCTCCATTATGGTGCCCGCCCGCTGGTGGGGCCTCGCCTCGCCCCATGCCGCACGGCTAGTGTATTGATTGCTGCGCCATCTATAATCTGCGCCTTGGGGCAGGGAACCCCTGCGCCACAACCTCCTCACAAAGCCTAGCCGCATGTGCCTCGCTTCCCATGTTTCTCAATTTCTCGCCATCCGCTTCCATGCTGCCGCCTGCAATCTCCTCCACGCCCGCGAGCAATCTCCTCCATGCCCGCCAGCAATCTCCTCCATGCATGCACGCGCAGAGCGCCGCCATGCAACCCCCATGCGCCGCGCGCGCCATGCGCGCGCCGCGCCCGCCAGCTCCCGTAGCCTCATTCCCCGTTCTTTATCCATGCGCCGTGACGCATTAGCCTTGTCCGCCGTCCCCTGGCATGCATAACCCGTAGCCTCATCCCCGGTAGCCGCATTCCCCGTTCTTAGCCGCCATCTCCATTATGGTGCCCGCCCGCTGGTGGGGCCTCGCCTCGCCCCATGCCGCACGGCTGGTGCATCGATCGCGTCGCCATCTAATAATCTGCGCCTTGGGGCAGGGAACCCCTGCGCCGCAACCTCCTCACAAAGCCTAGCCGCATGTGCCTCGCTTCCCATGTTTCTCAATTTCTCGCCATCCGTCTCTCTCTTCCATCCAGGCACAGTAAACCATAAGGAGCCGCAATCTGCTTGAGTTCCGATCGTTGTGAGAGGGGGTGCATGCTCGCCGCAATTCTCGCCATCGTGCATCGTGCTCTCCATCGTACCGCTGCCCCATCTGCCACATAGCCTCGCCCCATCAGGACCAGTTTATCAGTAGCGCTGTGCGTCACAGCCGCTCAGGGTAAATTTCCAGATTTTCAGCCGCCCAGTACCAAGCGCAGTTGTCCCGGTTGTCCGCCATCGAGCGGCGCCAGGGGCTGCAACTTCTGTTACGAAGAGCAGTTCCTTGCTGCCAACGAGAACCGAGGCGACGTCATTGACACGTGTGTGGGGTGCCAGGTTGCCAACCCCTACCAGGGCAAGGTCGGCGCTTACCCGTGGGCGTGCGCGCAGTGCGCCAGCATCGTTGAGGAAGACGTCAGGACCATGTGCAACACGTGCATCCTCACGCCTGCGATCGACCTCGGCTACATCGTCAACATCACCAGCGGCATCATCACCCCCTCCGACGAGCTCACGGCTGCGCTCGACGACAATAAGTTCATCGGGAATGCCACGGAGCTCATTTGTTCATGCATCGACATGGTGCGTCGTTGGGAGGGTGGCATGGAGGGTTTGTTTGGTCTCTCTCTCTCCCTGTCTTTCTCTCTCTCTCTCTCTCTCTCTCTCTCTCACACACACACACACACACACAGTCACAAACCTGCGGGCCCAGGCCTCCACCAGTGCCCTTACTCTCTCTCTTCTCGCACACCTCTGCAGGCCTCCACCGAGGGCGCGGGGGCCACCCTCGCTGACCGGTACCAGTCCATTGACTTTACAACTGCCCTACAACCAACGCGCCCCGGGGTCATGCGGGCGCATGCATGTTCAACATGCAAACTCAAGCAGCGGCTAAACTCTCCCTCTACACACCTTTGCAGGCCAAGGCCTCCACCTGGGGTTCGGGCACCCTCGCTGACTGGTACACGAACCTGTGCCCCGACTGCACAGCGATGCAGTCGGGGCACAGGTTCGTGTGTGTATGTGTGCGTGTGTGTGTCAGTGGTGTCACTCAGGAGACCGAGAATGTGCTGTGGCCCCTGTAACATTGGAGGTGCTGTGTGTTTGTGTGTATGTGTGCGTGTGTGTGTGTCAGTGGTGTCACTCAGGAAACCGAGAATGTGCTGTGGCCCCTGTAACATTGGAGGTGCTGTGTGTTTGTGTGTATGTGTGCGTGTGTGTGTGTCAGTGGTGTCACTCAGGAAACCGAGAATGTGCTGTAGCCCCTGCAACATTGGAGGAAACATGCCGAATTGCCTCCGCAGGAACCGTTTTTTTTTGCGGGAAAGTGTGAAAATCGTCGAATTTCACACTGTTCGGAGTGAGATTCCCGCGATTCGCCCCAAATTTCCCGGTTTGCCCCCGCAGCGGAGGCTGCGGGGGCTGCAGGGTTGCTTATGACACCACTGGTGTGTGTGCGTGCGTGTGTGCTGGGGGGTGGCAGCGGAGGAGGAGTGGAAGTCGAGCTGTGCCGGCTGACATGCACGACACACGAGGCGTGGGTGCATGCACGGAGGCAGTTATGTTCAGTTCGTCGCCGAGCGAACCCTGCTGGGCGTGTGTCGCTGCGCTCAGTGTGTGCCTCGGAGGCTGAGATTCGATTTTCCCCTCCACCCGTTTCCATCCTTGAGTGCCGCAGTTAGTTTATTTTCTGGCGGTCAAGTGTGCAACGCACACTTGAGGTGTGCGGTCTCCCACTCAATAGTGTGGTACGCAATCAGGATCTGGATGTGACACCCTCCCTCCCCTCTCTCCCAAAGCGTCACTTGCCCGCCACACCTGACGGCGGCCCCGGCGAGGACACACACACACACACACACAAACACACGCATGCATGCATGCACATGCACACACACATTCACATGCACAGACACACACGTACACATGCACACACGCACACATGCACACGCACAGACACACACAGACGCACACACGCACACACACACGCACATGCACACACACACGCGCATGCACACGCACAGACACACACACACAACCCACAGAACGCACACGCACAGACACTCCCCCCCCCCCTACACACAGCATCACCTGGAACGCCATCCCCGGCCCGGCCAACGGCACCCTGGAGGACCCTCGCATCAAGTTTGTCAAGGTCCCCTTGAACTCGGCCCTCCCCACCGACGGAGAGAACCCCTTCCCCTACAAGGTGCGTTTCGTTTTGTCTGCATGTTGCAGTCGCGTTCCAAGGTGGCCTTTTTTTTGGTTGTATCGTCGGTTTCTTCGGATGCGCTGACAAGCAGCCAGAGCAAAGCCGCCCTTGGGCCGCCCTCTGGGTAACGTTGCTTTCTTGACCAAGCACAGCCAGCACTGTACACTGCCTAGTTGCCCCACAGAAACTCACGCACGCAGCACGTGCCCCTCATGCGGAAGAGGCAGCTCCCTCAATCCCACACCCCACCGCAGTGCACGCTGCAAACTACGCTGAACTATCAACACGTAACGCACACGCTTCGCATTGCCTCCCCCCTTCAGCTGATAGAATTCCCCAACGGGCTCCTCACAGCAGAACAAGAGCTGGGTTTTGATGCATAGTATACACATAGGTCATATACACACAGGTGCTCTCCTGCACGCAAGCAATGCACACGCCCCCCCCCCCCCTTCCTTCCCCCCCCTCTCCTCCCAGCTGATGGACTGTAACGACTACCCCGACGGGCTCACGGCCGAGGAGAAGACGGAGATCGACGTGCTGCTCATCAACGAGGATTGCATCATCAAGGACGGCATCGTGACCGCGAACGGCGAGCTCCAGTGTAACTCTCCCAGCGGCAAGAAGCGCGCCCTGCTCAGCGGCGTCAGCTCTGGGGATTGCATGGTCTTGGTGCCGTTTGACTTCACGTCCGGTGAGGATGAGGGGATGTTTCTATGCCGGATCTTATTTGCCTTCGGGGCCGGTGAGATGGCCGCGCTATGATGGCCTCTCCCTGCAAGCCGTTCGTTGTCCCCTGTCCTGCCTCTATCCTGCCTCTGTCCTGCCCCCACCGCCGCACGGCCCACGTGTGACCCCCACACCGGCTCTCGCCACCCTCAGGCTACATGCTCATCCACATCGATGACGTCATCGCGACAAGCAACATCGTGCCAGCCGGCGATGATTGCGTCGCCTGCATGCGTTCCTTCAACACGGCTGGCAAGGTCTCGGAGGACGCGTACGCGTGCGAGCAGTACTGCATGAACCCGTGAGTTGTGCACCTGCGGAGCTGTCGTGAAGCTGCCCTGAACTGCACCTGCCCTGCATCTGCCCAGCTCCTGCCATGCACCTGCCCTGCACCTCCCGAGCACCTGCCCAGCACCTACCCAGCACCTGCCCAGCACCTGCCCTGCATCTGCCCAGCACCTTCCCAGCACCTGCCGTGCACCTGCCATGAAACTGCTCCGTCTGGCAGCGTTTTATGGGCCCTAAGGCATCAGCGCACAATCAGAGCACTCCATCCAGGCATCATCCGGACACCATCAGAGCACAGTCATAGCACAGTCGGAGCACTATCAGAGCGCCACCATTCAAGCGTCATCCGAGCAGCATTCAAGCATCACTTGATACATGAGCAGACCCAGGACCTGATGTTGGATGATTATTACAATCATGATGCACCTCTTTTCAGTAGCTACACTGAGGTCTGACAACAACAACAACAACAAAAAACGTCCCCCTTCCCTCCTCGCACAGGTACACGACTCGCTCGGGTGCGCAGTTCACCCAGTGCATGGACTGCATCAAGGACGACGTCATCGACGCGGTCTACGTGTGCGATGCATGGTGCGTCTGTCTTGCTGGCTGGCTCTATTGGTTCAGGCAAGACGACCCACATCTACGACTGCATCTAAAAAATCCATTGCGTCTAAATAAGCAAGGCTTGTAAGGGCCATCCCCACCCAACCTGTGACCAAAATGTGGCCACACCCCAAAATAGAGTCGAAAAACGAACCCATCGCCTGCATAATGCTTTCTCGGCACGTAATATAGACATGCGTGTCGATAGCGTGTGCTGGGATGCGTCGTGGGGCCGTCACCAGCCTCGCGGAACGCCATGCAACAGTCGCACCCAACCCTGTGCCGCGCCGCTGCGGGGAGCCAGCCCCCCGCGACGCCTTGTACCGATCGGTACCACCCGTGGCATGAACTTGACGGGGAGCTTGGCCCCGTACCGCGCCGCGTTGTGGGGGGCGAGGCCGTGTGGCCAAACCTGGCGACACCAAACTTTCAGCATGTTTTGCGGTGTCGTCTCTGGACCAAATCCACTTTTGACGGGTGCTTTTCAGTTGCCGAATTGCTCATCTAGACGCATGCTTCGTGGGTGACCGTGGCAGAGACGGCGAAATGCGGGGCGAAACCGCTTGGCTTCAAAATGTGCCTGTCACGGTAACTTTTGAATCCGATCGGTTTCGTCCCGCATTTCGCCGTCTCTGCCACGGTCACCCACGAAGCATGCGTCTAAATGAGCAATTCGGCAACTGAAAAGCACCCGTCAAAAGTGGATTTGGTCCAGTAGCGACGCCACAAGAAATTCCCAAAGTTTGGTGTGGCCCGCTTTGGCCACTTTTGGCCACAGTTTGGGTGGGGATGGCCTAGGGTCGGTCCTGATATGCGGGGTGGCTCCTTGGGGAAAAGCCCGGATCAATGCTTAAAGACGTGCAGCCCTACAACCCGACCCCTGGATACACGGCATCAATGCCTTCAACACCCACCAGCCGATGCCCTTTGATGACACCACTGCAAGAGCCAACGAGAACGACCTACACTGCGCCTCCCAACCCTAATTTTTTCAACCCGCCCCCCACCTCATGTGATTAGTGTGTGCACGGTTGAGGCCTTTGACACCGGCAAGTGGCGAAGTAACACCATGCCCCTGACTCACCCCGACCCAGCCCTAACGCGACCCCCCCCCCCCCGATTCCCCTACGCAGCATCCAGGCCTTCAACAGTTACCTGCCCACGACCCTCGACAATCTCACTATCAGCGCCGACGGCGACGAGAACTACGCGCGCCGCGAGTCGTGCATGGAATGTGCCAAGTTGCCCCAGACCGTCCGCACGGGCGAGACCCCCCTGACGTGGCCGGTCTCTTCCAGGGACTGGGCGTGCGTGGAATGTGAGTTACTCATCAGATGACCCTCCCTCAATTTGTTAACCCGTACTGCAGCCCCAAACGCCTAGCACCAGACCCGAGGAGCCGCAGCTCTGACCGGTCTTGCACAGGGACTGGGCATGTGTGGAATGTGAGTTTACTGCACGCCGGGATTGAGCCATGGATGGGGGGTAATGGGTCGAGGGGAGTAGGGTTAGCCTGACCATTGGTACGTCTACTGTGCGGTCATCCCGCGCACGCAGTTAACAAGTTTTTCTTGCCATGACGTTGTGAACACATACTCGGCGAGTTGGTTGGCCTGTGACCCTGAGGAAGGTCCTTTCTATATGCTCCATGCCAGACATGCCTGTCGGAAACAGCTGTTTGGGGTGGTCGGGGCCGGCAGCCGGGGGGGGAGGGCGTGGTCTATCGGCCGGCAGCCGGCGGTTCCCTAGTACACTTCAGTGGGGTGGAGTACTGGCGGGTGGTCTCTAGTAGAAAAGTAGCCTGCTTAGCTGGAAACTGCGCGTCCACGTCGCGGCCCCTGGAAACGTCATCTGGCGGCGGCTTCATTGCTGCTCGACCTCCTGGCGGCCAAGACCTCACGCCGCTCGTGAGAGCGGGATATAAATCAAACACGGGGGTGGCCTACCCACAAACAACCGGCCTGGCGCTGCATGCGACCATGCAAACGTCAGCCCTCGGCGGTCAAGAGAGGGCGCGGGTGGAGTCGCCGCCGCTTACCCGGCGGCTCTCCGCTGTGGAGCGGACTACAAGTACCAGGACTGGCACGCCCTCGGCCAGCAACAACGGGCTAGGTGCCGCACACGACCGCTGCGGGATTTTGTCACGTCGGCCCATGCATGCATGGAGATCGGCGGGACGCATGGTGGCCTTGACCCCATGCATGGTGGCTTTGACCTGTAGCAACTAGATGGACAGAGGTGCCGAGCTTGTTCGGCCGGCCCTCCTCAATACCACGCCCTGAGGGAGCGTCCTGTAAACACTGTAAACACACGCAAATGGGAGGAGAAGGGGGGGGCACGCACGCGCTCGCGCAGATGGGGGTGGGCTGGCGCGCACGCATGCACGCAAGGCATTGCACTCATGAGACAGTCACAGTGCTGTGTGTGGTGTTGACTACGGCCCAATAATGGGTCTGGGGAGAAGATTACAGGCGGGGAATTGGCGTGCCTCGTAGCGTGCGGCATGCCAAGGAGTGTGCGCGAGGGATGTCCTGCAGCCGGTCGGCAGTTCAGATGCGGCGCTGCCTGGGGTGCATCTCTGAATGGAGGGAAAATGAATGCGGCACATGAAGGCGATGTGGGTCGTAGTCAGCACCACACAGTGCTGTGCAGCAGATGAGTGCACAGAGGGTGTGGGACTGGGGGTGTGAGGACAGGCACCAAGCCGGCGCAGCCTTCCCAGGGCGTCTCTATCTTCCAGACACTACGCGATGTGATCATGCGCGGGTCGATGGTAGATTGGTTGCGCTGCGACGCGGCGTGGCAGCGGTGTTCGCGCTCCAATGCCAGCATCTGCGCGTGATCAGGAGCGCAGCCGAGTTGACGTCGTCTTGCGTATCCGCTCGCAGGTCAATCATGCAAGCACCAGGTCAAGTCTTGAAGGCCCCAGCCCCTGGCATGCTGGTGGTGGATGCTGAACCGTGCAGACATGCATGCGCTGAGTGGCGCATGGTGAGCGGCGCATGCATGCTCGTCATGGGTGGCGCATGGCGAGCGCTGGGTGCACGCATGCTGTGTGTGCATGGCCGTCCGCCCCACAGCCCAACAGCCAAAACTCCACATGCTTCCTGCAGATTGGACCATCCGTGGACAGCGCAAGATGTCTGCAGACCAGCTGCTCGACGTGCTGGAAGCACAACAAGAATCTAAGTACATCGCTGGTCGATCCAGAATTTATATATATCGCCGATCGATCAACCCAGCTGCTGGCGCGCGTGATGATGATGTGGTAAGGCGTACCCCCTTGCGCGCACTCCCACCCCAACCATCTCCGTGGCAGGCGCCTCCAGGCTCGTTGCGTCCTTTGGCATGTCAAGTGGCAAGTATGACAACGATGCGGCGGGGGCGTCGGCAGCGGCAGCGGAGCGGATTGCTGAAGGGGCCGTGGAAGGTATGAGCCTGCCCGTCCGCCTGGCTACGGCTATCGTTCGCTTCATGCATGGAATCTCCAACCGGGAGGAGCCGGCTGGTGGAGGCGTCGTGTCCGCGTCGTTCCTCAACGCCCTGCCGTCGGGGGCATCGGTGTGGAGCCGCGTTGGGGCAGCATGATGCGTGTGCTCTTCACCGTGACGTGTGACGCCGTGGCCGACACCGTCGTGCGCTGGCGCCACGCGCTGTGCCGCACCCTGGACCCGTCGGCTGCCGTCTTCGACGCGCTCAGTGACCGCGAGGAGGCGCGTCACCAGGCGCTATGGCCCGCTTGCATCGCCGCCAAGGCTGCGGGCCAGCGGGCGCAGTTCCACCGTGCGCGCCTCGTGGTTGACGGCGAGGGGGTGGCTGCACCTGCTTGCTAAGCTGCATTCCCCTGGGGGTGTGTTTGAAGGGGAAGTGGCGCCACACGCGCGCGGTGGCTGGTGCAGTGTGGTCGCTGCGTAGAGTGTTGCGGCGGGTGCCGTGTTGGCCGCTTTCAGGTAGTTAGGGGTGGGCCTTCTTGGTCCCTTCATGGTCCTGGCTTCACAGCTGGTTATACCTGGGGTCTGCCTCTGGCTGCTTCAGGGTCGAGTGTGGTGCCTGGCTTGCGGTGCTGCTTGCTTGGCGCTCACCACCTAGTGTAGGTAGCGCTACTGTGGGCTACTTTTGTAGCTTGAACTTTTGGTGGGCCTTGTGCCTGCTGTCTGATAGTCCCGCTGGAACTTTGGAACTGATTGTGACCGCCGGCAGTGGATGTGTAACACTACTCTCCAACGTGTGTACTAGTGCCCCCCTCCTGCGTGTGCACACGCTTGGGCGCACCGATCCACCCCCCATCTGCGTGTGCTCGTGCCCCCACACCACACCCATAGGAGATCGTCAACAAGAATTTGAACGGCGCCGAGGCGTTACGACCAACGAGAGGGTGACCCGCTCTACACAGGCAGGGGAGGGTGGTGGGGGCAGGGGAGGTTGGTGCGGGTCCGGGCAGCAAGGCAGCCCATCAACGTGCGTGCTTGTTGCCGCCGCAAGATCTCGAGCTGCGTGTGTCGGGGGTCCGGGGGCGGAGCCCCCTGTGTGTGCTTGCCCAGGTACATAGCAGGTTGGGCAGGATGAGGTCCTTGGGGCCAGCACAGCCATACAGCAAGAGTGTGTGTGTGCGTGTGATTGGGTGGCATGCGTGGCTGGCACATGGGTCGGTGCATGGCGCGGGTTGGCATGAAGCAGGCCTTCATCATCGCTTGCGTGAGTGCGCTGTCAAGTGCAAACAGGCGACGCGGCGCGTTGCGGTGCGTTTTTGCGCGCTGCGCCGCTGGTGGGTGAGGTTGTTGGGGGCGGGGTGGTGCACCAGCTGCTCTTGCCTCTCTCGATCCAGTCTGCCTCGATGCCACAGTCTGCGTGGCCTGGCGTATGGGGGGGTCTGCGAGGACCGGCCTCAAAACCGCTTTTGGTCAAGGTTTGTAACGCGCTTGTATTTCGAGGTGTGGGAACTGCTCCGTGGAGGTCCCTGGTAAAGAGCCGCAAGAAGAAGGCAGAAAAACTGTCGGCTGGATCAGCGGTAGCAGCGAGAAGGCGGGGTAAGTTCCCTATGTCTGCCACTATCACCTGCCACCCTCGCCTGCCACCCCCTCGTCTGCCACCCCCTCGCCTGCCCCCTCGCCTGCCAACCATCGCCTGCAAACCCTTGCCAGATATGTCTTGTCCCTCACACGCGCTGTCACAAGCACACACGCGTGCGCAGCGGCCTCTTGTTCCTCGCGGTGCCCGGCTGCTCCATGCCCAACCTGCTGGTGTACGGACATCGAACGCATGCTTGCAGACACCACCTCGATCGAGTCAGACAAAGCCAGGACGTGGCACGCGAGCTGGGCGTGCCGCAGTGGCAGTCGATGCAATGGACCTGCCAGCTGTGACGGCGTGCCCCCCTTCCGCATGCACCACTGGGTGGCACGATGCGTGGGATGCGGCGAAGGGCACTGATGTGAAGTGGCCGACGGTAGCGCTGTTCTTCAAGAACGAGCACAGCGTGGCTGCGGCCGAGGCGCTCACGTACAAGTTCTAGATTGGTCACGATCAAATACGTGTCTGCATTCATTTTGTTCAGAGGGCTGAGAGAGAGAGAGAGAGCAATAGTGAGAGAGAGGCACAGAAAATAATGTAAAACAAGTGCTGTCGCCCGACCCAGCAGCTACCCAGCAGCTTCCTGCCAGTGGCAGCGCGTTCTTACACCCCCTAACAGTGACATAATTTTCAGCATAATATATTATGGCAGGGAGGGTAACATTGCACACACATTGCCATGGTAGTGAGGTCCACGGATTTAGGGGGCTAGGCGTCCACATTAGCATGATAAACTGCAGACGGAATTAAGGGGGTACAACACACATTGATGATGATGGATCTTACAGTCTGTGTGACACCAGTAATGATGTATAAGACCGGTGTCGGCGCTAGCGCCCGACACCTTAAACTCGGTTTCAGTGGGAAACTGGCTGGCTACCTGGTAGGGGTGAGGGTAAACCCCCACACGCGCGCACGCACTGGACCTAGACAGGACACTGGGCCCCCAGATCCACCCTATACCACCCAGGTAGTGACAGCAACGCATTGTTGGTGTGCGCCTGTGTTCTACTACTAGTCCCGCCGCCGCCATTGGCTCCAGCAATCTCCTCCATGCCCGCCAGCAATCTCCTCCACGCCCGCCAGCAATCTCCTGTATGCCCGCCAGCAATCTCCTCCATGCCCGCCAGCAATCTCCTGTATGCCCGCCAGCAATCTCGTCCATGCATGGGCGCCGCCATGCGATCTCCATGCGCCGCGCCGCGCTCCATGCGCGCCAGCACCCGTACCACCCGCCTCATTCCCGTTCTTTAGCCATTCCCCGTGACACCTATGGCTGATCCTTGTTCCGCCGTCCCCTTTGGCATCTGTAACCCGTATCCTCTCCCTGTAGCCTCATTCCCCGTTCTTAACCGCCATCTCCATTATGGTGCCCGCCCGCTGGTGGGGCCTCGCCTCGCCCCATGCCGCACGGCTAGTGTATTGATTGCTGCGCCATCTATAATCTGCGCCTTGGGGCAGGGAACCCCTGCGCCACAACCTCCTCACAAAGCCTAGCCGCATGTGCCTCGCTTCCCATGTTTCTCAATTTCTCGCCATCCGCTTCCATGCTGCCGCCTGCAATCTCCTCCACGCCCGCAAGCAATCTCCTCCATGCCCGCCAGCAATCTCCTCCATGCATGCACGCGCAGAGCGCCGCCATGCAACCCCCATGCGCCGCGCGCGCCATGCGCGCGCCGCGCCCGCCAGCTCCCGTAGCCTCATTCCCCGTTCTTTATCCATGCGCCGTGACGCACTAGCCTTGTCCGCCGTCCCCTGGCATGCATAACCCGTAGCCTCATCCCCGCATAATTCCGTAGCCGCATCCCCATTATGGTGCCCGCCCGCTGGTGGGGCCTCGCCTCGCCCCATGCCGCGCGGCTGGTGCATCGATCGCGTCGCCGTCGGGCAGCGTGAGGGTAAGCAGCAGTGGTTTCAGAAGCCCTGCTGCGGGGGGCAAACGGCTGGGGGGAAACTTCGGGGGCGAATCACGGGAATTTCGCTCCAAAAAGTGTGAAATTCTACGATTTGCACACTTTTCCGCGACAAAACGCGGGGGCAACTCGGCATGTTCCCTCCTGTGATACTCCACCCGCACGCCCCGACATGCACGCACATACCTCAATTAACATTTGCTGTCGCTTGGGTACATGGGTGCACCCTGTCTAGAAGTCTGTTGGGTTGGCACTTGGGTGGGTGGGTGGGTGGGGGGGGGGGGGGAGAGATGAGAGTTTTACAATCCACTGCCGTCGGTCACACGTTCAGTTCCAAAGCTCCAGCGGGACTTAGAGAGCAGGCACGAGGCCCACCAAAGAAAGGTAAAGCTACAAAGGTAGCCCACGGTAGCGCCAAACCACGGCGTGGCGGGCACCAAGCAAGCAGCATCACGGTGCAGGCTCCACACCCAACCCCTCCAGTGGCTGGAGGATAGGCCCAAGGTATAAAACCATGAAGGGACCAGAAAGCCCTCCCCCAAACCAGTGGAAGCGGGGCTGGTAGCACACCCGCCGCAACACTCAACTCAGCGACCACAACACACCCGCCAGCGCACGCGTATGACGTCACCTCCCCTCACAGACCCCTCCAGGGGCCTAGGATGTCTTGTTCAGAGTGAGCCCGCCGTCCACCACTCCAACGAAGGGGTGGGTCGGGCCCACCACACCCGCCCATCCTCGCGGCACCACGCCGCCCGCAGCAAAAGACGCCAGCGCGTCCCACAAATCAATCGTCGCCAGCGCCCCCGCCCGCCCAACCGCCACCGAGCGAGCAAAGGGCACCACACCATCACGCGGGCGAGTGATGCGCCACAGGTGGCAGCGGCCGCGTTCCATTGCGTCCACCACGAGCGCGGCCACCACCGCCCACACACCTGGCCGCACCCCAGGGGGTGGCTGTACCAGCCACACCTGGCAGCATGTGACAACCGGGGTAGGGGCAGGAAGGGCAGCAGCAACCGCCACCACCACCGCTTCCGCCACCGGGGGGGAGCGTGGTATGCCTACACATAGTGGTCGGTAGGTGTTTTGAGTATCACGCAAAGTACGGTGTTCTATGCCTTGGCCTTGTACTGAGAAAATAACCCCACCGGTGTCCCCGATCGGCTTAAATTGATAGGGCTGATCAGTCTATGATGATGGATCGTCGGTGAAATTGACAAGTCTTGATTCCCATTTGAACACCGCTTGAATCAAGCGCCGCTTGATTCAAGCCGGAATCAAGCGCGCCGCTCTTGATTCAAGCGGACGCCTGAATCAAGCCGGTTTCAAGCGGTTGCGCAGTGATAATGCGTTTTGTACGCCCAGCCTGCATCCCCTGCGCCCCCCGCGCCCTGGGAAGGCATATATGATCACTATGTCCAGCTGAGATGGGGAGGGGTGCGCTGGGGGGGCGCAGGGACTAGTCCCAACTCATTCTGAGACTGCGCGTAATCTCCGTGTAGTCTCAGTGTGACTGCGTTGTCACAGAGAGACTACGGTTTGAGCGTCTGGAATCCGCGCAGTGCTTTTTCAATTGATTTCAAATAATTACTTTGTACAGCCCGGCACCCGGCGGCCGCAGGCTGCGCCCCCGGAAAAAAGAAAAAAAGAAAAAGAAAAGAAAAAACGTGCGGTAAAAAAAAATCTGCCCCAAAACCGCCACAGGCGGTTAACCGCCAAATCGAGGAAGCACTGCTGGGCGACAGGAGAGGGTGCCTTATTGGACGTTTAGCCGTGCTAAGCAAAGCGGCAAACTACACAACGTGGACATTATTATAAGGCTTTGCGTGATGCGTCAAACTTTGTCGCAAAGTGGGTGGTGCAGAGGTGCTGGCTGAGACGTGCCAGTGGCCACGTGCCGCCCTCCTCACCTTGCTCGAGCACGTAGGGCTCGTCGATGAAGTCGAAGGGCACAAAGAAGCGGTCCCACTCCTCGCACGCGGTGCCCTCGTCGCCGTAGTGAAGCGTCGCCGGGTCCATGATGATGACATGGCCGCTGGGGACGTGCACCCGTTGCGACACCATGACCTGCATGCTGGCAGCCACCGCAACGTCTGCCGCCTCCTTGCCAAACACCAAGGTCTGCACGACGAGCTCATGCACCGCAGAGTGCGAGAACGGAACCACGTTGATGTAGAAGTCGCGCAGCGCGAGCAGCATGACGTAGGGGGCGCCGGTGCGGTGCCCTGGCCGGTCAGCGTGAGTCGGTTGCGCCTTGGCCCTGCGCCCTGCGGGTATCATGTTCCAAATGAACGCCCAGCCAGCCTCTGCCGTGACCTGGCCCGTCCAGTCGAACCACGTGCGCAACCAAACGTCCAAGCGCCCACGAAGCTCGACCGCCGCGCTCCACAGCTTGACTGGGATCTTGTCCTTGTCTGCACTGCTGAGCCACTGCCTAAACATCTCATTGTCTTCGACAGTCAAGCCGTCGACGTCCACCTTGTTGAACAACAGGACCCCCTTGCGCTTTGGAATGATGACCAGGTCGCGGAACAGCCGCGCGACCTTGTGCACACTCTCAAGCATGGGCACATGTGCATCTGTTCTCCCCAGGTCAACAACCACGAAGCCCTTTGATGTCAGGCCATGCTTGAGCAGTATTTTCATGCGCTCCTCTTTGCCGAGGTGACCGAGAAGGAGGACGTCCTTGGGGATGTCGGCCGGTCGTGCGCACGTGGTGGCCAGTGGGAGGGGCGGCTTCTTGGGTGGGGCGCCTGCCCCTAATCCGCCGTGCGTGCTGCCAGCCACCACGCTGCGCGCTTTTTTGTCGGGGCGGCCAGGCGGCTAAGGCTGCGCCGAGGCCTCATGCCCGCGCTTCCCCGGGAGTGGTGCTGCTATGCTCCCGCCCCGCGTGTGGCGGCCTCCCTTGATCAAGGCGCCAGCGTCGGTAGAGCTGCCGCCGCTGCCGCCGCTGCCGCTGCTGCTTCCGCTGGCCAGCTGCGAGCCCCTGCCGCTGCCCCTGCCGCCAGTAGATCTGCCACTGGCGCCAGGCTGTTCGCCAGGCTCCTTCTGCTTCTTCTTTGCGTAGAAACCGGCGTTGGTGGCAGCCTTGCGAGATTTGTCGAGCATGGCAGTTGCCGACTTGACGTTCTCGTGTCCGAGAGAGACATACAGCTGCAGGCGCGTGCCCTTGGCGGTGACGCGTGGCATCGTACTCGACTCCACCGTCGCCCACAGCCCCAACGTCGCCCCGACTGTGGGCAGGCGGGTGCGCTCTTTCGTCTTCACTAGCGGCCCCTCCGATGGAACGTGCACGTGCAGCTCCAAGATCTCGCTGGCCCCTGCAGAGCTGCCTGCCTGGGTGGCGGCGGGAGGCGGCCTCGCGATGGTAACTGCGCAACAGTGCTTGTGTCCGGTCACAAAAGCCTTGCTGACCTTCAGCCACAGCTGCCTGCGACGTGGGCGGTGAGAGGGTGGGCGGGTGGGGGGACAAGTGGGGCGTTCAGTGACGCAATCCTCCAGGCGTAAGCATTGCCACAGGGCTGCCGCTGTGTTGTCGCTGCGCGCTTGGCCACTGTCCATGCATGCATGCACCACCATGCGCCTAACGCCATGCATGCACCACCAGCGCTCAACACTGTGTGCCGCGTTGCTTGCGCGTATAAGCTCTGTATGCATGCTACGACATTGGGTGCGCCATGTGTGTCTCTTGGTGCGAGACACTGCCGGCCAAGCGCAGGGTTTGCTACAGTCCCCATATAATAAACCACCGCACCCCACCTGAGGCACACGATGAAGATGCGCTGCTGCACCGCGGCATTCTTGGGGATTGCAGTGACGGCCAAAGCGAACCTGGACGAATCGCGAGGCTGCAACACGACCCTGGCGCCCAGTGCTGCCAGCGCCGCCACAAGTGCGCGCTGTGTGTAGCCGCCGGAGGCTACTTCGGTTGCCATGATGGGGAGCCTCCTCGTCGTTCCGTTTCGACGCACAAGGAGTGCGCTTAAACCACCAGTAAACCTAAACCCCAAGTAAAAGGCGAGCCGAGGCGCAACTGCCCCCCCAGCACAGTGCCCCTTTGTGAAGAACTGCCAAGAAGACACCCTAGTCCTACATGGTGTCCCACATGGTCCTGAGAGCCTGTGGTGAGAATGGTGAAAAAGTGTGGGTGGACGAGCCGGCTGAATTCAGACGGCTCGGCTTGTGTCGATTTGGGAGAGTGTCTGCCCCTCCCGCCCCCCACGTCCATGGCTGCCGGTGTATTATGTGCTCCCCCCATATTATATGCTCCCCCGTCACATGTCCCGCCCCCGCACAGAAGTGGCCAACGGTGAGGGGCGCGTCTCCGTTTCAGACGTCTCACCCTATTTGGCTCACTAGCGCAGCACACCAGCCCAAGGTAAGAGCGTGGCTGAGGAAGTGCGCCCCATTCCTGAAATATCAGAGAAGTGGGTGCAACAGTCCTTGGAGGTCACCGTCCCGTTTGCATCGACGGGCCTCGTTGCGACGATGCGCTCCGTGTTCAAGGGGCGCGGCGCCGATGACGAGCCGGCAGGCAGCCAGCTGCAGCTGGAATTGTTGCGCCTGCGCATTAGGCGCCGCCTAGACAGTCCTGGTGTCAACCAGGGCAGGGCCAGCAAGCCGCGCGAGATGATTTCGGCCCCAAGCCCATCGAGAAGCCCATCGAGAAGCCCATCGAGAAGGCCGCCGAGGCCGCCGACAAGGCCGCCGAAAACCTCACCGACGTGATGGTGTTCTCGGGTGAGCGCGCCCTCCAGTTTGAAACCATCCTTCGAACTGATCAAAGATGATCACCGCAACTACTAGGGTCCGGCGTGACAGTCGAACGCCTTCCTGCCTGTTCTCTTGCGCCAGCCGGACAGCTGCACCGCCACCGTCACAATCGCCCCCCCACCGCCCCCGGCAACGAGGCAGCGCGCGCTCCGGACGACTTCTAGATTTGATTGAGAGACCTCCCATGCAGGCATCGGTCCTAAGATCATCAACAGACGCCGTGTCATGGTCGGTTTTTGCCGCCGGCCGACGGCAACAGATAGATCTGTGAGGGGTATCCTAAAGCACGGCGCATGGGGGCAGTCACGCCGGTGCCGAAGAAAGGCAACTTGGACGAGCGGGACAACTACAGGGGTGCCACGGTGGGTGGGGCGCTTGCTAAGCTCTGTAGTCTGGTGCTACTCCGCAGACTAGATGACCTCGCTGAGATGGGCGGCCACACAGCTGCCGGGCAGGCTGGGTTCTGCAAGGGGCGGGGGCCTCTTGGCAATGCCTTCATCCTACAGCACATGGCACAGAGGCGCAACCACGAGCGCAAACCGCTCTATACTGCCTTCATCGACTTTGAAAAAGCATACGACTGCGTGGACTTAGAGTCAGCTCATGTGGGAGTGCCTCAGGAGCCTGGGGGCGTGAGGGGCGTTTTTTTTACAAGCCCTGTACAATGGGGTTGGCACGTGCGCGCACATTGACGGGACGGTGGGACCAGGCTTCACCCCACGCCATTCAGCGCGACTCGATGTCGCCTCTTTTGTTTGGGGTGTTCATCGACTCACTAGAAGGTGAGCTTGACTCACAGAAGCCAAAGGTCGGGGTCTCTCTAGGGACATGGGCACACAAGCGGCTGCTATGGCTACTCCTTCACGCTGATAACCTCGTGCTCATGACAGACGACGGAGACGCTCCAGCGTCTACTAGATGCACTACATTGCAGAGACCAGCACACCGGAGCTGCCAGCGGACGCCAACCAGTTCAGCGTCGTCCGTTCAGTGCCTGACTCAAGGTCACACCACTTCAAGATGCGCACTTACATGCGGTGGATGGCGAACGACTCTGGCGGCGCACCAATGCTCCGGACGGGGCTGAACAGCGCCTCCCAGATGGGCTGCACTGTGCCCCTGCCCGTGTCCTTGCCTATCCCATCTACCCACCTTGTGATTGGGACGCGTGTGTCAGGGGCTTTAATTGAGAGGAGAGCCGGCTGGTGGGATGGGAGCAGTGGCTGCAGGCGGGCTTAACGTGGAATGTCAGGTACATAGGGTGGCGCAGCTCTGAAGTCACCAAGCACGGCCACCCATACCGGGGCAGGGCACCAAGTGGTTTGCCGCTGCTAAATACGTGGCAGGTAGCATTGTGGCTGTGGGGAGCGTGGCTGCTGCTGATTCAGGAACGCAGTACAATGTTGGGCGCGGAGGGGCAGTAGACTTGAAGAGACGCGGGGCGAGGCGAGGGGGTGGCTACAATACGATCGCATCTCCTTACAAACTACAGTGCTGGTGTCGAATGGCTGCTGCTGCAACACGCGGCCACACCTCCTCTCAACTCCACCCTCACTTCCCAAGGCCAGGCTGTATTGCCTGCCACTCTCAGTCAACCATATCCTATCCTTTTCAAAAGGGAATTTATCCCTAGCTAGCGGTGTCTATACCAAACAATCTTCCACATGTGCACAATTCCACAAAACTGGATGCCCGCACCTCAAGAGCGGGGTGGCATCAATCGTGCCTAATACACGTACTCCTGCTCCAGCTGTAACAGTAGCTCGAGGCGTTGGAAACCTGAATGTTGATGACCTGCAATGCGTGGTCATCGCAGCCAATGCGCCCGGGGAGGCCTGCTGTTTGCGGCGTGGCAGCAGTGGCGGCAGCGGTAGCTGGCAGGTGGCTCGACGACACCGGGCCAGGAGCGACTGGCAGCCTGGGGCATGTCGGCTGCATGATGGCATGGAACTTGAGCGGCGTGCTGCTGTCACTGCTGTTGGTGCT
The DNA here is from genome assembly GCA_016618255.1 of Chlamydomonas sp. UWO 241. NCBI lineage: Eukaryota > Viridiplantae > Chlorophyta > Chlorophyceae > Chlamydomonadales > Chlamydomonadaceae > Chlamydomonas > Chlamydomonas priscui. Next base: position 705,478 of record VFSX01000019.1, on the reverse strand, counting down.
TGTGACGCGAGCAGCCGGTAGCATGTAAGCTCCAACACCGCCGCCGCCGCACTCGCTGCGCCCACGAGCACCTGCCACGCCTTTCATTGAGCGTTCAAGGCACCTGAGATGCCGCGTGCGCTGCCACCAGCGCAGACACCACCTCAGGGGCAGCCTTGTTATTGGCTGCAAAGCGCAGCGGTAGGTTTCCATTTCGGTTCGTCTCTGCTGCGCCTGCTGGGTACGCTGCCAGAGATGCTGACACCACCTCGAGTGCATGCTTCCTAGCGGCTGCAAGGTGCAGCGGTAGGTTGCCCTTGCTGTCCTTCTCCCTCGCGCCTGCTGGGTGTGCTGCCAGCAGTGCAGACACCACCTCAAGCCGTACGCAGGACGTACACAGGACAGGCCTCAGACCGTACGCAGGACGTACGTAAGTAAGTCAGGACGTAATCACGGACCGCGCAGCCCTGACAGACACACACAAACGAATACGCCCACATGCAAGCCCCCCTCCCTGCACATTCGCTAGAGGGAGGCCCCCTTACTTGTCTCCGCCAAAGCGCCCGTCGCCATCACCATCACCGACACTGTGGCATCCTTGGCCAGGTCTGGCAGCTCCATCGGGCTGCCAAACGAGTCCGGGCAGACAAAGTAGAGGCGGAAAGGTTGGTGGGGGTGCACTAGCAGGCCGGGCGGCTGCACCTCAAGCGTGCGCCCGCAGCTGAAGTTGTGAAGGTGAAGCTCGTTGGCCTTGCCCTTGCGCGCCATGCCAACCTGAAAGGCATCAGAGGGAGGGAAGTGTTGTGTGTGCATGTGGGCAGGCTGCAGGGCATAGCAAGGTGTCGCGTGGCCAATGGGGTCCAGGTTGCACTCATGCGGCGTGCCAACATGTGTGTCAGCGGAGCATTTGTCCCACCACCTGCGGTGCAAGCTGTCATTCGGCCGCCCACCAGACCAGGGTTGCACAACACGGAACACGGTAGAGAACACGGTGACACGATACGATACGGAACACGACAATTTTTGGGAGAACACGGTGAGAGAACACGGTGGGAGAACACGGTTTCGCAGTTCAGCACCACAAACGTGTGCGAGCACACGTGGCAACATGCATGTGCCACAGCAGCTAGTCTACTTTTAGTAGCCCCAGCCTAAATACATGAGCAGTGGCCATGGGCCAATGCGTAAGTTGCACACCGGGGGTATGTACGTCGCCGGTGAGGACGCCGCTTACGCGTACAACTTTGTGGTGCTGTCCTTGCGTGGCGTTGATACGCCATATGCCATCACTTTGAAAAGAGTGCCCATGCTGTGCCGCTGCCGATAGCGCTGTTCCAGGTGATACAGTGCACCCAGGCAAAGCCAGCCAGCCGGGCGGCATGTGTGGGCGGGTCACTTGGCACTACTCCTGTCACATGATATCGTCGGAGTCGCTGGCCCCTGCCATCATTACAATGCATCAACACTAGCAACTGAGCCCAATCTTGCTCTCTCTTTATGCCCTATGCTGCATAAAACATCGTCTCAGTTAACTGCCCTCTCCACCAACTCAGCATGCACTTTCCTGCCCATGAGCCAAATAACCCCAGGAGTCGAATCGTGGGGGTATTTGCAACCGCACTGCGCCAGTCCTGCTCCGTATCCAGCGTGACGCTCAGACGACGATGGGCATGCTCACGTTGCCAGCCGCAGCCGCCGACCCAAGCGCAGCCACGTAGTCATCTGCAGGCGGGGAGCCATCCGCAGCCACAGCCGCAGCAGTGGCCGGGTCAAGTGCTTGCTGCCGTTGCTGCTGCCCCTGTTGTTTACAGTTTACAGTTTACAGTACGCACCCTAGGGGCGTGGGATTGAGGGAGCTGCCTAACAACGCTAGCTATCATGCCCCTGTTGTACCACCTACTGCGGCAGTAGCTGCGCCTGCTGCTGCCCCTGCTGCTGCGCCTGCTGCGCCTGCTGCGCCTGCTGCACATGTTGCGCCTGCTGCACCTGCTGCTGCGCCTGCTGCGCCAGCTCGCCCTGGCCCTCGCCCGCGCCAACACGCTTGAGGCGGTCGTGCACACCCTCGCCCTCGAGCTCGCCCTCGCGCTTGCGCTAGCCCCTGCGCTCGCCCCCGCGCTCGCCCTCGCCCTCACCCGCGCCCGCGCCAACACGCGCGAGCTTCTTGAGCACATCCTCGCGCTCCCTGCTCGTCAGCTCAGGCAGCGCAGCCTCCACCGACTTCAGCATGCCGTTGGCACCGAGGTACCCGGCCTTGCCGAAGTACATTGGCTCTGAAGTGTCGACGCCGCGCACGGACAGCAGCGCGAAGTCGAACATACGCTTGGCGACCTCTTTGGTTTTGTGACTACCCATGTAGAGCCTCCTGGTGGGGTTTGAGGGGCCCTTTGGGTTAGTCAAGCATTCTTGCATGTGGCGTTGCATGTCTGTGCGCATGGTGCATGCGTTTGGTATCAAGCAGTGCAGTAGGGGGGCACGGGGTATGAAATCTTCCATGATTTTTAGGAATTGCTGCCGACGCAGCGCCTCTTTGTTACACAATCTGACCTTGCAGGTGGGGGTACCCCTAACTGTGATCTATCATCCTACAAACTCACTGTGAGACTCAAAGTGTAGGGGCTGTACTGTGCAAGTAAGGCGCTGGCTGCTGCACCAGCCCTGAGGCGACTCCTGTGTACAACATTTTCCAAGTCAGATCCAGTGCCAACAAGCTGCTGCTGGTCTTGGCCTGACAGTGGATGGCACAAATATTGTTTCTACATAACTTGGGCCTGTGTGGACCAAGCCAGGGTCCGCCAGGTGCCTTCGGGCAGCCTCCGGTGTGCATGCGTCCATGTGCGCATGGGCGGCCCATGCAACAACAACATGCATATGAGATAGGACATGCTTCTGGGAACCTCAGCTGTTCCAGCGGCTGTATGTCAGCTTCACTACAATAAAGCGAATGTGTGTGCTAAGCGGGGGCCCTGGGGACGCCTTGCTGCCCCTGCAGGGGTCGCTTTGCGGATTGATTGGGGTGATGCCGATGCCTCGATGGTGAGCCCCACACTAGCATCGCGTGTGCATCGTTGCAGCCGCACGTCATCGCAAAGGCAGAAAAGGGTCAAAGTATTTAATGTCTAGTTCACATTTTGCTGAGTGCCAAAATACCACCCACTAACCCGCAGGAGTGTCTCATTTGCCCCCCTCCCCCCCCCCCCACTTCTGGAGGCCTGCATGTATGGCCCATGTTTCCACAGGAGGGGGGGATGGGGGAAGAGCCCCTAGCAGCACCAAGGGCTGAAGAACTGCAAAGAAAGATTTCATACCCCCAAAGATTGCACTCCCCGCCCTACCCTAGGAGTGTGTGTTTGGGCGAGACGCTAGTGGCAGCACTGGATGTGCGGTCTGATGCACACACCTGTGGGGCACGCCCTCCACGTTGTTGATGCGCACCTCCCCCATCGTCCATTTCTCATTCCAATGCACAGGGGGTTGGTGGTGTGCACACATGGGGTTGCCGGGGTGTGCACGAGCAGGCATGTGCCACTGTACAGGCGCTACCCACCTGCCGCGGTACGCATGGCAGTGGCAGCTGTTGAGCCCTGCGTCAGAGAGCACGCCAGGACGGCCGCAGCGGGGTCGGAATCCTCCTCATCAGACGTGATGAGCGAGGTGGCAGCCACCTGCGTCTATGCATGTGGGGGTTAACATCCCGTTCATATGGATGAGTGTACCTGTGTCCCCAAATCTTGATTACCATTCACCAAGTGGTAGTACTCCATCGGACCAATGGATCCGAGCACGGCCTGCCTGGGAGCAACAGAAGCTGGCGGAGGGTGGAGTTGCCTGCCCTCCCGTCCGTATGCGACAACATCGCCGGTCGTCCCGTGCATGCCAACAAATGCAATTTAAAGGCCACAAACGTAATGCATGGTGGGCACGGGGGGGGGGGGGGGGAATAAAATTCTGGAGCACACGATATAAATAATTTTGACCCATCTCCCCCATTTCACAAAATACGCCATGCATAGAGCCGGGACCATGGCTTCCTTACAGTAAGGGCTGTCCATTGCAATGTCTAAGTTGCCAGAGGGTAGCCGAAATAACCGCGAAACTGCAGCCACACCATGGCTTCGATGGCTGCCACCAAGGAGTGTGGACACTCCAGTTCACATTTTCCAGGCAGATTCAGGGTTGACTCTCTTGTGGTCTTCTGCTGTGCTCTCCAAGGAGATTCAGATGGCATCGGTCCTATCTCAATCCATGAAGGTTGCTCAAATCTGTAGGTGGGCACTTGGTGCAGCGCAGGGGGCACGCGGGGGAGTTGGGACGTTGAGGGTGTGTGGACCCCCACCCTATAACCCAGGTCCAGTTCTTAGAGTGGAGTCGTGCTCCTCTCATCAAGGCAGTTCCAATGGAGGGTTTCCCGTCAAAAGCGGCCCCCTGGAAAGAAAGCTCTCAACCCGTCGTATAAAGCTCTGGACTCCCCTCCCCCCTTACTTGTCCTCCCCCCTCCGAACTTTGAGCCCTCATATCTCGACCCCCAGGTGCCCAAATTCAAAAAAAATGGTTTTTTTGGAACATTCACACGCACGAGAGGGATCCCTTCCTGTGTTCCATTTCCTGTGTTTTCTGCCCCCCCCCCCCATTGGTATAGGACAGCACAAACAGGGACAGTTCGAATCCCCCTGCTGATGCCACCAGCGCGCCTTGGCCATGAGGGCGCGGGCTCCGCTGATCTGATATTGTATGCACCATCAGAGGTGTCCCAACAGAGCAAAATCAACCACCATCCATCGCCATCACCACCATCCCAATCACCTCTGCGCGCGCATTTGACAGCACCCCCTCAGAGTAGTAGGCAGTGCCGCCACCCTGCGGAGCGCCGTGCGTGCCAGGGTCCCGCGCCTCTGTAGGGTAGTCGTGCAGCTTGGCGTCAATGAACGCGCGGCCGATGGGCAGCAGCAGCGCCCTGTGTGATGGGCAGGGCAGGCAATGGTTGGTCAGTTGTTTGGTCAACCAGTCGATGATCTAGTTGGTGCAACTCTAGGACGTCACGGAGTGTAAAAAACAGCCGTGCGCGCACAATTTGGAGCAGCAGCAACAGCAGAAAGAAGAGTGCGGCAGGCAGCGCAGGACAGGCAACGCTCGGTCAGTCGCATCGTTACTCGATGCGTCAGTGCGCCGGCTAGGGCCTTGGAAGTCGCGGAGTGTGGTGCCCATGCGAGCATACATTATTGGAAAGCAGCAGCATTGTCCACTTGGCAGTAAGTGTGCAGCATGGCAACCACAGGAGCACACACAATTTGGATAAGCAGCAGAACTGGTGCTGTGTGCAGAACAGTGTGGAAAGGGCAGGTAGGCGACAGTTGGTTGGTCAGTTGGTCAGGTAGGTCGGTGCGTTGGTGAGGCAGAGTGGCATACAAATTTGTTTTTTGAAGCATGGCGGTCATGACCGTGTGCCCAATCATTGCCCTGTGTGCAGGGCAGGGCAGGCAATGGTCGTTCATGATGTGGAGTGGCGTGAGACAGTCGATGCATTGGTATGTCAGTGAGTCAAGCAGGCGGTCGCATTCCCCACAGGCAGGCAGGCAGGTAGGCAGGCAGGCAGGCAGGCAGGCAGGCAGGCAGGCAGGCGGGCGGGCGGGCGGGCGGGCAAGCAGGCAGGCACCCTGTTCCTTGATGCAACACACCTCGCCGGCCGGCACGCTTGGCGCACGTAGCAGCGCCCATACTCGACGTTGCTGTCGCAGTCATAGAACACGATTAACGCTGTCGTCGCTGCATTGTCGCCATCAAAGAGGTCAGGCGGGAGGTCGACCTCGAACGGCTGCTTGAAGCTGGAAACAAACTCAAACGGCTTCTTGAAGCTGGGGCTGTCTGCGGGGTCTGTGTCGGGATTTACCTTGGTGTTGGTGGCATGGGTGGTATGGGTGATGTGGGCAAAGAGGTTGACTTTGAAGGTTGCTGGAAGCTGGGGCTTTCTGTTGGGGTTTTAAATGGCTGTGGATTGGTGTCAATAGTTCGGTAATGTGCGATGTCGGTGATGATCCACATAATTAAAGAAAATGTAGAGGTCCGTCCGTCTGGGTACAACAAATCGAACGAGAGAGGTTTTAAATGGCTGTGGATTGGTGTCAATAGTTCGGTAATGTGCAATGTCGGTGATGATCCACATAATTAAAGAAAATGTAGAGGTCTGTCCGTCTGGGTACAACAAATCGAACGAGAGAGCGCGAAGTGAATCGTGAAGGCGTGATAAATACCGCTCATGGACCTAACGGATTCGGCGAAGCCTGTGGCTGCGCAGAGAGGCCACGGTGAGTGGGGCGTATACAGTCGCGCTTGCCGCGCAGTGCCCGAGCACCCAATTGTGATGGCTGCCGGTGGTAGAACCCAGTCAGTGTGGGAATGGCGTGCCGCCCCCATGAATGTTAGCATATCCTACATTTCCAACACAGTGTGGGTGCAACCTAAGTTCCTTTACCACAGCGTCAGGATGTGCTGTTTGAAGTAGGTATGTGCCCATGTCAACAGGAAACGCGAGGCAAAGGAGGCATGGCAAAACACCCCTGGAAAAGGTGGACAGCCGAGAAGGAGATCCCCCAACTGGAAATAAGGCCAACACGTGGCCTGAAAGGATGAAATTAACGGACAACAAGCTGGGCTCCAACCTCTGCTGTGTTTGGGGTTGAACAAATGACATGTGCACGTGCACTCGTTTAAGGTCAAAAGTTTGGGTTAGACTCGGGCAAAACAAGCTTGTCACACACGCACGGTGGGCGACCTACCCGCGGCAGTCGTGACGTCTGTGATCGAGCAGCGCTGCTTGGATGAACCGCCCGCCTGGATTGCCAGGTGATGATCGAGGGAGGGGCAATGGGGCGGGAAACACACGGTCAGCTGGATGGTTGAGGTTGAGGGGAGAGAGGGTTGTTGAAGCATGGTGCAACGCAGTGGTGTCTGATTGACTGTTCGATGATCAGGGTGGGTGAGGCAGGCAGGCCGTTCCCACTGATGCAGAAGCACAACACACCGCAACAGTGCACTGTGCAGCACTGCGCAACACTGCGCAGCCTGCCCCATTGGCAGTATTGAAACCGGTCCCCCCATTCGTATGATGCTTAATATGTAAGGGTCGGTAATATAACACCTCAGCCAATAAGTATTACGTTAGTGATCACATCTAAAACATTATAACCACGGGGGGGGGGCAGAAAAAACAGAAAATACAGGCACGCTGAATATCAATCTCCTTGATGCGTACGCTCCAAATCAAGCGGATTTTTTGAATTCGGACACCTGGAGGCCGAGATGTGAGGGCTCAAAGTGGGTGGGTGGGTGGTGGGGGGGGAGGGCGCAAAAACAAAACGGGGGGTCCAGAACTTTCTTTCCAGTGGGCCGTTTTCGACGGGAAGACCACCATTGGAACCGCCTTGATGAGAGGAGCACGAATTCACTCTCAGAAGTGACCCTGGGGTAATAGGGTTGGGGTCCCCACCTTCTCAATGCCCTACCCCTCCGCATGCTCCCAACGATGCACCAAGTGCCCACCTAGGGGTTTGAGCGACCTTGATGGATTGAGATGGGACCGATGTCATCTGAATCTCCTTGGAGAGCACAGCAAAACACCTCAAGAGAGTCAACTCTGAATCTGCCTGGAAAGTGTAAACTGGAGGGTCCACACTCCTTGGTGCCCGCCGACTAAGCCATGGTATGGCTAGATTTTGGGGGCAATTTTGGCCATCTGCTGGCAAGTTAGACATTGCGATGGACAGCTCTCACTTTAAGGAAGCCATGCACCTTGGTCCCGGCTCCATGCATGGTGTATTCAGCGAGTTGGGGGGGGGGGGTCAGACCCCCCTAAAACAATATGTACCGTGCCTGCAGGAAATAAGTTTCTTGCCCCCCCCCCCGTGATTATAACGGTATAAATGCCTGTTATGCTACAAATGTTATAAGCAGGGATCCAAACACATGTTGCCTCTACCCACACCCGTAGGACCCTCCGAATGTCCCCAGGTTCTATGTATCTATATGCCATCATCTTCTTCTTTTCAAGAGCTTTCCAGAGAGCCAAGTCTCGTCCAAATCCATGCGGGGTTGAATGAGATAGAGCCCGTGGCCTACCCCCGCGGCCCGGATAAATAACATGTCGCCGGAAAGTTATAACGTTATTTTAACGCTATTATAACTGTTATGTTATGTTATGCCGACCTTAACTATAGCTGTTATGTTATGTCATGCCGACCCTTACCAATATGCGGGTCCGGACGCCATTTCAAGAACCCCAGAAACCAGCCGGAAGCTTGATCTCACCTTCCTCATGCGCAGGCTGAATAACGTGCACGCACGCACACACACAAATGCTCTCACTTCCCTCACCTGCAGACCATACGTGATCGAACTCTTGCCGCACTCGTTGGTCCCGCTGACGAGCGTCACGTTCGGACCGCACAACACGTCAAACAGCTCATGGCCCATTGAGTCCTCGAGCCGGATCGACGCGAGGTGGCTTCCGGCATGGTGGCCGCCGCCGGTGAGTCCGATTGTGCGCGTGCCATTGTCGCTGCTGGGCTTCGCGGCCGCGCCAGTGGCCATGCCCACGCCCGTGCCCGCGTCCGCGCCAGCGCTCGTGGCAGCGCTTGTGCCAGCTTCCACACCCCTGCCCGTTCCCGCGCCTGCACCTGCGCACACGCTCGCTTCTGCACCCGGTCCTGCGATTGCGCCTGTGCCAGCACTCGTGCCAGCACCAGTGCCAGCGTCGGCACCCGCACCAGCGCTCGCTCCCACGCCCGCGCCTGCACCTGTATCTGCTCATGAGATGCAACTTGTGGGTGTGCTTAGGCGCCCAGCCTAAACGTCTGTGTGTAAAGGAATACCCATGCCCAGATTAACAAGGGCACCCACATTTATCGCAAGTTGTTGTTTCAACCCAACATAGGCCAAACTTGAAAAACACCAAACACCAAAATGACATGCTGGTCGAAACCGTCGCATGGGACGCTCCGCCACTGGTTATGCATGCGAGGCCCATATCATTTATTGCCAGTGTGTTGAGTGTGCGTGGGTGGCGTTGGGAGGCGCCATGCGGTGCGCTTTGGTGTCGGTTGTAGTCGACAACTTGCGCCTGATGTCGCCCCTCGCGCCTCATGCGCAACGTCGACTACGGAGGAGGGTTCTCAATCGACAACTCTTCATTCCTTGGGCACTGGGGTGCTGGGGCTGCCCGCATGCGGGCCTCGAAAGGGTGAAATTTGGTGTTTTCGCGTTTTCGTGTTTTTTTGGTCTGTGTTGGGTTGAAACAGCAACTTGCGGTAAATAACCACTGAGGTGCATGCGCATTAACCCACCTGTTGCCCTCAACTTCGATGGCCGCGCCGAGGTGGCGGCGTGGTTTGGTGAGGGTGGCGGCGCTTCCTGGTCGTCTGCCGGAGCCATGGCGACAGGCAGCGGGACATCGCAGCAAATTGACGCATGCGGCCTGCAAGCGCGGGGCACATGCAGCCCTTCAGAGCCTCGATAGAGGTGGCGCCAACACAACACCGAGTCACCTATTAAATCTTCAACCCTAAACTCTAACACTTATAAAAAAACGAGCCACCTGGCTCGTCAATGAGACTAGGAGCCTGCATGCATGCCCCGTCCTCACAAAGGCTCTGTCGTGAGCAAACACTGAAACCCACACACAACCACAAACACACACCCCGCCTCACACACACTCATGCGCACACACACGCACACACGCACACACGCACACACACACACACACACACATACAAACACACACATGCACACATGTGCCCACGCGCCCACGTGCCCACGCGCCCACGCGCCCACGTGCCTACGCGCCCCCACGCGCCCACGTGCCTACGCGCCCCCGCGCCCCCCCGCGCCCCCATGCGCCCCCACGCCCACGCGCCCACGCGCCCATGCGCCCCCACGCGCCCCACGCGCCCACGCGCCCCCACGCGCCCCCACACACCCGCATGCGCCCGCGCGCCCCCACGCGCCCCCCCCCCCCACACACACAAGCAAACACGCACACACCAGCCATGGTCACCTCTTTCCTAGCTGCGTCAGCGCCGGGCGGTCACCCAGTCTGTTGAGGCTGGCCTGTGCTCTGTTGCCTGTCGCCGCCGTGGCCACCTTGGCCACCTTGCCCGCTGCGTCGGTCACCGCCTTGGCCGCCGTCTGGCCTGCCTTGGCCGCCGCCTCGCCTGCAATCTCATATGCAATCCCCGGTGACCAGCAGAAGATGAGCCACATGCTCGCATTGCGCTTCACGCCATGCCACGTGTAGACCTCTGATCCGTAGTCACCAGGGCGAGAGGCGCCTGCTGCATCGCCAGGGAACTGCGCTAGATACAGGACCACGCACCGCTTGTCCGTAAGGTCGTAGCCCTTGGGGCTCGAGCGGTAGAAACCGCTGTGCAGGCCGGACAGCTGTGGCAGCGTCACTGGCTCCGGCTGAGCGTACTTGGCAACAGGCTTGTTGGGGACCTGCACCATGCCTCGCAGGTGTGGTTCCTTGTCCGGCCCCTTGAAGCATACCAGCAGCGAACCCATGTCATTGCTGCCGACGCGTCCCCTGATCTCGTCAAAGCTGCTCACCACTTGAAGGTGCTTTTTCCAAAGCTCCTCGGGGATGACTTCAACGATGTACCACAGCATCTCCACGAGTACTGGCCGCGCGTTTGCAAAGCCTTCCTGCAGCATGGCCAACGCCTCCCGCTGCGTCGCGAGGAATTTAGCAAGGGCTTGCTGCAGATCCTGCGGCTGCTGCGGCTGTGTGGCTGCTCCTGAAGCGCCACCCAGGCGGGGTAGTACGTCCGTCAGCAGCGCGGGCGCGCCGTACATGCTACCTGTGCCGAAGCTGCTCATGCCACCTGTGCTGAGGGGCGTCGCGTTTGGCGGCCCCTGCAGCTGCTGGTGCTGGTGCTGGTGCTGGTGCTGGTGCTGGTGCTGGTGCTGGTGCTGGTGCTGCGACTGTGTCGGAGGGGCGCTGTTTGGTCCACCAAACTCATGGCTCATGGCGCATGGTGCATGGCGTGGCGCATGGTCCAAGCCATGCATCACGCCCTGCTCATGCTCAGTGCAGTGGCCGAACTCATCAAGAAGGTCGAGTTCCTGTCGATCCAGAGCCATGGGGAGGTCCCACCCCGCTCCGCCGACCTGGACCTGCAACAGGTGCATCCGTGAGTGGTGACTCGGCTGTGCGTCACTGTTACTGTGTTACTGAGGCGCCAACAGCTACCTAAGCCTCGCTTACCTCGTGTGTGTGGTGCGCCGGTGCGGAGACGGTGGTGCTGTGTTGATGTCTCTCTGTGTCGCCGGATTGCCGCCAGATTGCGGACCCTTTGCGGACCCTTTGCGGACCCTGTCCACACCTCCCGCTGCTGGCACCACTCACTGGCACCTCCCGTAGAAGCGCACTCGCATACCAATCCACTAAATCACTCAGCTGACTTTGATTGAGGAGGCTGAAAGCTTGCTGGATCCACTCTCATCTCCGTGAGTCGCACGATCCGAAGCTGGGCTGGCTGGCACTCAGGCCAATGCTGCACCCATGCCCCTGCGATCCCGCCTCGCAACACCACAACCCGCGCTGTTTTCACTTATCGTACCGACTCCTAGGCCAACGCAAGCTTGCAAAGTCCTGTTTCCACCACCTGATGTTGCCCCCCCCCCCCCCTGCCCCCCCTACCCCCTTTCACCCCTACCCAGCATGGCACCACCCGTGATATTGAAGGTTGACAAGGGCGATGATCACAAGTGGCGCAACAACAAGGCGTTTGACACCTTCTTCAGTGGTGCTGCTTGCTTGGCGCCCGCCACCGAGTGTGGATGGCGTTACCGTGGGCTACTTGTAGCTTGACCTTTTGTGGGCCTTGAGCCTTGATTCTCTAAGTCCCACTGGAGCTTTGGAACCGTATGTGTGACCGCCAGAAGTGGATTGTAAAACTCTCATCATCATCATCATTCTTCCTGGACTGTGCGCGGCGTGGGTTGATGAGTTTTTACAATCCACTCTCTGGCGGGCACGCGTTCGGTTCCAAAGCTCCAGCAGGACTTAGAGGAAGCAGTCCTGAAGACTTGCCAACAGAAAAAGGGGGGATGCCCCACGGAAGCGCCACCCACACGCGGTGGCGGGCACCAAGCAAGCAGCACCACATGATGATGATGATGAGTTTTTACAATCCACTCTCTGGCGGGCACGTGTTCGGTTCCAAAGCTCCAGCAGGACTTAGAGGAAGCAGTCCTGAAGACCTGCCAACAGAAAAAGAGGGGATGCCCCACGGAAGCGCCACCCACACGCGGTGGCGGGCACCAAGCAAGCAGCACCACAGTGCAGGCTCCACACTCAACCCCTCCAGGAAACGGATGGCGGGCCCAAGGTATAAAACCATGAAGGGACCAAAAAGCCCACCCTCAACCCACCGGAAGCGGGGCCGTTGTGCACACCCGCCGCAGCACTCTGCTCAGCTACCACATCACAACCCGCCAGCGCACGCATGTGGCGCCACCTCCCCTCAAAAGAAACCATTCTCTCAGGGATCTAGGACGTCTTGTTCAGAGTGAGCCCGCCGTCCACTACTCCAACAAAGGGGTGGGTCGGGCCCACCACACCCGCCCACCCGCGCGGCATCCCGCCGCCCTCAGCAAAGGACGCCAGCGCGTCCCACAGATCCATCGTCGCCAGCTCCCCCGCCCGCTCAACCGTCACCGAGCGAGCAGGGGGCTGCACACCATCACGCGGGCACGTAATGCGCCACAAGTGGCGGCGGCCTCGCTCCATGGCGTCCACCACGAGCGCTGCCACCACCGCCCACACACCAGCACGCACCCCAGCGGGAGGCTGCAGCAGCCACACCTGGCAGCACGTGATGACCGGCGTAGGAGCAGGGAGGGCAGCAGCAGCCGCCACCACCACCGCCTCCGCCACCGGGCACCCCCAGAAGCTGTGCGCACGCCACGCCGTCGCCGGCGGCCCGTCCTCATCACGGCACCGCCACCCGCAGGGGCACTCGGGCACGCCTAGTGCAGCCTGCTTGTGAAAACCACTCACCCACAGCCGCCAGATGGGCTCCTTGCGAGCGTTGAGGAGCGGCATCCGCCACAGTGTCGGCACCGCCGCCTCCAGGCCGCGCAGCCCCGCGAAGACCTGCGCGTCGGTCGCGCGGGGGCCCCCGTGCGGCCCGTGGTCCAGCGCCAGAGCCGCCTCCACAGTGGCTGCCCGCCGCACTCGCCGCTCGTCCACAACCGCCCGCAGTTGAAGCGCCACCGCCAGCTTGCACGTGGGATGCACCGTGAGTGGGTTGGCGCGTGAGCACAGCCCTAGCAGCACCGAGGGGGGAGGGGTGTGTTCCGTGGATGCGCGTTATGACTGATGGGGGGGGGGGGGCTTTGCAAGGGCTGTGTGTGTGCGCCGACTGTGCACGCAGTGCTGGGTATATATACGGCTGTCTGGGCGTGTGCCGCGGCTGCACATGTGCACAAGCTTCGCGCGTGCGTACGTACCGCATGGGAATCATGGTTTGCGCGTGCACTGACTGTGTATGTGCTGCGAATGCGTGCAGTTGAGGAGAAACATCTCAGAAGTGGATTGTAAAACTCTCATCATCATCTCGTGAGGACCGCGAAACTCGCCGACTACATGGTGAAGACCGACGGCTACACCGTCTTTCTCCGTGCCAACGGCGAGGTCGCCAACAGCCTTGACGAGTTAGCTCCGCTGCTAGGTTTCGCCACGCAGAGCAGCGACCCGCCGCTCCAGTTCAATGCAGCGGCACCAAAGGCGCCTCGTCACACGGCGCCGCCGTCCGACCGCCCCTCCCTGCTGCCACTGCTGCCGCCATGCCGCTGCCGCCGTCCCCTCCCACTGCTGCTGCTTCTGCTTCTGCCGCCGCCGCTGTTGCCGCCGTCGCTGCTGCCAGCCCTGCGGCACCTGCTGCGTCGCCGCTGCAGGCGCCGCCCGCCGCCGTTGCAGTGACGCCCGCGGCGAGCGGCAGCGCTGACACGGCACCAGCCGCTGACTCTGAGCTGGCGGATGATGGCGCTGCTCCAGCTGTGGAGGAGCCGCGCGCGCGCCCGCCCAAGCGATCACGCCATGCGCCCGCGACCGCGCCAGGCACCCGCGCGCGCAGTGCTGCAGGCTGCTCCGGCTCCGGGGGAGGCGACGCGCGCGAGCCAAGCGCCAGCGCTCAGCGCCGGCCAACGCCAAGCGCCGCAAGGTCACCGCCGACAACCGCCTCACGGTCACCACCGCCAAGGCATTCACCAAGGTACTGGAGCTGACCAAGGCAGCCCCCGTGACGTCCGCAGTCCTGCCAGCCGCTCTCATGACGCCCGTCATGGAGGCGGTGGTGAAGCTCGCCTCCACCTTTGGGAAGGGACCTGTCAAGGACCTGCGCACCCTCCTGGAGAGCGCCGGCGCGCTGCGCCCTGCGGACGCCGTCGCCACCTCCGCCTTCGTCGCGCGTGTGCACGCTGCGCTCGCAACGAACGGCCGCTCACGGCAGCCGGTCAGCGTCCTCCTCACGCTCCTCATCGTGCTGCTGGACAAGGACCCCAAGGACGGCGGCGGCGGCGGCGGCGCAGGCGGCTCAGGCGACGAGCACTCGGACAGCGACGAGGATGAGGGCAGCGACGACACCGACGGCACTGAGGAGTAGATCTGCGACAGCGCCCAGCACTCACCTCCAACGCCCCTGCCTCCTTGGGAGCTGCCCGCCTGCCGTTTGGTAGCCATGGCGGGTGAGGTTGTTGAGAGTGTAGAGAGATCACCACGTGGTGCGGCTGACACAGCCCGGTGGCTAGGACCTGGGGGAGTGGAGTGGGGGGGGAGCTTCCCCCTGACGAGGGAGTGGGGTGGGGGGGTGGGGGGGATTTGCAGTCACTCGGTGTGTGTGTGTGTGTGTGTGTGTGTGCGTGTGTGGTGTGTGTGTGTGTGGGGGGGGGGAAGTTGCAGTTGCAGCCACTCGACGCCAGCGCTGTAGCATCAGAGGTGTCATCGTGTTGAAAAAAAACGCGTACTCGCCTGGTCCCAGCGGCTCTTCTGGTCTGCTGTGCCCGCTGTTGCAATGCGCTTCCGAATCGGCAGCAGCAACTGTTCTCGCAACCTGCCGCATACATATCAGCGACACAACACCTGGTGTACCTGGTGCCCTTCACCAGTCTAGGGCGTCTGAGTCGGGTGACTTCAGAGCTGCTTCAGAGTGCCGTCCTATTATTACGCACCTCATGCTCCACGTGAAGCCCAGTTGAGGCGCCCATCCCACCAGCCGGCCCTCCTTTTAATTTAAGACCCTGATACACGCGTCTCAATCACAAGATGGGAAGATGAGCTAGGCAAAGGCACAGGCAGGGGCACAGTGCAGCCCATCTTTGCGGCGTTGTTCAGCCCCGTCCGGAGCATTGGTGCGCCACCAGAGCCGTTTGCCATCCACCACATTTAAGTAAGCATCTTGAAGCGGTGCGACCATGAGTCAGGCACTGAGCGGACGACGCTGAGCTGGTTGGCGTCCTCTGGCAGATCCGGTGTGCTGGTCTCTGATGCCAGGCACCCCGCCGCTGCTGTCTCTAGCAGGCGGGCGATGCCCCATGCCTCCTGCCCCGACGCCAGCGTGTGCCCCATTGTGCTGAGGCACTCGCACAGGTGTGCCACCCAGCTCCCCCGTACGCCACCCGCCGCCAACTCCCAGCTTTCCCGCATCGCCTCCCTCAGCAGATCGCCATCCCGCCGTAGCGCTTTCGCCCGACGTAGAGCGGCGCGCCCACTTGACAAGGAGAGAGCTCAGCAGACACGGCGACGACAAAGCCAAAGATGGCAAGGCGTCCGTTGATGACCTCAGGACCGATGCATGGGAGGGAAGAGGGTTTGAAAGATATATCAACCAGCTCTGAAGGTGGTCCAGTGCACGCGCTGCCTCGCTACCGGGGGCGGTGGGAGGGTGATTGTGACGGTGGTGGTGCAGCTGTCCAGCTGGCGCTAGAGCGCAGGCAGGCAGTTGGCAGGCAGCTGGCTCTAGAGCGCAGGCAGGCAGGCACGCGGTTGGCTGCCACGCCGGACCAGAGTGGTTACGGTGATAATCTGTGATCAGTGCGGAGGATGGTTTCAAACTGGAGGGCGCACTCACCCGAGAACGTCATCACGTCGGTGAGGTTGTCGGCGGCCTCGACGGCCTTCCCAATGGGGTTCGCAATGGGCTCGGGGACAGACGAGGGTTGAACGCTCGGGGTTTTAGTGAGGGGGGTTGTGTGTGCTCCAAGGGATGTGTGGAAGGTGGGGGGGGGGAGGGCGACGATTGGGTGCGTATCTGGTTGCGCTGCGGCACCACCCTTTGCCCTGCCACCCTCCTTCCCTTGGGCGATGTTGGAGGGATGCGAAGTTGAGGTGGAAGGAAGGCGCTGCCAAGCCTAACACATATACAACGCCTGCGGCGGCGCCTCAGGCTTCGCAGTCACTTGCGCGGATCAGGCGGCGCCTGAGGCGCTTCGACCGCCTGAGGCGCCGCCTGAGGCGCCCCCGCGATCATCTCAGGCGTCGCCTTAGGCATTCTCCCAATCGCCTCTAGGCGCCACACCGACCGCCTCAGACGCCCACCACCGCCTGAGGCGCACGCCGGACCGTCTCAGATGCTATTACCGCATTCACTTGCGCGGATCAGACGTTGGGATTTTGGTAGGGCTTGCAGATGATTCACCACCCTTTCAAGTCACTGCGGCATGTTGAGAGACTGTTGATTCAACTTCCCTCTCCTCTCTCTTTACACCACTTGCGTCATGTGCCCAGCCACTTGTCATTGGCACTGCAGAAACTATCCCAACAATCTCGGGGCCAGCATCCAGCATCCACCATCCACCATTCACATTTGTTTTTTGCATTCACCATCATGGTGGAGGATTGTAGCTTATTATTTCAGCTTATTACTATTGGTAAGTGAATCGGGCGGGTTGCAGGTCGTAGTGGCCGTGGCGCAATGACGCGTCTCCGTGTCGAGACGATGATGTCCACCGGGCGTGCGTGTTTTGCGGTGAGCACAGCCCGCACGGGGCCACCTCGGCAATCATGTCGCGTGGCTTGCTGACCCCGTCCTGGTTGACACCAGGGCTCTCTAGGCGGCGCCTAATGCGCAGGCACACAAATTCCAGCTGCAGTCGCTGCCTGCCGGCTCGTCATCGGCGCCGCGCCCCTTGAACACGGAGCGCATCGTCGCAACGAGGCCCATCGATGCAAACGGGACGGTGGCCCCCAAGGAATGTTTCACCCAGTTTGCTCATATTTCAGGATTGGGGTGCACGTACTCAGCCACGCCCTAACCTGGGGCTTTGTGCCGTGCAAGTGAGCCGAATGGGGTGAGACGTCTGAATCGGAGACGCACCCCTCATCGTTTCCCTCTTCTGTGCGGGGGCGGGACACGTGACGGAGGACATAAAATACACTGGCAGCCATGGACGTGGGGGGTGGGAGGGGCAGACACTCTCCCAAATCGACACAAGCCGTCTGAATTCAGCCGGCTCGTCCACCCACACTTTTTCACCATTCTCACCACAGGCTCTCAGGACCATGTGGGACACCATGTAGGACTAGGGTGTCTTCTTGGCAGTTCTTTACAAAGGGGCACTGTGCTGGGGGGGCAGTTGCGCCTCGGCTCGCCTTTTACTTGGGGTTTAGGTTTACTGGTGGGTTTAAGCGCACTCCTTGTGCGTCGAAACGGAACGACGAGGAGGCTCCCCATCATGGCAACCGAAGTACCTCCGGCGGCTACACACAGCGCGCACTTGTGGCGGCGCTGGCAGCACTGGGCGCCAGGGTCGTGTTGCAGCCTCGCGATTCGTCCAGGTTCGCTTTGGCCGTCACTGCAATCCCCAAGAATACCGCGGTGCAGCAGCGCATCTTCATCGTGTGCCTCAGGTGGGGTGCGGTGGTTTATTATAAGGGGACTGTAGCAAACCCTGCGCTTGGCCGGCAGTGTCTCGCACCAAGAGACACACATGGCGCACCCAATGTCGTAGCATGCATACAGAGCTTATACGCGCAAGCAACGCGGCACACAGTGTTGAGCGCTGGTGGTGCATGCATGGCGTTAGGCGCATGGTGGTGCATGCATGCATGGACAGTGGCCAAGCGCGCAGCGACAACACAGCGGCAGCCCTGTGGCAATGCTTACGCCTGGAGGATTGCGTCACTGAACGCCCCACTTGTCCCCCCACCCGCCCACCCTCTCACCGCCCACGTCGCAGGCAGCTGTGGCTGAAGGTCAGCAAGGCTTTTGTGACCGGACACAAGCACTGTTGCGCAGTTACCATCGTGAGGCCGCCTCCTGCCGCCACCCAGGCAGGCTGCTCTGCCGGGGTCAGCGAGGTCTTGGAGCTGCACGTGCACGTTCCATCGGAGGGGCCGCTAGTGAAGACGAAAGAGCGCACCCGCCTGCCCACAGTCGGGGCAACGTTGGGGCTGTGGGCGACGGTGGTGTGGAGTACGATGCCATGTGTAACCGCCAAGGGCACGCGCCTGCAGCTGTATGTCGCTCTCGGACACGAGAACGTCAATTCGGCAACTGCCATGCTCGACAAATCTCGCAAGGCTGCCACCAACGCGGGTTACTACGCAGAGAAGAAGCAGAAGGAGCCTGGCGAACAGCCTGGCGCCAGTGGCAGATCTGCTGGCGGCAGGGGCAGCGGCAGGGGCTCGCAGCTGGCCAGCGGAAGCAGCAGCGTCAGCGGCGTCAGCGGCGGCAGCTCTACCGACGCTGGCGCCTTGATCATGGGAGGCCGCCACCCGCGGGGCGGGAGCATAGCAGCACCACCCCCGGGGAAGCGCGGGCATGAGGCCTGGGCGCAGCCTTAGCCGCCTGGCCGCCCCGACAAAAAAGCGCGCAGCGTGGTGGCTGGCAGCACGCGCGGCGGATTAGGGGCAGGCGCCCCACCCAAGAAGCCGCCCCTCCCACTGGCCACCACGTGCGCACGACCGGCCGACATCCCCAAGGACGTCCTCCTTCTCGGTCACCTCGGCAAAGAGGAGCGCATGAAAATACTGCTCAAGCATGGCCTGACATCAAAGGGCTTCGTGGTTGTTGACCTGGGGAGAACAGATGCACATGTGCCCATGCTTGAGAGTGTGCACAAGGTCGCGCGGCTGTTCCGCGACCTGGTCATCATTCCAAAGCGCAAGGGGGTCCTGTTGTTCAACAAGGTGGACGTCGACGGCTTGACTGTCGAAGACAATGAGATGTTTAGGCAGTGGCTCAGCAGTGCAGACAAGGACAAGATCCCAGTCAAGCTGTGGAGCGCGGCGGTCGAGCTTCGTGGGCGCTTGGACGTTTGGTTGCGCACGTGGTTCGACTGGACGGGCCAGGTCACGGCAGAGGCTGGCTGGGCGTTCATTTGGAACATGATACCCGCAGGGCGCAGGGCCAAGGCGCAACCGACTCACGCTGACCGGCCAGGGCACCGCACCGGCGCCCCCTACGTCATGCTGCTCGCGTTGCGCGACTTCTACATCAACGTGGTTCCGTTCTCGCACTCTGCGGTGCACGAGCTTGTCGTGCAGACCCTGGTGCTTGGCAAGGAGGCGGCAGACATTGCGGTGGCTGACGGCATGCAGGTCATGGCGTCGCAACGGGTGCACGTCCCCGGCGGCCATGTCATCATCATGGACCCGGCCACGCTTCACTACGGTGATGAGGGCACCGCGTGCGAGGAGTGGGACCGCTTCTTCGTGCCATTCGACTTCATCGGCGAGACCTACGTGCTCGAGCCGGGCGAGGCGGGCGGCACGTGGCCACTGGCACGCCTCAGCCAGCACCTCTGCACCACCACTTTGCGACGCATCATGCGCAGCCCCATAATAATGTCCATGCTGTGTAACTTGCCGCTTTGCTTAGAACGGTTGAACGTCCAATAAGGCACCCTCACCTCTCCTACCGCCCACTGGCAGTGCTT
The DNA here is from genome assembly GCA_016618255.1 of Chlamydomonas sp. UWO 241. Classification (NCBI taxonomy): domain Eukaryota; kingdom Viridiplantae; phylum Chlorophyta; class Chlorophyceae; order Chlamydomonadales; family Chlamydomonadaceae; genus Chlamydomonas; species Chlamydomonas priscui. Next base: position 685,573 of record VFSX01000019.1, on the reverse strand, counting down.
CCTCAATTGGGCGGTTAACCGCCCATGGCGGTTTAAAAACCCAGAATTGGGCTTTTTCTTATGGTTTACCGCCGGATTTGTGCTTTTTCGTTTTTTTTCATTTAGGGACGCAGCCTGCGTCCGCCGGTGGCTGGGCTCAAAGAATTCATCAATTGAAAACGCACTGTCGCCCAGTCTTTGGTCATGCTCAGGCACGTGTGCCATCAGCAGTATGTGTCCGGTAGGTGGCGGGAAGGAATCCGCGTGGTGACGCGGCAGGGTGGCGAGTTGAGGCGGCCACAGTGCCCAAAACTTGTTCTCCGCCTACGACATACCGCCCTCCCACCGCAACACGCCAATGCACACGGAGATAGCGTGACTAAAGGATAGCGCCCCGCGGGGATAGCGGGCCCACCAAGGATAGCCCCCAACTGGTTTTGCCCCCGTTATCCGTTTTTCGCAGGGGATAGCGGTGTCTACACCCAAGTGACTTTTCATAACCTTTGCAGTATCTCATGGCAGTTTATAAATAGGGCATGCCAACTGTGCTGCACAGCCCAACACACCTAGCTAGGTCTGAGTCCATGAACACTGAGTCCAAGGGGGGGGGGCAGCAAACACAAGAAATGGAACACAAGCTGGAATCTTGCCTCCTTTCCTTTACTTAGAGAATCAAGGCTCAAGGCCCACAAAAGGTCAAGCTACAAGTAGCCCACGGTAACGCCATCCACACTTGGTGGCGGGCGCCAAGCAAGCAGCACCACTGTGCAGGCTGCACACCCAGCCCCTCAAATGGCCAGAGGGCGGACCCAAGGTATAAAACCATGAAGGGACCAAAAAGCCCTCCCCCAGACCACCGGAAGCGGGGCTAGTAGCACACCCGCCGCAGCACTCTACTCAGCGACCACACCGCACCCGCCACCGCACGCGTGTGGCGCCACCTCCCCTTCAAAAACACCCCCAGAGGGAATGCCATCTAGCAAGCAGGTGCAGGCACCCGCTCGCCGTCAACGACGAGGCGCGCGCGGTGGAACTGCGCCCGCTTCCCCGCAGCCTTGGCGGCGAGGAAAGCGGGCCACAGCGCCCGGTGCTGCGCCTCCTCGCGGTCACTGAGGACGTCGAAGACAGCAGCCGACGGGTCCACGTCGCGCAGGTTGCGGCGGGAGCGCACGACGGTGTCGGCCACAGCGTCAGACGCCACGGTAAAGAGCACACGTAGCACGCCGCCCCGGCGCGGCTCCACACCAATGCCCCCGACGGCAGGCTTGGCGTTGAGGAACGACGCGGACACGACCCCGCCACCAGCCGGCCTATCCCGGCCAGAGACGTCGTGCACAACGCGCACGAGATTCATAGCCAGGCAGACGGGCAGGCTGACGCCGTCCACGGCGGCTGCAGCAACCCGCACAGCCGCCGCCGCCACCGCCGTCTCCTCGGAACCATAGCAGTCACTGAACAGCCGCCTCACATGCCGCGTGGACCCCAAGTAGGAGGCGTCGCGCAGTGCGCCGCGCACGATCCCGTCGCGCGCCATCTGGCCTTCAGAGCCACGGCCCGCTATGAGCCTGGTGGCGGCTGCCACAGGGATGGACAGCACGTGGCTGCGGCACAGCGACGTTTCTCCCACACGCGCGGGCAGTCCCCCCTGGCGGGAGCGGCCGCGCGCAGATGCGGCACGCGCGGCGCCCGCCGCGGCAGGCCGCTCCGCCGCCGGCGCGCCCGCTGCCGACGCCACAGGGGCGGCAGCAGCAGCGGGCCGGGCAGGCTGAGCAGCCTTGGCAGCAGGCGCCGCCCGGGGCGCACTGTGGGCCGCATGCGGCACTGCATGCGGCATCTGCATGGGCGCCCCGGGGACGCGGCTCACCAGGAGATGCACCAGGTCCACGAGGGACGCAATCTGTTGCGTCTGCGCCTGGACCACAGCGAGCACCACCGCGAGGGCGTCGCTGCTGTGGCCGGCGTCGGCAATCTGTGCCGCGCCCACATGCGTCGGCGCATTCTGTGGCTGAGCGCGCGCGCTCGCCTCCCTGTCCACCAGCCCGCCTACCAGGCCTCTGAGGTCAGCCTGCCCCGCCAGGATGGCGCGGAGGGGGTCTGTGGTGTCGGCCGAGGCCGAAATGTGGTTGCTGGCGCCTCCATGCATGTGTTGCGCAGCCTCCGCGTATGTGGCCGCCCCCAGCGCCCCAGGGCGCGCCGGAAGCTGGTTCTGTGTCTCACCGACGCACGCGCGGTGGCGTGGCGGGGAGTCTGAGCCGGGGGAACCGCTGCTCACCGAGTCTGTGACGGTGGCCGCGCGGGCGACTAGCGCGCCGGCGACCTCGCTGTGTTTGCGCGGCTTAGAGCGCGTCATGGTCGTGGTTGATAGAGCAGGGGAAGAGCTCCTCTGGACGAGTGACCGCAGCCAAAAGTTTGAGATTTGATGATGATGAGAGTTATACAGTCCACTGCTGGCGGTCACACGTTCGGTTCCAAAGCTCCAGCGGGACTTAAGAGAGCAGGCACGAGGCCCACCAAAGAAAGCATGCTCATGCATGAGACAGCCCCTCCCACCCACCCACCCACCTAGTGCTAGTGCTGTGCCAACACGATGCATGCGCCGCAGGGCGCTCGTGGCTGGGCAACGCAAGCGACACCGTGGCGACCGCGGTCAACATCGCGTGTGCCGACTTCGAGTCCTGGGAGGTGCGTTGGTCGAGCCTCTACACAGCGTGCCACTGTGTGAAATGCGCCCGCGCCTGATGTTGTAAGTGTCGCGCCTTTAAAACCAGTCATCCCCATTACCCCAAGTCGACCCTCCGTCTGCCGCCTGGCAACACGCTGTATTGACACCCACCCTCATGGCTGTGCTCTAAACCTGGTGGCCGTTTGAGTTGTCGCTCCCGCCGCTGTAGGATCACTCATTGGGGGCTGCTCCCTCCCCAACAACCGTTCTTGACCAACTCTGATGACATCCACCCACCCACCCACGCTCCTAGGTGGCGCTCCTGGCTGTGCTCGCCACCCTCCTCATGCTGTGGCTGTCCTCACGCTGGTCCGCCCTGCTTTCCAGGTGAGAGTTGGGTGGGGGTGGGGGGCGATGGGGGGGGGCGTGTCACCCTCTGACTGCACCGCTCTCGACAATCGGAGGCATGACCTCACAACAACAGTCAAGTTGTGCAGGGAGGACAAACACAAACTTCCCCCGAACTGGCTGGGACAAGGTACCTCTGGGCAGGCCTCTGTAAATCCGTAAAGCCACAACCACCAACGGCCACTGCCTTTACGCCGCCCCCCTCCCCCCACAGCACCAACATGATGGCGTCGCGCGCACCCACATCCAAGGGCATGAACCGCAAAATGATTGGCAACAATGGCACATGGCGGCGTTCCAAGGTATACGAGACCCTCGACGTCGACTGTGCGCTGGGCGGCTGCGACCGTGCGTTAGCAAGCGCTGCCCAGCCAATGCACACCTGACTAGTGCCGCGCAGCCCCCAGCACTACGACCCCTGACGTTGATGTTCTTGTCTCCTGTGCTGCCTGTGCGCGCAGTGACCAGTGAGGCACGTCGCGATGTCAAGATTGGGCAAATTGTGAGCGAGATCACCAGGTCACACGAGGGCACCTAGACCTTCCGGCTCAGTACCATTGATGCCAGGGTCTTCAAGGGCCTCACTCCCTTCCTCATGGCGTTGCTCGACAAGGATGGCGGCGGTGACATGGGCGTCGGGCGCACTGACAGCATGGCTGAAGCTGGTAGGAGCGGCGGCGACAGTGACGTCGTGCAGGAGTAGGCACACTACTACGCGTGATTGCGCCTAGTGTGCCGATAAGCGCTTGGCAACAGCGCCCGCCCACAACGCCACCCCACTCCCTGGGCGCGTGCATCAGCTGGATGTGGGGGTGGGGGTGGGGGTGGGGGTGGGGGTGGAGGTGATTGAGATAGGGGACACCATGTGGCACAGATGACATAGTCTGGTGGCTAGGAGACCCGTGGGGGGAGAGAGGTGGTGATGCGATCGCGTGTCTTGCAGCTGTAAGCACTCGACGCCGGGCACTCAAGATCAGTAGACGATGCAACCGTGCTGCGGCTCCAACCACTCGTTACTCGCTTGGTTCCACGGGCTTTTGAAGCTGCCTTTGCTCCGTGCCAACCGCTGCACTTGCGTTTCCGAATCGGCAGCAGCCTGACTCCCCGCAGCGTCAATGCTACCTGGCACCTGATTCTTCCTAATGCCCTGCCACCTGATGCCCCGCCCTCATTATTGCCCAAGTTGCCCAGCAGGTGAGTGGCTGCAGGGCTCCGCCACCCCACCACCTTCTCAATGCAGCGATTGGGGGAGGATGAGAATGCAGTACTCTGCATTTGAAACTGCAGTCTCGACGCCATTCATCAGCACGCTGGTGACTAAGCTACGTCCGTCGTCATCATCTTGCGAAGCAACGTACGCCCCAAATGGATGCCCTCCTATAGCTGCAGCCAACTTGAAGGCGCCAATCCCACCAGGCGCTCCCCCAAACAAACGTCCCTGATCATGAGACGTGTAGTTTAGGCCTTACATCACGCCCCGGGTTCTTCTGCACACGGAATGGGTGTCTGCTCCACCAGCCAAGCCAGCCACCTGCCCAATTGCACGCGCATGCGCACGTCTTCACAAGCCGCCCCATACCCGAAGCTGCTGTCTGGCCGCCTTGCTGCCTGCCGCTGTAGATTATGTGGTTAATGTGTTGTTGTGGGGGTCACGGTCCGCAGTGAGGGTGCGGACCCCGATCTGCGGACCCCACACCCCTGTTGCGGACCCCTGTTGCGGACTCCACACGCCACACACCTTGGAGCGGCCGCCAATCCATGCCACAGCCACTCAAGCAACCCACAGCCACTCACAGCAACCCGCAGCAACCAAGAGCACCAAGATGGGATTCTTCTTTAGGTCCCCATCGAGTGTCAGCGACAAGACGCTCACCGTGGAGGTTGACAAGAAGGGCGCTCACAAATGGCAAGGATTCGTGACGTACAAGACCTTCCGCACCGCCTGCGCCGTGATGGGCTTCCTCCGTGAGTTTGAGTGCGCTGTCCTCTGCCACAAGCTTGATCTTAAGATCGTGGATTGTAGCAGCAGTATTGACCCCTGACTTTGATGCTGCATTTTTGCATACGCGCGCAGTGACTGTCAGCCAGCTCGCCACGATGGAAAAGCTGGTGAGACAGGTGACCAGGACTCACGCCAGCATCTGGATCATCCGCCTTGACGGCGCCGATGAGATCGACATTGTGGGCCTCGACGCGATCATGGAGGTGCTGCACGTCACCAAGCGCAGCAGTGTTCGCATGGGGGCCCTCGAGGTCAGCACAACGGCCGCGCTGCCGCCACGCCTCACGCCGCCGGGCGCTGCTGGCCACGGCCCGGCCGGTGCGTCGTCCAGCCTCCCCCCTCCCGTCCCCGCTGCTGCTGCTGCCGCTGCCGATGTACCGCTCGCCAAAGATGCACCGACCCAAGGCGTTGCAGTGCCGCCAGCCACTCGCCCCTGCTGGCGGGCCCGAGTGCTGCTTCAGAGGGGACGACGCGCCTGCACCTGAGCCTGAGCAGCAAGCGCCCATTCTCGTTGTCGGACGACGCAGGGGGCGCTCCCGAGAGCGCCGCCAAGCGCCGCGAGGTCGCCGATTGCAACCCGCCGCTCCAGCTCAACGCGGCGCCCGTGTAGCCGCCAAGCCCCACGTCGCCTGCCGGTGCCGTGCTGGAACCGTCCTGCCACCACCCTGCTGCCGCTGCCCCAGCTGCTGCTGCCCCCGAGGTGGAGGCTTCTGCGCCCGTCGCTGCACAGCCCACCACCGCTGCTTCAATGCAGGAGGAGGCTACACGAGCTGTCAGCAAATCGAGTAAAGCAGCAAGTATACACGGCGGAGTAAGTCGGCGTCGTCGTCGTCTAAAGCGTATCACAAGGCCCAAGTGAATCCAGTGTTATCCAGCCCTACCAGAGTATGCGCGTCCAATCCGCGGATCAGACGCGTCTGAGACGCCTGAAGGACGCGGTGGCTTAAGACGCGGCGAGGCCGCTCAGCGGACTGTCGCAGCGACGGGTCGCAACACCGCGCGTGAACGCGCGTTGCCATACGTTACGAACCACAGCTGTTGCGCCCCGTTTGTGGAGGCCGGGGAGCGCTCACGGCCGCGTGATTTTTTCGCCTGAAGTGAGACGCCGCTGAGACGCCGGTAGGCCGCCACTAAGACGCTGGTCGGACGCGGAGTGGGGGCGTGTGGTCGTCACGCGAAAGCCAACGCGCCCCAAGGGCTATCCGTCTCCTGCCATTATTCCATGCACATTCATGAGATAAATACGCGGCGATGCATCAGCGATCGCCAGCGTCAGTTGCCGTGGAATTGACCACAGATTGCGCGTCGAGCTCGCTGAACGCAACGCTCAACAGGTGATCTGGCCCCGCGCATGTGCTACTTATGATCGCGGTCATACGATGATTGCGGGCGGACGCGAGGAGGGGCGCTGGTTTGACGAGGGCAGCATCTGATCAGCGCGCCCATGCAGACCATGTCAACCTGAGCGAGCTGAGAGAGACAGTGGAAGTCCTGCACTGCAGCAACGCCATGACGCTAGCAATGCTTTGCGGTAGGTGCATCCAGCGCAGGGGTGTGCATTGGGGGTACGCATGGGAGTTGCGCACGGCGCATGGGGCTGGGATGCGCCAGCTGTGCACCATGCACATGCACAAGCCAATCATGGTCTCAGTATACTCAGTCAATGTTGTGTGGGGGGGGGGAAGGGGGGCGCATGTTGCGGGGGGAGAGGGTTCCGGCCTGCGCAGGCGGTAAGAGCGCATAACAGACAAGTTGACACACAGGTTGTAGACACCACCATGCAGGCTCGCGGCATGACTCTGTCAGCTCAAGACTCGCTCAGGCACATCCAGCAGTATTGCATGCATGCCCCATGGGGATTTTTCGCGCATGCGCATGCGCCGTGCAAAACCGAACTTTGAGAGATGCCGCAATGTACTGCCAGGTACAGGTTGTCCTTGGACATTAATGGGAGCTGCCTACAAATGGCTCGCCAAGTCCAGCTTTGGAATGGAGCCCTCCTGTCACCCCTGATGCCCTCCAGTACCAGCCGCTGCACATCGCTGCGTATATGCCCTCCTGGAGGTCACCAACGAAGAGGCGGCCCTTCACAAGTAAGCTTAAGTGGGCTGCCTTGAATTACAATCCCCTGCAGGTGTCTCAGGATCGATCGCAGCAAATTCACCCCCCACACACAACCCTTCCCCCCTGCCACCCTCCTCCCCTGCCACCCCTCCTCCCCCTGTCACCCCTCCTCCCTGTGCTCCTCCTGCCACCCCTCCCCCCCTGCCACCCCTCCTCCCCCTTGCCACCTCCCTTCAGCTCCCCACCTTCCCCCATCAGAGCGCTGGGGGTAGTGGGAGGCTAGGGATAGGAGGGAGTGTGTTTTGGGTGCTGGGGAGGGGAAGAGGGGGAGCTCCTTGAGCTGCAGGGAAGCGGGGGGGGGGGGCATCCTCAGTAAAAAGCACGTGCGTGTGTGTAGGGCAGCAGATCAGTAGAGGGGCTTGAGCTGCAGGGGAGCGGGGGGCAGGGGATCGCATCATCTCGGTAAGGGGTGTGTGCGTGTCTGTGTGCGTGCGTGCAGGGGCATCATCTAGGTTCCGGGGGCGCGGGGGGTAGAGAGAGGCTTGGGGTAGGAGGGAGTGTGTCCTAGTTGCTGCAGCTGGGGGGGGTTAAGGGGGCAGCTGCTGCAGATCAACAGAGTGGCGTGGGGAGGCGGGAGCCCATTGAGCTGCAGGGGAGCAGTGGGGAGGGGGTGGCATCATCTCAGAAGGGGGCGCGTGCGTCTGTGCGTGCGTGCGTGCAGGGGTATCACATCTTTAGGTTCCGGGCGCGCTGGGGGTTATGAGAGGCTAGGGGTGGGAGGGAGTGTGTTTTAGGTGCTGGGGGGGTTGAGGGGGCAGCTGCGGCAGATCAGTAAAGGGGCGCAGCCGCGACCGTGGGGGAGGGGGGGGGCGTATGCGTGTGCACACCTCTCACGTCCACCCACGACTTCCGGCTGGAAATCCCTGACCAGCCCCTATCTCCCCAAATGCACCTCGCAGCTGTTTATGCACCTCACTACGCGCACCACTGAGGAGCTGATCGCCGACCAGCACATTCGGCGCGCCCTGGTCGACAGCACGTCAACTGAGCTGCGCTCGAGCTGCTCATCGCACTCAAGGGGGAGCGGAGCGCACGCCTGAGGCTGGCTGGCATGCCGCCGATCCCGCCCCCGCGTCCCAACGCGTCCTCGAGTGCCCGATGTCGAAGCCCGAGGTGAGCAAGGTGCAGCATGGTCCCCACAAGTACGCATGCACACAATAACGCACACAAACGCACGCGCGCACATTCGCCCCTCACTCCCACACACACACACACAGAGAGAGAGAGAGATCGTCACAGAGAACTCTGCACGGCAGACCTAGATAGGCTGTTTCTAGGCATCAATTGAGGAGATTCCGTTTGAAAGCGGGAGACCAACCGTGCGCCAGCAAGAGGGTGAACGACCTCATTCGTAAAGCAGGGGAAAGGGGCAGTGGCGGGTCATTGACGGCTGTGTTCGTCAATCTGCCTCGACTGAGTTTAAACTAGGTGTCGGCAGAAGGACTTCCACAGTTGTGGAAATCATGCTAAGATGATCCACTCGGTGGTGACTCGCTCGGCGAACTCGGGGCGCTCGGGGATGTCGCGTGTGAAGTTGAAGAGATGGATGTTTGCGGAGGGCGTAGAACGTGACGGAGTGGGCGCAAAAGTCACCGGCGTGATCCGGAAGAAGGTGATGGCGCCGCCGGCATAGCGAAGTCGTGTCCGAACAGCGGTAGTCGTGCAAGTGGGAGGCAGTGGGAGGGAGGCAGCGGGAGGGTAGTCGGCGGGAGAGGGGGAGGGGCGGGGGAGGGTTAGGGAGGGGCAGGGGGCACAAGATGGGGTAAGGTGCAGCGGGGATGGAGGGGTGGAAGACAGGAGAAGGGAGGGAGGAGAGGGGAGAGAGGAGGGAGCCACACTGTGGCCCGGCCACATGGCGCATACATAGGCGCTGGTAGCATGGGGGGGGGGTGCATGGAGTGCATGTGCGCGCATGGGGCGCATGGGGAGGGGCAACTCCATGTGACGAGCATGTGGGTGTGTGGAGGTCGACGGGGCGGCAGTGGGATAAGCGGTGGGTCTCTTGAGGTGGGGCGTGGGGTCGAATGAACGACTGGGCAGTGGGCGGTGGGCGGGACGATGGCGGCTGGAGGAACTCGGTAGCTCAAGTTGAGCGCTGGCTCGGGCCGCATAGCGGTCGAAGTGATGGCACTGCGATACCTGGGCTCCGTTGTCTGAAGCTGCAGAGCTGCGGGGGGAGGGAAACCTGTGCGGTAGGGCGTCACGTGTTTTTTGCCATGTGGAGGGCGTGCGAGAGAGTGCGGATGGACTGAGTTCCTGGATGCATGCGTCGACTGGCTGTTGAATTGGCAGCCCGACGACAGGGGGCGTACGGAGGAGGAGAGGCGGCGAGAATCGGCCACACACACACACACACACACACGCATGCACACACGCACACGCGTGCACACAAACACACACACGCGCACACACACACACGCGCGCACACACACACAATCACACTAACGCACACAAACGCACGCGCACACAGTCGCCCCTCACTAACACACACACACACACACACGCAAGCACGCACGCCCCAATCTCACGCTCACTCACGCCCATACATCTATGCGCACAGAGCGACGGCACGCTGAAGCGCGGAGCCGCGGGGGACATCGGGCTCTGATCCCACGGCAGCGTTCATGGCCCCTCGTCTAGGTGCGCCGACATAGGAGACGGCCAAGGAGCAGCCGAAGCCTGTGGCGCGCCTCCCCAAGCGTGCGTGCCGGCTGCAGCCGTGGCGGGCCAGCTGGTCATATGTCATGTGACGAGCCTTTCATCCTAGGATGAGCCTATAACTAGCAAGTGCAGCTGCAGCTGAGAGTACACTGCAGCTGCAGAAAATGTTAAAGCAGACGGTTGGAGCCACATCGATCCCACACAGAGAGACGAGTCTGATCCGCGGCCCGTCAGAATCGCGTCTTACTGGCGTCTTTAAAATGAACCGATTATCCGCGGATCAGACGTTGGAAGACACGGATCATCCGCGGATGAGACGACGACATGGCGATGATTGTGGCGTCTCAACTGCGGATCATCCGTGCCTTCCGACGTCTGATCCGCGGATAATCGGTTCATTTTTAAGACGCGGATTAGACGCGCACACTCTCGTAGGGCAGTGTTATCCAGCTTGATCCATACCCCACACTCAGCGCAGATGGGTCACCCACCCATTCATTCAGCAGTAGTAATTCAGCAGTAGTCTAGGTTGGGAGCTTCGCAGTGGTGAGTTAGCGAGAATCCTGCGACGCCCGTTGCGGATCGGATCCTGATCATGAGCGATACAGCGCACAGCACATTCCGACATCACGATCCGCCGCGCGCGTGATCTGTGCCGATCGGTGCTCGCGCGCCCAGCATCCATGCTGCATGCACCTGCACTTCTATTGCACCACCGCTTCAAGCAAGTTGCTACCACTACCGTGGCTGGCACCGCTACCCGCTGGCACTGAAAGCGCCGCATCGCTGAGTCGCTGAGTCGCTGAGTCGAGCGTCGCGTTCCTGGATAACGTCGATCATGGTTCATGCACCCCCCCCCTCCAGGTGCACAATCGTCTCTGCCCGTCCAGTTCTGGCAGCGCCCCCCCCCCCCCCCCCCCCCACTGGCAGTGCTCTCTGCGGTCAGGTGGGCACGCTGCAGCTGCCCCTGCTCCCTCCAGGGACTAGACCTCTGCGTAGGGGTGCACTCACGCACCCATATGCATCTGGATGAACTCAGGGCTGGCCTGTGTGGGAGAGACGACGAAATTTAGGTTGAATCGCCTGATCTTTCAGTGCTCTGCACAATATCCACATGGATGCATACCTGCATGAATGGCCGCCAGCAGCTGGTGCCACAGCGCTGTGCTAGCACCTCACCACCGCTTTGCACCCCTGCACGTCAGCTGCGTGCACCTGCACTACACCTGCACTACACCGCGTGAGTGTCCAGGCCTGTGTCGCTGGTGCTCGCGCCCAGCATGGAGAGAACACTGAGAGTGTCCCCCCCTACTGAGTCCCCCCCCTCCCCCCCTTCCCCACAGGACCAGCATCGCACCAGCCATGCTCTACCTGGAGGTTGACAGGGGCGAGCATCACAACTGGCGCAACGACAAGGTGTACCAAATACTAGTTTTGGACTGTTTGCGGCGTGGGATCCACCGTGAGTGGGCTGGTTAGAGTGTGTGTGCACGCCGACTGCGCGCACGCAGTGCTGGGCATGTGCAATTGCAAAAAGGGCTGGACGTGTGCCGCGGCTGTGCACTGCATGCATGCATTGCGTCACACAACGCTGGGTATCATGGTAGACCATGGTCTGCGCGAACACTGACTGTGAATGGGCTGCGTGTGTGTGTGCGTTTGCAGTTGAGGAGAAACGGCTGGCGTTGATCGAGCAAGTCGTGGGCGACATGGTGAAATATGACGACCGCTGGGTCTTCCACCTCCGTGCCGACAGCAAGATTGACGAAGGCATCGATATCGACGAGCTGCTCTCGCTGCTGTGTGGCGTCACCACGCAGGGCAGCGACCCGCCGCAGCCGCCTCCGGCATCCCCTCCTGTTACTGCTTTTGCCATCCCCGCAGCACCTGCCTCGGCACCGCCGGCGCCGCCTGCCGCCATTGCGGTGACGCCCACGGCGAGCGGCAGCACCGGCACGGCACCAGCCGCTGACTCTGAGGTGGCGGATGACGGCGCTGCTCCGGCTGCAGAGGAGCCGCGCGCGCGCCCGCCCAAGCGCTCGCGCCATGCGCCCGCGCCCGCGCCAGGCAGCCGCGCCCGCAGTGCCGCAGGCTGCTCCGGAGGAAGCGTCGCGCGCGAGCGTGCGCCAAACGCAAGCGCCAAACGCCAGCGCTCGCTGCCGAACGACCCAAGCACCAACGCCAAGCGCCGCGCGGTCAACACCGCCAACCGCCTCACGGTCACCACCGCCAAGACGTTCACCAAGGTGCTGGAGCTGACCAAGGCACCCTTCTTGACGTCCGCAGTCCTGCCAGCCGCCCTTACGACGCCCGTCGTGGAGGCGGTGGTGAAGCTCGCCTCAACCTTTGGGAAGGGACCTGCCAAGGACCTGTGTACCCTCCTAGAGAGCGCCGGCGCGCTGCGCCCTGAAGACGCCGCCGCCACATCCACTTTCGTCGCACGTGTGCACGCTGCGCTCGCAACGGACGGCCGCTCGCCGTCAGCGTCCTCCTCGCGCTCCTCATCGTGCTGTTGGACAATGACCCAAGGACGGCGGCGGCGGCGGCGGCGCGGGCGGCTTACGCGCAGGCGGCTCATGCGCAGACGGCTCAAGCAACGAGCACACGGACAGCGACGTGCATGAGGGCAGCGACGGCAGCGACGGCACCGAGGAGTAGCTCTGCGACAGCGCCCAGCACTTACCTCCAACGCCCCTGCCTCCTTGGGAGTTGCCCGCCTGCCGTTTTAGTAGCCATGGCGGGTGGGGTTGCTGAGATTGTAGAGAGGGACCCACCACGTGGTGCGGCTGACATGTCAGTGTGTACACAGCCCGGTGGCTAGGACCTGGGGGAGTGGAGGGCTGGGCTTCCCCTTGACGAGGGAGTGGAGGGGGGGGGGGCAGTTGCAGTTGCAGCCACTCGCTGTGTGTGTGTGTAGGGGGGGGGGGGCGAGTTTCAGTTGCAGCCACTCGACGCCGCTGTAGCATTGGAGGTGTGATCGTGTTAAAGCACCCCTTTTGTGCTCGCCTGGTCCCAGCGACTCTTCTGGTCTGCTGTGCCCGCTGTTGCAATGCGCCCCGGAGTCGGCAGCAGCCACGGTCCTCGCAACCTGCCGCGTATCCATCAGCGACAACCCACCTGCTGCACCTGTTGCCCTTCACCGGTCCAGGGCGGCCGAGTTGGGTGACTTCAGAGCTGCGCCGTCCTATTATTATGCCCCTCATGCTCCACAGGAAGCCCACCTGAGGTGCCCATCCCACCACTGGCAGCCGGCCCTTATTTCAATCCAAGCCCCTGTCACACATGTCCCAATCACAAGATGGGTAGATGGGATAGGCAAAGGCACAGGCAAGGGCACAGTGCAGCCCATCGGGGCGGCGCTGTTCAGCCCCGTCCGGAGCATTGGTGCGCCGCCAGAGTCGTCCGCCATCCACTGCATGTAAGTGAGCATCTTGAAGCGGTGTGACCATGAGTCAGGCACCGAGCGGACGACGCTGAGCTGGTTGGCATCCTCTGGCAGCTCTGGTGTGCAGGTCTCTGATGCCAGCCAACCCGCCGCTGCTGTCTCTAGCAGGCAGGCGATGCCCCCCGCCTCCTGGCCCCACGCCAGCGTGTGCCCCAATGTGCTGAGGCACTCGCACAGGTGTGCCACCCAGCTCTCCGTACGCCACCCGCCACCAACTCCCAGCTCTCCCGCAGCGCCTCCCTCAGCGAATCGCCATCCGGCCGTCGTAGCGCTTTCGCCCAACGTAGAGCGGCGCGCCCACAAGGAGAGAGCTCAGCAGCGACGGCGGCGACAAAGGCAACCATGGCAAGGCGTCCATTGATGATCTCATGACCGATGCCTGCATGAGAGAGAAGAGGGTTTGAGAGATATATCAACCAGCTCTGGAGGTGGTCCAGTGCACGCGCTGCCTCGTTACCGGGGGCGGTGGGAGGGCGATTGTGACGGTGGCGGTGCAGCTGTCCAGCTGGTGCTAGAGCGCAGGCAGGCAGGCGGTCGGCTGTCACGCCGGACCAGAGTGGTTGCGGTGATCATCTTTGATTAGTGCGGAGGACGGTTTCAAACTGGATGTTGCACTCACCCGAGAACGCCATCACGTCAGTGAGGTTGTCGGCGGCCTCGGCGGCCCTCTCAATGGGCTTCTCGATGGGCTTGGGGACAGACGGGGGTTCAACGCTGGGGGCTTTAGTGAGGGGGGTGGGGGTGCTCCAAGGGGTGTGTGGAAGGTGCGGGGGGGGGAGGGCGACGATTGGGTGCGTATCTGGTTGCGCTGCGGCACCACCCTTTGCCCTGCCACCCTCCTTCCCTTGGGCGATGTTGGAGGGATGCGAAATTGAGGTGGAAGGAAGGCGCTGCCAAGCCTAACACATATACAACGCCTGCGACGGCGCCTCAGGCTTCGCAGTCACTTGCGCGGATGAGGCGGCGCCGCAGGCGCTCCGACCGCCTGATGCGCCGCCTGAGGCGCACCGGCGATCGGCGCAGGCGTCGCCTGTGGCATTCTACCAATCGCCCCTAGGCGCCACACTGACCGCCTCAGACGCCCACCACCGCCTGAGGCGCACGCCGGACCGTCTCAGATGTTATTACCGCATTAACTTTCGCGGATCCGACGTTTGGGATTTTGGTAGGGCTTGCAGATGATTCATCACCCTTTCAACTCCCTGCGGCCTGTTGAGAGACTGCTGCCTCAACTTCCCTCTCCTCTCTCTTTACACCATTTGCGGTGCGGTCATGTGCCCAGCCACTTTCCATTGACACTGCAAAAACTATCCCAACAATCTCGGGGCCAGCATCCAGCATCAAACATTTTTCCCATTTTTTTACATCCACATTTGTTTTTTGCATTCACCATCATGGTGGAGGATTGTATTGCAGTTCTCAAACTGTTTGGCGCACTTGATTTTTTTCAAAACGGAAACACAAAAATGATTAAAACGGGAAATGCCATTCCGCCGCGTTATTGGCCGCGCGGCGATGATGCCACCGACTAGGCGCTTCTTAAAGCTGCCGTGGTCGGGCGTGCGTTGGCCGGAGTCGAGCACACCAGGGCAACTAGTGCGGCTGCATGGCTGGAATGTGCCCCCAAAGTCCCTCCACGCCACCCCTGCGCAGTCCGCAGGTACCCGGGGTCACCACGACTGTCGTGGCTGGCTTGGGGCGTGTCGCTACTGCGGCGCTCGGGGGTGCAAGCGTCGAAAATTTGTATTTTTGGCGTTATGCGATTTTCGTTATTTCGTGGGGTGCGCCAAACAGTTTGGTAACTGCGATAGCTTATTATTTTAGCTCATAACTATTGGTAAGTGAATCGGGCGGGTTGCAGGTCATAGTGGCCGAGGCGCAATGACGCGTCTACATGTCGAAACGGTGATGTCCACCGGGGCGTGCGTGTTTGCGGTGAGCACAGCCCGCAAGGAGACCACCTCGGAGGCCACCTCGGAGGCCACCTCGGAAATCATGTCGCGTGGCTTGCTCACCCTGCCCTGGTTGACACCAGGTCTCTCTAGGCGGCACCTAATGCGCAGGCACACAAATTCCAGCTGCAGCTCGCTGCCTGCCGGCTCGTCATCAGCGCTGCGCCCCTTTAACACGGAGCGCATCGTTGCAACGAGGCCCGTCGATGCAAACGGGTCGCTGTCCCCCAAGGACTGTTGCACCCACTTCCCTCATTTTCAGGATTGTGGCGCACTGCCTCAGCCATGCCCTAATTGGGGACTGTGTGCTGTGCTAGTGAGCCACATGGGGCACCGTCTGAAACAGAGACGCACCCCTCATCGTTGCCCGCTTCTGCGCGCTGGCACGGACATTTGACGGGGGAAATAATAACACACCGGCAGCCATGGACGTGGGGGGTGGGAGGGGCAGACACTCTCCCAAATCGACACAAGCCGAGCCGTCTGAACTCAGCCGGCTCGTCCACCCACACTTTTCACCATTCTCACCACAGGCTCTCAGGACCATGTGGGACACCATGTAGGACTAGGGTGTCTTTCTTGGCGGTTCTTCACAAAGGCACTGTGCTGGGGGGGGGGACAGTTGCGCCTCGACTCGCCTTTTACTTGGGGTTTAGGTTTACTGGTGGGTTTAAGCGCACTCCTTGTGCGTCGACACGGAACGACGAGGAGGCTCCCCATCATGGCAACCTAAGTAGCCTGCTGCGTCTACGCGAAGCGCGCACTTGAGGCGGCGCGCCTCCCGCTGCCACCCAGGCAGGCGGCTCTGCCGGGGCCAGCAAGGTCTTGGAGCTGCACGCGCATGTTCCATCGGAGGGGCGGCTAGTGAAGACGAAAGAGCGCACCCGCCTGCCCACAGTCCGGGCGACGTTGGGGCTGTGGGCGACGGTGGTGTCGAGTACGATGCCGTGCGTCACCGCCAAGGGCACGCGCCTGCAGCTGGATGTCGCTCTCGGACACGAGAACGTCAATTCGGCAACTGCCATGCTCGAAAAATCTCGCAAGGCTGCCAGCAACGCCGGTTACTACGCAGAGAAGAAGCAGAAGGAGCCTGGCGCCAGTGGCAGAGCTGCTGGCGCCATGGGCAGCGGCAGGGGCAGCGGCAGGGGCTCGCACCTGGCCAGAGGGAGTGGCAGCAGCTCCACCGACGCTGGCGCCCTGATCAAGGGAGACTGCCACCCGCGGGGGGGGAGCATTGCAGCACCACCCCTGGGGAAGCGCAGGCACAAGGCCGCGGTGCAGCCGCAGCCACTTGGCCGCCCCGACAAGAAGGCGCGCGGCGTGGCGGCTGGCAGCGCGGGCGGCGGATCAGGGGCTGGCGGGCCACCCAAGAAGGCGCGCCTCCCTCTGGCCACCACGTGCGCGCGACCGGCCGACATCCCCAAGCCGTAAGGACGTTCTGTTTTTCGGTCACCTCGGCAAAGAGGAGTGCATGTAAATACTGCTCAAGCGTGGCCTGACGTCAAAGGGCTTGGTGGTTGTGGCCCTGGGGAGCACAGATGTGCATGTGCCCGTGCTCGAGAGAGTGCACAAGGTCGCGCGGCTGTTCCGCGACCTGGTCATCATTCCAAAGCGGAGGGGGGACCTATTGTTCAATAAGGTGGACGTCGACGGCTTGACTGTCGCAGACAACAAGAAGTTTTGGCGGTGGCTTGGCAGTGTGGACAAGGACGTCTGCTGCTTCTCCTCCACCTCCATCTGCTGCACCACATCACTAGTCTACTCGTGAGGGGGTTCCCATAGGTCGAAATCCCATATCAAACTTCCAAATCTGCAGGGAGCTACCGCAAGGTCAATGCTTCACGACACTATAGCTTGACCAACTGTAGCGATCTAGGCGATCTGGTCGAAGCAGATGATATTGACGAATATGGCTGCTCTCCCGGTTCGGCCTATATAACATAACATCGGCAACCCCTATCGCCGCGTAGTCTGCTCTTCACGTGGTTCGCCCCAGTTGTCCACAGTTGGGAAGCATGCATGAGCTGTGAGCAAATCGAGCACATCAAAGCAGCAAGTATACACGGCGGAGTAAGTCGACGTCGTTGTCTAAAGCGTATCACAAGGCCCAAGTGAATCCAGTTTGATCCAGTGTTATCCAGCTTGATCCATACCCCACACTCAGCGCAGATATGGGTCACCCACCGCTTGATACATGCAGCAGTAGTCAAGGTTGCGAGCTTCGAAGTGGTGAGTTAGCGAGAATCCTGCGCCGACCATTGCGGATCGGATCCTACTCATGAGCGATCATGAGCACGCGTACGCCACAGTGTCACATCACGATCCGCCATGCGCGCGCTTGAGACCTGCGCCGCTTGGTGCTCGCGCCCAGCATCCATGCTGCATGCACCTGCACTTCAGCTGCACCACCGCTTGCTACCACTACCGCAGTGCTGACACTGAAAGAGCCGCATCGCTGATTCGCTGATTCGCTGAGTCGTTCTTTTGTTGACATTCTTTTGTTGTTTTTCGAGCATCGTGTTCCTAGATCACGTCGATCATGGCTCATGCACGCCCCCCCCCCCCCCCCCCCCTCTTCAGGCCACGCCACGCCACGCCACACTCGTCTCTGCCCGTCCAGTCGTGGCACCGCATCCCCCAGTGCTCTCTGCGTTCAGGTGGGCACGCTGCAGCTGCCCCTGCTCCCTCAAGGGACTGAAACCCCTGCGTATGGGGTGCACTCATGCACCCATCTGGATGAACTCAGGCCTGTCACAGTGTGGGAGAGACGATGAAATCGCCTGACCTTTCGTTGCTCTGCACAGTATCCATATGCATACGGATGCATGCCTGCATGAATGGCCACCAGCCTGCCGCAGCACCTCACCACCGCTTTGCACCCCTGTGGGTAGGCCTACGTAGGCTCCTGTGGGTACACCCACATTGCTGGCCAGCCATGTCACGTATCAGTGCCATGGCACGTATCAGTGCACTGACATGTCAGTACAGCGCCGCTTCCTGGAACGGGCAGCTGGCCATGGGCAGCTGGGCACGCATTGCACCCACTGACATGCGCGCGCGTTGCCCTGTTGCCCTCCCTTGCTCCCCCCAGGACCTCACGGCGTCCACTTCCCAAGGTGTGCAGCCCATCAACCTGCTGCTTGCCGGCAGTTGGCGCGACTCCCCTGAGTACAAGAATTTATATGTCGCCCTGGCTCATATCGAATGCTTTTGTGAGTTTGCGATCGGGCTGGCAAGTCCTGAAAATTGCATGTAGGCCATATGGCACTCGCGTTGTAATGAATGCGAGACCCTTGAATGGACGCCATTGTGGCGAGTGTGCTTTGGGAGCGTTTGAGTGTGGCCCTGATACGTTTTAGGTGGCTGCAGCCGGCGCCGGATGCCCCGCCCCGCCCCGTCGGATATCGCCCCTCGTGCCCCCTACAAACCCTCAGGGGCCTGACCTTGTGCTTCCTTTTTGCCTATGTCCGCAGTGACCAAGGCGCAACTCAACAAGTTTGAGCAGCTATTCAGCGAGATCCACAGGTCGCCCGAGGGCTGGTGGACCTTCATCCAGCACGGCATCGACGGCTCGAAAACCGAGGGCGTAGATGTAGTCAAGCTGTTGCTGGACCGCAAGCCACGGCCAGCCAGCGGCTGGCTGGGCGCAGGCGTGATCAAGCACAGCAGCATCAGCGACCCGCCGCTCCAGTGCAACCTGCCGTCAGTGCAGCCGGTGGCCTCGGTTGACGTCCCAGCCGCCATTGCCGCCGCTGCTGCCGCTGCTGCTGACGCCGCTTCTGGCGCTGCTGCTCAGGCCGCTGCTGATGCCAGGCTGCTGCCTGGTGACTTCGCGTTGCAGACCACCGGCGTGGCGCTGCCGTACGCCGCGCTGCAGTCGCCGTACCTCACTGCCGCGTTTGCTGCTGCCGCTGCCGCCGCCGCTGCTGCCGCCGTTTCTGGTATCACGCCGCGGTCTGGCAATGGTGGCACCGTGATGCAGAACGCTGCGGTGACGCAGGCTGCTGCCACCGCGCCGAGCGGCAGCGCCTTTGTGCCGCCAGACGCTCACCCTCCGCAGGCGGGCGCGAGTGCTGCGGCTTCGGGCATGCCCCCGCCCGCCGACAAGCGCCGCCAGAGCTGGCCGGGGAGCGAGGTTTCAAAGCGTGCCCACACGCGCAGCGTCAGCGCGGCCCAGACCCCGCCCACGGATGTGGGGACCGCCGCCTCGCCTGACGTGCCTGCTGACGGCGGCTCTGCGGTCCCGACGGTGATGGATCTCACCCGCACAATTGTCGGCAACATCAGAGAGCTGCTCGACGTCATGGGCGACAACGGTGCCGACGCAGCCTCCACCGCCGCGTTTGTCTCGCGCGTGCACGAAGCTGCCGTCCGCAAGAACGGCCACGAGGTCCCTGGCTGCATGATTTTTGAGCTCCAGGTGATGCACGACAACGACGGCAGTGGTGCCGGCACGTCCGAGGCGAGCGGCAGCGAGTACCTTGACCACCCGCCGGTGGCGTAACAGTAACACGGGGTTTCCAGCTCAGCAGGCTACTCTTCTACTAGAGACACCCGCCAATACTCCAGCACACTTAAGTACTAGAGTACCGCCGGCTCCCGGCCGATAAATTACCGCTCCCGCCGGCTAGACTACCCCAAACAGCGGTCTCTGAGAGACATGTCTGGCAAGGAGCATATAGGAGAGGACCTTCCTCAGGGTCACAGTAGTGGCCTTGTGGCCAGTCAAGCCGGCAGAGCCAACTGGCGCTGACTGGAACGGTCCCCGCCTGGCAGTGCATGGCTGTCCAGCTCTCGTTTGCATGGGGCTCAGCCGGCGCTCCATGCCTCATGCATGGCCAGGTCCCAGCCTCCAGGGGGGCATGGACGACAGAGTTGTCATGGAGGCTGCCTGAAGACCTTCCAACGCCAGTCACCGGCAGACGAGCGACCCCGAGGATGAGCGCGGTGACGAACGCTGCGATTGGTGAAGCGGATTTACTCTGTGTTGCCTCGGCGGTCGCCACCGCTAAAGCCGTGATGGTAGCCCGCCTCCACGGGCAGCCATCTTGACCAATGTCCAGCATGCATTGACGGGCGCCAGCTCCTCCGCTCGTCGATCAACTTGTCAAGATCGGTGCCGCATGGCGTCCTGCATGGAGGGAGGATAAGGGCCGTCTCCCTGCACGGGCCGCGGCAGCGCCGCGGCTCCTCGCCAAGCCATAGCAGCGCCGGGCAAGCCGCTCCTGAAGTGTTCCACCGAGGGGCAGTCTAGCAGGAGCCGGGCCAGTGGTATTTTACCCCGCTCGTCAGCGGCACGGAGATCCTCGTCAGCAGCAGCGCCGCATTGCTGGGTCCAGAGCTCAGCGACGAGAACGCGCCTCCGTTAATCGAGCCCCGCCACTCCTGATAGCACTGGTGGCAGTGCATTCATGAATTCAATAATCCATGAACATTCATGTTCATGCCGGCACCTGTGGGAGTTCAACAATTTACTTGCCTGGTCGGAGCGTGCACCGAGGGTAGAACTGTCTTAGGAGCGTTGATAGGGATTGACAGGGATCACGACGTGGTGCGGGGACTCATCCCGGTAGCTAGGAAGCCGTGTGTGTGTGTGGTGTGTGTGGTTGGGGGGAGTTTTCAGCTATCTGATCGCGCGCGGCGCCGGGCATTCTGATAGTTTACAGTTTACAGTTAACAGTACGCACCCTGAAGGCATGGGGTTGGGGGAATCTGCCTAATGAGGCATGTCAATCAGATATCTGTAGGCGATGCGATCGCGCTGTAGCAACCAATCAGCATTGCACACATCTCACAGGGTGCGGGTCTCGCGCCAGCACAGCGGAGGGTGTGGACCGGGCGTTGTGCCAGCACAGCTCAGGGGGTGGGCGGGCCTCACGCCAGCACAACACAGGGTGCGGGCCGGGCCTTGCGCCAGCACAGCACAGGGTGTGGGCCGGGCCTCGCGCCAGCACAGCACAGGGTGTGGGCCGGGCCTCGTGCCAGCACAGCACAGGGGGTGGGCCGGGTCTCACGCCAGCACAGCACAGGGTGCGGGCCGGGCCTTGCGCCAGCACAGCACAGGGTGTGGGCAGGGCCTCGCGCCAGCACAGCACAGGGTGTGGACCGGGCCTCGTGCCAGCATATCACAGGGTGTGGGCCGGGCCTTGTGCCAGCACAGCACAGGGTGTGGGCCGGGCCTCGCGCCAGCACAGCACAGGGTGTGGGCCGGGCCTTGCGCCAGCACAGCACAGGGTGCGGCCCTCGCGCCAGCACAGCGGAGGGTGCAGGCCGGGCCTCGCACCAGCACAGCACCGAGGGTGGGCGGGCCTCACGCCAGCATAGCACAGGGTGCGGGCCGTGCCTCGTGCCAGCACAGCACAGGGGGTGGGCCGGGCCTCGCGCCAGCACAGCAGATAATGCGGGCCAGGCCTTGCGCCAACACAGCACAGGATGCGAGCCTCGCGCCACCACAGCGGGGGATTCGCCGGGGAGTTGACCAGATGCTATTGGAGCGGGGATGTCTCTTTTGGCGATTGGCGACGAACCTGCCTTGCGTTTCCGTTTCCCAACATGCGCTCACCGACTTCAACAAGCGTTTGCTGCCGCTGCGGTAGGGGATCTAGGGGTGCGCCCACGCTCTTTACAGAGTTGGGGTTCCCTACCACCAACAGCCAGCCATCTCAGTAAGGTGCTCGGGCCATACGCGCCGAGCACGGTCTTATACGCCTTTAGAGGTGTCCCTGACTGTAACATCCATCATCATCATCATTGGAGCTAGTTTTGTGGAGCCTGCTGCTGAGGAAGGGAGCCTGGAGATTGCTGGCGGGCGGGCCTGGCGGTGGCGAGGACTGGCATAAGGCACACCTGCGGCCTGCGCAGTCACATAGTATAATTTCAATATGCGCTCCTACCTACCTAGAGGAATGCGTTGCTGTCACTACCTGGGCGGTTCAGGTCGGATCTGCGAGCCTAGTGACCTTTTAGGTCCAGAGCGTACACGCGTTGGAAGGTCTTCAGGCAGCCTCCATGACAAATCTGTTGTCCATGCGCCCCTGGAGGGTGGGACCTGGCCATGCATGAGGCATGGGGCGCCGGCTGAGCCCCATGCAAACGAGAGCTGGACAGCCATGCACTGCCAGGCGGGGACCGTTCCAGTCAGCGCCAGTCGGCTCTGCCGGCTTGACTGGCCACAAGGCCACCACTGTGACCTTAAGGAAGGTCCTCTCCTATATGCTCCTTGCCAGACATGTCTCTCAGAGACCGCTGTTTGGGGTAGTCTAGCCGGCGGGAGCGGTAGTCTATCGGCTGGGAGCCGGCGGTACTCTAGTACTTAAGTGTGCTGGAGTATTGGCGGGTGTCTCTAGTAGAAGAGTAGCCTGCTGAGCTGGAAACCCCGTGTAACTGTTACTGTTACTGCGTACACGCGCGCATGTGGGGGTTTACTCTCGCCTCTACCAGGTAGCCAGCCAGTTTCATCATGAAACTGAGTTTTTTGGTGCCAGGCGCTAGCGCCAACACAGGTCTAATACATCGGTAGTGGTGTCACACACAGACTGTAAAATCCATCGTCATGTTGTGCCTGGCCCTTCTTGTCTTCTAGTCTGTCTGTCACCATCGCAGTCCCAATCTGCTACCAGGTGCTGGAAACTGCATGGTGGCTGGAAGGCAGCTGCATTGTTGCCGAGCCTGCGTGTCGGCTGGCACGCTGCGTGGCCTTGCGGGCTCTACTAGTAGAGCTCCCCTAGACGTGTAGTCTCGGCCTGAACTCACGCCCCGGGATCCTCCGGGCGCGTACATGTAAAAACTGAAAGAAACTGTAAAAAAAACTGCCGAGCCTGCACAGATGCCGCTGCACAAGCCAGAGCCGGGTTAGGACCAATGGGCTGGTAGCTGCATGGGATGGTAGCCGTGGGGTAGCTGCATGGTAGCTGCATTGAAACTGCAGTCGTGGGCTGCATCGATGTTGTAGGACTCTTGTGTCGGATCCCGCTTGGTGGAAACAGCCCCCTCCCCTTCAGGTTTCCCCCTCCCCACCCCCCCACCCTGGCTCCTCCCCCAACCCCCCCTTCACCCCGTTGACCCCCCTTCCCCCCGACACACACTCTCCTCTCCAGCTCCCACACACACTCCTTGCCATCAAACAGCAACAATCGGGCTTCTTGGGGGCACTGAGGAGCAACATCCGCCACAGCGTCAACACCGCCGCCTCCAGGTCCAGCCCCGCACAGACTTGCGCTTCAGTCGCATGGGGGCTCCTGCGCGGCACGTGGTCCAGCGCCAGAGCCGCCTCCACGGCGGCCACCCGCCGCACCCGCTGCTCACCCACCACTGCTCGCAGCTGAAGCGCCAATGCCAGCTTGCACGTCAAATCCCCACCACTCCCGGGCAATGCGCAATCCCCAACCACCAAGGCTCACACGCTGCGCCGCCCCCCGCAGGCAGGGGTTTAGGTCGGGCAGCCGTAGGATCTGTGGAGCTGGCGTGATGATACTCAACAGCCAGCCGGGCAGTCGTAGGATCTCCACAACAGCCGCGCGCTCGCCTGCTCTGGGGAGGGGTGGATTGGCAGGTGAACCGGTGGATTGGCCGGAGCACAGTGGTGGCAGCACCCCCAGCCACATCAACCCAGGCAGCAGGCGGTGCCGCAAACATGACAGCCACTGCAGTGTAGAGGGGGTCGAGCGTGCGCTGCACACACAGCAGGTCCGGCTCAAGTCACTGGCAGCCGCGCATGTGGGAAGAGGGCGCGGCACAGGACCCCCCACCAGGCACCGCCCCCGTAGTAGGCACCGCACACGAGTGCCACACGAAGCTGCCCCAGCACGAGCTGTGGCAGCGTACACCACCAGGCAGGCAGGGTCGCCCGTGCGTGTGTTGCGCACCATGTCGACAGCAGCGAGCCACGCCCACAGCGTGCACGTGCCAGGGAGCGCGCGCTGCGCACGCGGGCGGGGCCACCCGCACGCCAGCGGGTAAAACCACCCCCCACTGAAGAGCGTGCCCAGCCACCTCACCAGGGGGCTCCCTCCACTGAACCATCCGCTTTGCGGCTGGCAGCTCCAGCTGGAGGAGGGGGCTGGCCCAGGGCAACGCCCCGGCCCCCCACAGCTCAGCTTTCAGCGCGCGCCCCGGGATGATTGACCCCGGGACAAGCAACCCCGGGATGAGCGACCCCACGAAGACAGATGCCCCAGCACTTTCACAGTTCACAGTTTACGGTGTGCACCCTCAGAGCACGTGATTCAGGCTAGCTACCATGCCCCTACCGCTGATACGGCTGATTCCCGTACCTCTGCTTTATTTCCTCACCCCCCACCCCCTCCCTCAATCTTCCAGTCTCCAGTGTGCCCGTGCCGCACGCCTTCTCATCACGACAGACATGTGCTGCTCACGCTAAAGCAATTCGGAGGATGAGCTTGCGAATTCGGCCTCGTCCAGCAGAGGAGGTCCGTCTCCCTCCAAAGCCATGGTAGAGGAGGGGGGGGGCGAGCTTGCTTGCCTCTGGACCTGCTGCTGGGACGGGCATGTGCCTCATCATCTACAGGGCAAGGGGCGCGAGCATTCAAGACCCCGGGTGTAATTGGTCTCCCGTTGGTTTACCAGTTTGCTTCGAAGCATTCCTCGATAGTCTGCCTGCTGCTGCATCGAAATGCCAATGGCATGACCAATTCAAGGACTTCCCCTTTCACCTTTTCGTCTTCCACTGTCATGAGGCCGGTAGACAAGGCCCATGCGCCCCTGCAATCCGATTCTATCCTAATTAAGGGGATGGTCGCGAGTGGTCACGGCACTGCTACATGGGGACGCGAGCACACACATCGTGGCTCCGCGACAGTGGGTCAGCTATCCAGTTATTAGAAAAAAAACAGGCAATCCAGGCAGGGGGCCGGGTCATGAGCGACCCCAATCTCACTACTGTGAGTTGGAAAAGGAACCGGAGGAAAAAATGAAACCACAAAGGGGTGGTTTGCACTGGCCCTTCAATAAAACACAACAGAAAGTCTCAGGCACCATCCGGCGCTTACCGGGAATTGCCCGGCGCCGTCTTGTTACGGGTGCTATCCTTATGAACATAATAGTCTCGGCTCAGTCCCCAGGGCTGGCGACGTGCCTATCAGGGAATCTGCATGGAATCTGCATGGTAGCTGCACGACAGCCGCATGCTACCTGCATTGTGGCCACATGACTAGAGGAATTTGATCGCAGCGTTTTGGCGCACTTGCCGTCTGGCAGGTAGCTGCGTGGTGCACGTATAGAAGCTGCGGAAGTTGCGCGAAGGCTGCATGCTGTAGCCGCAGCGCTGGCTGAGCATCGTGACAGCCCACCGTCGCACGTTGTGGAATGGCAGCCGCATGGTAGCCGTGGCCGCTGGTAGCTGCACGGCAGCCGCAGCGCTAGCCGAGCGCCGTAACAGCCCATTGTCGCACGTCGCTGTGCCCGCGCAACCGTGGTCTTGCAGTGTGGCAGCACAAAAGTTGCGCAGTAGCCGTGTGGTAGCTGCATGGTAGCCGCACGGAAGCATGTAGCGGACAGCGTCATCGCACCCCGGCGTTGGACGCTGCTGCACTCGCGCACCCTCTGCTTAGCAGGGTAACCGCATGGTAGCTGCGCGGTAGACCTGACAGCTGGTAACTGCACGGTAGCTGCCCAGCTAGTGGAGCGTCGTTGCAGCCCGCCATCTCACCACAGCCACACGATGGCTGCATGGCAGCCGTACAGAGGCCGTGTGATCGCATCATAGCTGGGTGCATCATCGCAGCTCGCCGTTGCAATTTGTCGCACTTGCGCACCCGCCGCCTAGCAGGGCAGCCGCACGGAAGTTGCGCAGTAGCCGCATGGTAGCAGCACGGTGGCCGTGACCGCTGGTAGCCGTGTGGCAGCTGTGCAGTAGCAGCATAGGATCTGCAGAGTTGCTGCAAGGTCGCCGCATGGCAGCCACATGGCAGCTGCGTGCCAAGCGCAGCGTCACCGCGGCTCGCCATTGCACGCTGTCGCAACCCGCACACCTTGCAGCCGCACGGAAGCTGCATGGTGGCTGTGTAGTAGCAGCGTAGAAGCTGCAAGGTAGCCGCATGGCAGCCGCATGGTAGCCGCATTGCAGCTGTGAGCCTGGCGCAGCGTCACCGCGGCCCGCCATTGCACGCTGCCGCGCCCGCACACCCGCCGCCAAACCGCCGGAATACGGAGACGATGAACACAAACTCCGCGCCGTGCGCCACTCCGACGAGCACGTGCATCCAGTGGTGTGAGCGGCCCTGTGCGTGTGTGTGTGTGTGTGTGTGTGCGTGTGTGTGTGTGTGTGTGTGTGTGTGTGTGCGTGTGTGTGTGCGTGTGGGCGTGTGCGCCACCCGACGAGCACGTGCACCCAGTGGTGTGAGCGGCCCTGTGAGTGTGTGTGTGCGTGCGCTTGTGTGTTTGTGTGTCTGTGTGTGTGTGTCTGTGTGTGTGTGTGTGTGTGTGTGCGCGACTCCGACTAGCACGTGCACCCAGTGGTGGGAGCGGCCCTGCGAGTGTGTGGATGTGTGTGTGTGTGTGCATGTGTGCGTGTGTGCACCACTCTGATGAGCGCGTGCATACAGTGGTGTGAGCGGCCCTGCGTGTGTGTGTGTGTGTGTGTGTGTGTGTGTGTGTGTGTGTGTGAGAGTGTGTGTGTGAGTGTGTGTCACTCCCTGGGCGGCCCACTCTCTGGGCGGCCCACTCCCTGGGCGCGGAGTCGCGGCGGTCGGCCCATGTGAGTCGCCGTCGCCCATCCCCCCCATCGCCCCGCCCCCCCGTCGACTGCCGCCTATGTATGCGGCCCATCCTGGACTATCCACCATCGCCATCGTCCGAAGGGCAGCCTCAACGAGCCGAGCAACTCGACCCCCAAATTCAAAATGTCATCGCAGAGCCCGTCTCCAAGCCCTCGCCAGCGCCGAACAGCTCCTCGGCCGACTGTCGACCGTATCCCAGACCGCCTCGCCTCCGCCGAGCAGATCCTCGGCCGCGCCCCACTGCGGCGCCCCACCACCATGCACCACAGAGAACCTCACATCGCCATGCCCCCCCCTTCAGCACCCTTCACTCCCACTGACACGCTCCAAACTACACAGTCCACCTATCCCCCACCTTGACCACCCCACAGTCGACTACCCGCCCACGCTCCACCCCCACATGGAGCTTGCCGTCCCGTGTGCGCGCCATGCAGGCCCATGCACCCCCGCCCCATGCGCCTCCCGCCCATGCGCCCTCACGCGCGCCGACCCCATGCTGGCCCTCCCTCCCCCCCCCCTCCCCCCAGCCTTTCCTCCCTTGCCCCTGCCTCCACCCCCTGCCTACCTACATCATCGCCCCATGGACTTCACAGGCCCATGGAGATGATCCGCCTCACCACCCCCCACGCCCCAGCCTCTCCTCCCTCGCCCCTGCCTCCGCCCCCTGCCTACCTACATCATCGCCCCATGGAGTTCAGAGGCCCATGGAGATGATCCACCGCCCCATCCCTGCGCCCCTGCCTACGTTCATCATCGCCCCATCGAGTTCGTTGGCTCATGGAGATGATCCGCCGCCGCCCCCTATCCCAGGCCCGCCTACGCTCGCCCGTCGCCCCATCGAGGAGCTGATCCGACGTCCTCTAGGCCTGCCTACCCCCAACTATCGCCCCATGGAATTAATCAGCCCATGGGGGGATGATACGCCGCGATTGAGGTTGAATGAAGTTGAAAGTTGAAGTTGGTTGGCCCGAGTGGCACCCCCCCCCCCGCCATGTGATGTACCCCTCTTAGCGCTGATTGGTCCCCCGCTGTAGAACGACACACATGTGCCTTTTGACCTCTGGAACATTGCCAGTACTTAATTACGGGTAGTGCTGTTGCATTCGTGTAACATTATGGAATGGAATGGAATGTGTGTGTGTGTGTTTGTGTGCGTGTGTGCGCGGCACTTCATATGTTGAGAGCCTGAATGAGAAGAAGAGTGTGCCGAAGAGTGTGCCAAAGAGTGTGCCGAAATGGCGGCACACTCAACCACCACAACGAAGCATCCGAGTCACTCCCCACATCCAATCACACCCGACACCCGATCAAAACCCTCACTTACCAAGAGGTCAAACGTGCCGTGCGTTCACTTCTCGGGCACGCACGCCACATACAGCCATGCCGAAAAGGCAACACAATCCACGGCCAAAATAACGAAGCATCCGGTCACACCCCACACTCACGACGAGGTCAAACGTCCCGTGTGTCCACTTCTCGGGCACGCACGCCACATACAGCCATGCAGAAATGGCGGCACACACAGCCACGAGAACGATGCAGCCGGCTGCCACTGTGAAGCCCAGCCCGTCCACTTGGTCTTTCACGGCCTGCAGTGTGGGCGGTGTGAACAGTGTGGGGTATTGATGGGTGTGAAACGTGTGGATGATGATACATCCGGCTGCGACTGTGAAGCCGAGCCCATCCACCTTGTCACGGCCGCGTGCGTGAGTGTGGGCAGTGGGGACAGTGTCGGAAGTGTGACCAGTGTGGATGGTGTGGTTCGTGTCAATAGTGTGGAGTGTTGGTGACGCTGTGGGGTGTTTGTGAGTGTGGAAGGTGTCATGTTTTTGTGTTTGTGCCAGTGTGTGTGCGAGCGCATGCGTGAGCGCATGTGCGCGTGTTCGTATGTGCATGCGTGCAGCGCGAATCCAGGATGCTTGTGCGGTGGGAGCTGTAATTGTGCGGTGGGAGATGTAATTTACATGTATGTCTCTTGCTCTTTCTGAGGATGTGTGTGTGTGTGTGTGTGTGAGGATGGGTGTGAACACGTGTGAACATGCTCGTGTGTGTGTGTGTGTGTGCACGTGTGCCTCTGTGTATGTGAGTGTGAGTGTGTGTGTGTGTGTGTGTTTGTGTGTGTGCATGCGTGTGCGTGCGTGCATGTTGTGCACGTGTGGAGCGCGCACACCTGAAAGATCATCGGGGCGAGGTAGACAGTCACAATCGCGAAAACAAACATCGAGTTCGTCCCTCGGTCGAGAACCTGCACAGACAACGAGCATGGCGGCTTGCTTAAAACGCAACCACGCGTCCACAGCTCGGAGGCACACCCTGAGTTGGTATTACACCCAGGCAGTCACACGATGGCGAAGGTAGATAGAGGTAGAGATAGTGATAGAGGAGATAGAGATAGGAGGTAGATATATAGAGATAAAGAGAGGTAGAGAGGTAGAGAGGCCAAGAGGTCATGGCGGCTTGCTTAAGATGAACCCTTGCGTCAGCACACCTTTGCACACACAAAGGGGGCACCCCAAACTTTGAAAGGGCTACCTTTATAGATGTATGTTCAAGCCTCCCTCTCCCAAACAAACACACCTGCCCTTCCCGAAGGCTCGAGATCTCCAGAACCGCAACACACGCGACCACAACCACTGCAGCGGTGCACATCAACATCCACCCTCAAGGAACCCGTTTTTGTTGTTGCCGTTTCAACAGTCAACCCCTCCACCCACACCTCCTCAGTCTCCCACGGAAACACACCTGCCCTTCCCGAAGGCTCGAGATCTTCAGAACCGCAACACAAGTGACCCAAAAAGCTGCTCCGGTGCACACAAATGCACTATGAAAAGCACAATACTTTTTTTGGAACCTCAAAGCCCGCCCAGACATCCACACTTTCCCCCACACACCCGTACACACCTGTCCTTCCCGAAGACTCGAGATCTTCAGAACCGCGACGCACGCGACTACAACAGCTGCAGCAGTGCACACGAGTGCGCCCCACAGAGGCCACACGAAGTAACCTGTGTGTGTGTGCACGCACATGTGTACGTGCAGTTGTGTGCACATGTATGTGTGTGTGCGCGTGTGCGCGTGTGTGTGTGTGTGTGTTTGTGTGTTTGTGTGTGTGTGTGTGTGTGTGTGTGCATGCATGTATGTGCAGGCACGTGCGCAATGCCACAGTAACACGGGGTTTCCAGCTTAGCAGGCTACTCTTCTACAAGAGACACCCGCCGATACTCCAGCACACTTAAGTACTAGAGTACCGCCGGCTCCCGGCCGATAGACTACCGCTCCCGCCGGCTAGACTACCCCAAACAGCGGTCTCTGAGAGACATGTCTGGCAAGGAGCATATAGGAGAGGACTTTCCTCAGGGTCACAGTAGTGGCCTTGTGGCCAGTCAAGCCGGCACAGCCGACTGGCGCTGACTGGAACGGTCCCCGCCTGGCAGTGCATGGCTGTCCAGCTCTCGTTTGCATGGGGCTCAGCCGGCGCCCCATGCCTCATGCATGGCCAGGTCCCACCCTCCAGGGGTGCATGGACGACAGAGTTGTCATGGAGGCTGCCTGAAGACCTTCCAACGCCAGTCACCGGCAGACGAGCGACCCCGAGGATGAGCGCGGTGACGAACGCTGCGATTGGTGAAGCGGATTTACTCTGTGTTGCCTCGGCGGTCGCCACCGCTGAAGCCGTGATGGTAGCCCGCCTCCACGGGCAGCCATCTTGACCAATGTCCAGCATGCATTGACGGGCGCCAGCTCCTCCGCTCGTCGATCAACTCGTCGAGATCGGTGCCGCATGGCGTCCTGCATGGGGGGAGGATAAGGGCCGTTTCCCAGCACGGGCCGCGGCAGCGCCGCGGCTACTCGCCAAGCCATGGCAGCGCCGGGCAAGCCGCTCCTGAAGTGTTCCACCGAGGGGCAGTCTAGCAAGAGCCGGGCCAGTCGTATTTTACCCCGCTCGTCAGCGGCACGGAGATCCTCGTCACCAGCAGCGCCGCATTGCTGGGTCCAGGGCCAGGGCGCAATGCCAGGGCCGTTCAAACGGGTCCGGATTGGACGCCAACGCCCCGAAGGAACGGCCATCCGGACGTGCGCGGCAGGCTCCGTCCGGTTTCCGGACGCCGACGCTGGGGCCCGCAGGGCCCCGTCCGGTTTGCCGGACGCCATTTTTTGCCTCCGTCCGTTTTTTTTCTCCCCCGGCTCCTCTTCTCTCTTCTCCGCTGGCCCCTGGCATCCCTCGCGACCAGCATCGGACCAGTTCGCATCGCGCGCTAAGAGCTGTGATGCGGAAGAGGCGCGGTGGTTGGTCACACTGTTGCTTGATTCAAGTGTGACCGCCGCCAAGATCCCCCTGGCTCTGCTGCAGCAGATAATGCCATTATCTGGATAAACACACAATGAATCAATGGTTCTAACACCACCTCCGGACAGGCTACGCCCCGGCCTCCGCTGCATGCATGCATGCATGTGCGTGCGCCATGCGCAACAATTCGTCTGGGCGAGCGTGCACTCAAGCCAGTTTTTTTTGCCCCCCATGCTGCGATGAATAAGCAGGCTTTGTGATGTTCGAAGGATCATGAAGACAGGGAATGACAGAGAAAGAGGCGCTGCAAAAAAAAAGGGTCCACCCGTTTCACACTTCCGGACGGCCAGCCAGACCCGCGTCTGGGTACCCGGACGCAGACGCCACCCCACGTCCGGCTTCCCGGACGTCAACCCCCCCCCCCCCCTGTACGGCCCTGGTGCGCATGCATGCGTGTGTGAGTGTGTGTGTGTGTGTGTGCGTGTGTGTTTGTGTGTGTGTGCGCACAAGTGCGCCCCACAGCGGCCACACGCCGCAACTGTGCACGTCGGTGTGTGTGCGCATGTGTGTGTGCGTGTCTCTTTCTTCCCCACTCCCTCAACCCCAAAGCTCCACGCATGCCGTGTCGCACACTCACCAAGTGCGGACGCGAGAGGGCACGGCTTTGTCTGCGTCCTCTCTCTGTCTCTCTCCTATCTCTCTGTCTCTCTCCTATCTGTATCTCTTCCTCACTCCCTCTTTTAACCCAGATGTGCAACGCATGCGTGCTGTGTCGCGCACTCTCACCAGGTGCGAGCGTAGAGGGACACGAACAACTCCTTCCTCTCTCTCCTACCCCTGTGTCTCTCTCCTCTCCGTCTCTCATCTTCAGTCCTTATCTCAGCCCCAAAGCACGACGCATGTGTGCCCTGTCACACGCTTACCAAGTGCGAACGTGAGAGGACACGAGCAGATGAAGATGAACAGAAGGTCGAGGCGCCGCCACCTGTGGTGTGTGTGTGTGCATGTGTGTGCACGCGCGTGTGTGTGCATGCGCGTGTGTGTGTGTGTGTGTGTGTGGGTACATGCGTGAGGAATACAACCTGCAGTGAAACGGCAGTCGATGCAGGAGTAGCCAGCCAACAGAGTGGATGAGGTCACTTCTTGTCACAAACAAGTCAGCAAACCAGTGATCCTTTTCGGCTCTCCACAGCCATCTGGCTGTATTTTGGCTGTACTTGGACACAGCCCAACCCGTTCAGTGGATTGGAAGTCTGCCAAGCCAACCAGATAGAGCTCGTCTAGTGTTTTTAAGTGACCTATATATGAGGATAAACGGTTAACGAGAGGTCAACGGTCAACGCGGTCAAAGCAACATCCGGCTGTGGAAGAATTAATTAAAAATCCTGAAAAGAAAATCACTGCAGCAAACCATCAGTGCCCCCTCCCCCCCCCCCCGATCCCCCAAAGCAAAGCTTCCTGCCCATTCACCAACACACGATATCCGCCAACCCACCAGTTGTAGACAGTCGGAGAGATTGGCATGAACGTGTGGTAGCCCACACTGAATGGCAGGTGGATGAGCGCAGACAGCCAGAAGCAAAAAAACGGGGCCTGCGTGTGTGCATGTGTGTGTGCGTGTGTGTGTGCACTACTGTGAATGTGTTCAGTGTGTGTGTGTGTGTGTGTGTGTGCCTCCTCTGCAATGGCTGGCCCCGCCGCGCCCGCCGCGCCCGCCAAGCCCATCCCGCGCCCAGCCCGCCCAGCCCATCCGCCCGCCCAGCCCGCCCAGCCCATCCCGCCGCCCAGCCCCGCCCAGCCCGCCCCTACCCCCCTGCCGCCCCCCCCCTCCCTCCCGCCGCCGTCCCCCTACCTGCCCCCGCACCCGCCCGCGCCGCCGCCAACCCACCCCCTGGTTTCTGCACGCTTCAGCACCTACCCGCTGCCTTCCGAGGCACAGTTGACGAGGCCACCGCCCCCCCTACCCACCCCCCCGGCCCCTCCACCGACCACGTCGTCCCCGGCGCCGCCACCGCCGTCACCCCCACGCGTGCAAGGGGACGCGTGGGACTGGGCTGGGCCTACGCCGCCGCCGCCGCCATGCGCGCCACCATCGTGTCGCCGGCCCCCGTCCGCCGCGCTGCGTCCTCCCCTACCTCCCCCACCGCCGCCACCCCTGCCTCCCTCAACGCCTGGGGCGCCGCCGCCAACGAGCTCAGCCCCCCCGGCCAGAACGAGCGCTACGGGTCCCCACCCCCGTTCGGCACCACGATGCACTACGTGCACGCCGTCCCCGAGCCGTCCCCGCCCAAGCCCGGTGTCACTACCCGGTCGCGCAGCGCAGCTGGCCCGGTAGGGCCACGCCTCTGAGCGCACCCCACGCCGGGCAGGGCGACTAGCCACCGACCCTGCACCCACCGTCCCCCCGGCTCACGCGCGCGATCCCGTCCCACAATCTCTTGGGATCGCGCGCCCCCGCCTTCTTCACCCACGACACGACTTCGTCGCAGCTTCCTACAACTGCTGCACCCTCTGGGGGCAGCAGATGGCACACGCTCCGACCCCATGGCGCACCCTGGCATCCTCGCCGCCGACCTCGAGAGCCTCGGCATACACATATGCGGCCTCCAGGAGGTGCGCCACCCCGGCTCCGGCCGACACACCCTCCCCAACGGCTACCAGTTCATCTGGTCCGGCCGCGCCCCCGACAGTAAACGACCGCACGAACACGGAGTTGGCGCCCTCCTGTCCCCCGACACCGCCAAGCTCTTGCGTGCCGCCGATGCCGGCTTTGCCGCCATCAACGAGCGCATCATGATCTTGCGGTTTCAACCCAACGGCACCCTCCCCATGACCGTCATCGCTTACGCCCCTACGGAAGCCGCCGCCGACGAGCCCGCCAAGGATCTGTTATACGAGCGGCTCAACGAGGCCCTTTCCGACACCCCCTCACACCACTTCCTCCTGGTCCTTGGCGACTTCAACGCCAAGGTCTCCGCAGCGTCCCACACCGTTTACCCAGCGGTTGGTCGCCACACCTGCCCCACACACACAGCACAACCTTGACCTTCCCACCCAACTCCCCCCTCGCTGAGTTCCACCACAAACCCGGCATCAACGACAACGGACACCGGCTCCTTGACCTTTGCGCCGCGCACAACCTCGTTGTCACTTACTCCTTCTTCCCACAAACCCCGTCGCGCTACACCTGGTACAGCCGTACCGGCAAAGACTGCAACATCCCCGACCACATCCTCGTCCGACGTCCCCACTTGAGCTCAGTACGAGACGTCCGCGCGCGATGCCCCCTGACCAGACCACTCCTCACCGTCGTCAAACCTGACCACGCCCTCGTCACCACCCTCATCCGGCTCCGTTTCTCCAAAACATGGACCCACACGCGCGCCCACCACCCACGCCCCGCTCCGACCCCCCGCTACTTCACAGACCTTCTCCGCGACCCCGACACGCGACTGAGGTACGCAGCGGCTGCCACGGACGCCCTCGCCATCCCCCCTCCCGCACCCCTTCCCCTCACCCTCGACCAACAACTGGCCCACTTCATCGTATCCATTCACGCCGCAGCCAGCGAGGTCCTAGGCCCCCGCCCACTCGAGGTCCCCATCGACTTCACCCTCTCTGACCGTTCGCTCGAGATCGCCAGAAACCTGCAAGCTGCCCGCGCTGAGGGCGCCCCCCGGGAGCAGTCCAAGCACCTGGAGTCCAACCTCAAATCCTCCATCCGTGACGACTCCGACTCCCACTGGAGCGCCGTCGCCAAACACGTGCAGAACGATTTCGACAACAACAAACCCCACACCGCCCACCGCACACTGTCCCGCCTCGTCGACCGCCCCCACGCCGCCTCCGCCCCCGCCGTCCGCTCTGGCGACCACTTGTGCTTCGGCGTTCAAGCCGTGGCCGACGCGTTTGGAGAACACTTCAAACAACTCCACCTCACCTCAACCGTATGCCTTGCCACGCTGGACTCACACCTGGCCCATGCCCCCTCCCCTCCTCCCCCGCCGTTGATGCCTCCACCCTCACGGGGCGAGGTGGAGACCGCGATCAAAACCCTCAAAAACTCCGCCCCCGGTTACGACAACATCACCGCCCCGCTCATCAAGCACGGCGGCGACATTGTCACCGGAGCCCTCCACCGTCTCATCATCTCGTGTTGGAACACCAGAACCATCCCTACCGCGTGGAAGCAGGCGGACATCTGCCCCCTCTACAAGGGCGCATCATCCGGCCCGACCACAGCCGTCAAATCCTACCGCGGCATCTCCCTCCTTCCCGTCCCGGGCAAAGTCTACACCCACGTCCTCCTCACCCGCCTCGGACGACACCTGGATGACTACCTCTCCACCTACCAATTCGGCTTCCGGCCCGGCCGAGGCACCACCGCCCCCATCTTTACCCTACGCCGCCTCCAAGAGGAGTCTCACCGCGCCCAAGCCCCTCCACGTGGCTTACGTCGACCTCTCCAAGGCTTTTGACCGAGTCAACCACACCGCCCTCTGGCACACCCTCCTCCGTCGAGGCGTACACCCCGACCTCCTCTCCCGCCTCGAGAGCCTCTACTCTGGTGCCACCGCCAGAGTCCGTGTAGGCGGCGCCTACTCTGCCTCCTTTCCCCTCGAAGCTGGAGTCAAGCAAGGCTGCCCCCTCTCCCCCCTCCTCTTCAACATCTTCATCGACACCGTCATCCGATCCCTGATAGCCCAGCTCCCCAACGCAGGCATCCAAATCGGCTACGTGGTGAACGGCACTCTCCACACACCCCTCCCACGCCACGGTTTCGACTCCACCCTACTCCCCCTCCTCCTCTACGCGGACGACATAGCTCTGATGGCACTCGACATCGATGCCCTCAAAGACATGCTCGCCCGCCTCGACCAGATCTGCTCCGACCTCGCACTCGAGATCAACTACGCCAAGACCGTGCACCAAACCCTGGGTCACCCGTCTGCCCACACCGACACCCCAGCACCGATCTCCATCCCTTCCACTTCCTCCTCTAACCCCCACCTCGTCCACCCCACAGACAAGTTCAAATACCTCGGCAGTATTTATTCCACACCCGCAGCCCCCTCCCCCTCCGATGCACACCCTGTCTCCCACTCAGACGCCGGGATACTCGATGCCGAGATCTCACGCCGCATTGGCTCTGCCTGGTTTGCCTACAAACGCCTTACCCTACGGTTCTGGGACGCCCCCCCTGAAGTCATCTCTGACTCTACTAAGATCCGTCTGTACAATGCCTATGTTGTTTCCGCACTCCTTTATGGATGCCAAGCATGGACACTGAACAAAGCCCACATCCACCGCCTCGAGGTTACTCACAACCGATTCCTACGCCGCCTTAAGCGGATCCCCCACAACCTTTCCCCTTCCTCCCCTCACACCTCCACCATCGAGATGCACGCCAAGGACCCACCCACAGCGCCCATCATCGACACCATCAACAAACACCGAGCTGCGTTCATCGGTCCCCTCATCCGCCACCTCCCCCCCTCTCCATCTCCTCAGCCCCTCCACCCTCCCCACCCCAGCCCCGCCATCTTCCCCTCCCCTCCCCCTCCCCAGCCCCTTCACCCTCCACACCCCATCTTCCCAGCCACCGCCGCACTTTTCATGTGCCGTCGACCGGACGCGGATGGCCTCCACGCGGGAGGGGCCATCACGTCGTACCGGCAAAATGCAGGTGACATTTTCACATCCCAACGGTTTCGAGACGCCGTCAAGAATCGCTTTGACCAGTTCAAACGAGAGCGAGCCAAGTACGCCGCGTACCCAGAGCTCACGCGCATCCTCGACAACCGAGTCGCACCCGGATGGCTCACCCTAGCGAGATTTTCACAGCTGTGGGAGTCCATATGCGGCGATCTGATTAAGGCGGGATAGAGGTTGCGACCACCACACAGCCTCAGAGAGAATGAGAGTGATCACAGTCAGTTTAGTCAGCGTACAACACAGCGTACTTAGATGCAGTGCCTCAGAGGCAGCCCCCCCGCAGCAGAGTGGCATTATATCCCCTCATAGCGACGAGTGGTCTCCCGCTATTGACAGACGCCCTTTCGCCGACCTCTGGAACGATATCGCCGTTATCTTTGTAACGATCTGGAATGGAATGTGTGCAGGGTATCCCACACTGAACGGCAGGTGGATGAGGGCAAGACAGCCAGAAGCAAAAACACGGGGCTTGCGTGTGTGTGCATGTGTGTGTGCATCACTGAGAATGTGTCGAGTGTGTGTGTGTGTGTGTGTGTGTGTGCGTGTGACGGTGCACGCACCCGAGCAGCCCACACTGAAGGGCAGGTGGATGAGGGCAGACAGCCAGAAGCAAAAAGGACCCCGTGTGTGTGTGTGTGCGTGCGTGTCTGTACGTGTGTGTGTGTGTGTGTGTGTGTGTGCTAGTGTAGGCGTTGGCGGTGCATGCGGCCCGCGCTCATGTAACACTGGGTTGGTTGGCTGGTTGGTTGTGTGTGCGCGTGAAAGCTGGGCAGCGATGCACTGCCAGGCGGAGGCTGCTCCAGACAGCGCCAGCCGGCTTGACTGGCCACAAGGCCACGACTGTGACCCTGAGGAAGGTCCTTTCTATATGCTCCTTGCCAGACATGTCTCTTAGAGATCACTGTTTGGGGTAGTCTAGCCGGCGGGAGTGGTAGCCTATCGGCCGGGAGTCGGCGGTACTGTGGTACACTTAAGTCTGGTGGGGTATCGGCGGGTGATCTCTCGTAGAAGAGTAGCCTGCTTAGCTGGAAACCCCGTGGTACTTGTTACTTGTGTGTGCGTGTGCTGATTGCCGATTTCGCAGCAATGGACTCGGTTGTCA